>CM034009.1:10116198-10354662 GCA_019603395.1 Cyrtorhinus lividipennis | reverse complement strand
AACAAGTTTGTCACTGAATATTTCACGTGAACTTTCTCATTCGACTCAATGGTCGGAAAGGGATGTGTGGGCCACCGCATACTTGATTAGGTTCGTCTTCATTCGTGTCACGTTTATTTTCGAGCTTCTCATCTCGACCGTAATGGAAGATTCATCAATGTTTGACAATTTGTTGCTTGTGGGGACCATTTGTAGCCTTTTGGGCCTGTAGAGTGAATCAAAGGAATATACAGGGTGTCCCACAAGACCCCCCCCCCCCCCTCTAAAACCGTCCAAATGAGTAAACAAAAAAAATTCTTTAATCATGTTTTTTGCAAGGATCTCAAATATCAATTTGATCGCTCAATCAATTTATTGATAAGCGAGCCCGTAAAGTTGCGCAACCTCAAAATTGTCAAATTCGGATGCTGGTGAACTAATAGTAAGCGGCACATGAATTTTCATTGGGTTTTAACGCTGATTCTTGTGTTGCTGTCCGTTTCAAGATCCGACTCAATTTCGTGGAATAACGACCAATATTGTTCATTTTGCGTTCGTTTTCTACTTTTAGGCGCCAGTTTTTCGATTTTTACGGGGTCCAAAGTCCGGTTGAGAAGAAATGAGAAAGAAAAATGAAGAAAACGTCTGATGAAATGTTAAATACATAAATACGCTAAAATGATTATTTTTTCACATATAATAAACAAATTTTGGTCATTATTCCGTGAAAAATTGATTCGAATCAAGAAACTAATAGCATCACTTGAATCAGCGTTAAGAAACAATAGAAATTCATGTGCCACATCATCTACTTTTTGACAATTGTGGGATTGCGCAACTTTGGGTGCTCGCTGAACCTGTTGTGCGCAATAAAGAATGGTTGAAGGATCAAATTCTCATGAAATTTTGAGTAGAATCCGTATCTGCAGTAAAAAATTGGGGTTCCCTTTCTTGCACATGCGCAGTTGCGCAATTATGAGATTTGAGATCCTTTCAAAAAAACATGAAGAATCGAAGAAAATAATGTTTTTGTTTACTATTTGGACAATTTTAGAAAGGGGGAGGGGCAACTCGGACATCTTGTATAATGAGAAGAAAAACATATTTATATTTTTGTTATTTATATTTTATTTATTTTATATTTTATATATTTTTTATATTTTTAAATTTTATTTATTGTATTTATTTATTGTTTATTTATATTTTTGTTATTTATATTTATATTTTTGTTATTTTTGTTATTTATATTTTTGTTATTATTTCAACTTTCATATGCAGGTAGAATTGTCGAACACCGCTGGAACAATGGGTACTGAGTTCTCGGTCATCAATTTCAAAGCGTTCTCATGGAAGTCGAGGCAGAATTTATTTCCAAATTAATGATAAGTGTTTGTTAAGAATAAGTGTTGATAAAGAAGCAATTTATTTATTTATTTTAGACGCAAACGCGTGATAAAGTTTTTCCGCTGCTCGTTTTGACCCGCGATCTCTTCTTGTTGGAGGCCACCCGACCCTAACCTAACTATTGATCCGCCTCAACGGGGCGGCGGGAGGCGGGGGAGATTCATCCCCGTTGAAGGGCGGGGTTGTGTCAGGGTTCCATTCAAACTTCCCCTATATTCCTCCCCGCCACTGCGTGGGCGTTGATGCTCGTCGACGCCCCCGCCATTAACCGAAAACCATCCCACGCACTTTCCCTTCAAGTGGCGACCCCCCCTTCCCCCCGCCTTTTCCGCTTTTCGCCGACTCTTTCCATTCAGAAGAGATACCTTTGCCCTTCGTTCGTTGTTCAATGTTTCAATTACACTGGCTCGAGGGGTTTATTGAAGTCTAGGTGGCTCCTCCATGTTTGCCAACTGTTGAATAAAATAAGTGTCCCATTGGCGAACATTCCTGTCTGCCTGCTGAGCATTACCCGCGTGGTCACTACGTGGATGGGTGGCTCCTCCGTGTTGCCAACTGTTGAATAAAATAAGTGTCCCATTGGTGAACATTCCTGTCTGCCTGCTGAGCATTACCCGGCGTGGTGACTACGTGGATGGGTGGCTCCTCCGTGTTTGCCAACTGTTGAATAAAATAAGTGTCCCATTGGTGAACATTCCTGTCTGCCTGCTGAGCATTACCCGGCGTGGTGACTACGTGGATGGGTGGCTCCTCCGTGTTTGCCAACTGTTGAATAAAATAAGTGTTCCATTGGTGAACATTCCTGTCTGCCTGCTGAGCATTACGGCGTGGTCACTGTGGCTCCTCCGTGTTTGCCAACTGTTGAATAAAATAAGTGTCCCATTGGCGAACATTCCTGTCTGCCTGCTGAGCATTACCTGGCGTGGTGACTACGTGGATGGGTGGCTCCTCCGTGTGTGCCAACTGTTGAATAAAATAAGTGTCCCATTGGCAAACATTCCTGTCTGCCTGCTGAGCATTACCCGGCGTGGTCACTACGTGGATGGGTGGCTCCTTTGTGTTTGCCAACTGTTGAATAAAATAAGTGTCCCATTGCCAAACATTCCTGTCTGCCTGCTGAGCATTACCCGGCGTGGTGACTACGTGGATGGGTGGCTCTTGTGTTGGCCAACTGTTGAATAAAATAAGTGTCCCATTGGAACATTCCTGTCTGCCTGCTGAGCATTACCCGGCGTGGTGACTACGTGGATGGGTGGCTCCTCCGTGTTTGCCAACTGTTGAATAAAATAAGTGTCCATTGGCGAACATTCCTGTCTGCCTGCTGAGCATTACCCGGCGTGGTGACTACGTGGATGGGTGGCTCCTCGTGTTGGCCAACTGTTGAATAAAATAAGTGTCCCATTGGTGAACATTCCTGTCTGCCTGCTGAGCATTACCCGGCGTGGTGACTACGTGGATGGGTGGCTCCTCCGTGTTTGCCAACTGTTGAAAATAAGTGTCCCATTGGGAACATTCCTGTCTGCCTGTGAGCATTACCCGAGTGGGACTACGTGGATGGGTGGCTCCTCCGGTATGCAAATGGGCTACAATTGTGGGTGTTACTTGTGCCTGGCTACAGATCACAACTGCGGCCGGATAGGAGCCAAATCAAAGAAGGAAGCTCTTGAGTGGGAAGATGGAACAACAGCCCGGGAACAGGCCAGTCCTGGAAGACCATTCTGAAAAGTATTGGAGAAGAAACAAAAAGCGGGCTGATTCAGGGCCAATGGCAAAGGAGGCCATACTTCTCAGCGTTTGTAGACAAGCCGAAGAGATGACTGTTGAGCTGCAGTACCATAGGAAGGCACCAGCAGGACCCTGATTGATGAAAGCGAAGATATTTTTGAACTAAGAGTCATTTTGAATAAAGGACTCATAAACTCCAATTTATCACCAGGGACGCCAATATGGGATAACTATCTCAGCAGAAAATCATGAGGCGCCCAGGAGGTGAGCGTATGGCAAGGTAATCCTCTGAATATTGGCCAATCAAGAACCAGCAGCAGGGAGTTGATCATCCAGCCTTCATGGGGGGTCGGAATGGATAATGGATGAGAAAAACTGCGACAAAGGGCAGAGGCCATCAGGAGAGAGGATAAATTCAAGGAATCCATTCAAGCTCGAGGTGCCCAACTGAGAAGAGAGCAGTGGTCCAAGAGGGACCAACAGTGACTATGGTACAGGCCATTGGAGAAACGTGAAGTGCTACAATTGTGGGTGTTACTTGTGCCTGGCTAACTAACGAAGCAGATGGAGGAGCCCCTTCCATCAAACCCAGTACTAGAGAGACTACAATCAGCGCAAGAGACAGGCCAAGCATCGTCAAATACCGGTAACTCTTCAGATGGGTCATCTGCCCCAGGTGGAAAGAAAAGGATAGGAGCCGAATCAAAGAAGGAAGCTCTTGGGTGGGAAGATGGAACAGGGAACAGGCCAGTCCTGGAAGACCATTCTGAAAAGTATTGGAGAAGAAACAAAAAGCGTGCTGATGCAGGGCCAATGGCAAAGGAGGCCATACTTCTCAGCGTTTGTAATCAAGCCGAAGAGATGACTGTTGAGCTGCAGTACCATCGGAAGGCACCAGCAGGACCCAGATTGATGAAAGCGGAGATATTTTTGAACTAGGAGTCATTTTGAATAAAGGACTCATAAACTCCAATTTATCACCAGGGAAGCCAATATGGGATAACTATCTCAGCAGACAAATCATGAGACGCCCAGGAGGTGAGTGTATGGCAAGGTAATCCTCTGAATATTGGCCAATCAAGAACCAGCAGCAGGGAGTTGATCATCCAGCCTTCATGGAGGGTCGGAATGGATAACGGATGAGAAAAACTGCGACAAAGGGCAGAGGCCATCAGGAGAGAGGATAAATTCAAGGAATCCATTCAAGCTCGAGGTGCCCAATGAGAAGAGAGCAGTGGCCCAGGAGGGATCAACAGTGACCATGGTACAGGCCATTGGAAAAACGTGAAGCGCTACAATTGTGGGTGTTACTTGTGCCTGGCTACAGATCGCAACTGCGGCCAAGCTGGAACCCACAGGGAGGACTAACGAAGCAGATGAAGGAGCCCCCTCCATCAAACCCAGTACTAGAGAGACTGCAATCAGCGCAAGAGACAGGCCAAGCATCGTCAAATAGCGGTAACTCTTCAGATGGGTCATCTGCCCTAGGTGGGAAGAAAAGGACAGGAACCGATTCAAAGAAGGAAGCTCTTGAGTGGGAAGATGGTACAGCAGCCCGGAAACAGGCCAGGAAGACCATTCTGAAAAGTATTGGAGAAGAAACAAAAAAGCGGGCAGATGGCAAAGGAGGCCATACTTGTCATACGTTTGTAGCCGAATTTCATCTATTGGCGTTGAGCTGCAGTACTATGGGATGGCACCGGCTGGGCCCTGATTGATGTAAGCTAAGATATTTCTGAACTATGAGTCATTTTGAATGAAGGACTCCGATTTATCACCAGGGACGCCAATATGGGATAACATTCTCAGCAGACAAATTTTGAGGCGCCCAGGAGGTGAGCGTATGGCAAGGTAATCTTCTGATTATTGGCCAATCAAGAACCAGCAGCAGGGAGTTGATCATCCAGCCGTCATGGAGGGCCGGAATGGATAATGGATGAGAAAAACTGCGACAAAGGGCAGAGGCCATCAGGCGAGAGGATAAATTCAAGGAATCCATTCAAGCTCGAGGTGCCCAACTGAGAAGAGAGCAGCGGCCCCTGCAACAGGGACCAACAGTGACTATGGTACAGGCCATTGGAGAAACGTGAAGCGCTACAATTGTGGGTGTTACTTGTGCCTGGCTACAGATCACAACTGCGGCCATGCTGGAACCCACAGGGAAACTAACGAAGCAGATGGAGGAGCCCCCTCCATCAAACCCAGTACTAGAGAGACTACAATCAGCGCAAGAGACAGGCCAAGCATCGTCAAATAGCGGTAACTCTTCAGATGGGTCATCTGCCCCAGGTGGGAAGAAAAGGATAGGAGCCGAATCAAAGAAGGAAGCTCTTGGGTGGGAAGATGGAACAGGGAACAGGCCAGTCCTGGAAGACCATTCTGAAAAGTATTGGAGAAGAAACAAAAAGCGGGCTGATGCAGGGCCAATGGCAAAGGAGGCCATACTTCTCAGCGTTTGTAGACAAGCCAAAGAGATGACAGTTGAGCTGCAGTACCATAGGAAGGCACCAGCAGGACCCTGGTTGATGTCAGCGAAGATATTTCTGAACTATGAGTCATTTTGAATGAAGGACTCATAAACTCCGATTTATCACCGGAGACGCTAATTTGGCAGAGTAAAAATGTTAGCGAATATCTTTCTCAACAACACTTCCATTGTTCATCAGAGATAACGATTACCCACGATAGAGATTTTACTAAATCAACTCCAGCAGCGAATTTCCAAATAGAGTGGATCCCGTTTTATTGTGTCGACAAACAAAATAGAGGCCTCAAAGTGGCCAAAGGGCTGGAAAACTAATAATGAAGGGCCGAGAGGAAATTTAAACTACGGCGCATCTAAAGCGGCGAAACATTTGCGGTCTAGAAACTGCGTTTGATCCTCGGGTAAAATCAACGTCGATATGAACCTCGGCGCGATATTTCGGTAGAAATACGACCTCTGACATTTAAACCGGATCCTCTATTTCGATTTCGAGGAACGCGTGGGTATCCCAGTAACCCAGGTCAAGATTTCATCAGGGAAAACGCAATTTTCCCTTTTTACTCCGACGATACAACGGAGGGTTTCGGTTCAAGTTTGTCGTCGCTTTGTTTTCAAGTTCAACCGAAGTGTCGAAATTGATACAATGCCAAGGGCACAGAAACTTCCTCGTGACCTTCACAATACAGCAAAGCGTACTGCTTATAAATTAATTTGGAACTAATCAAATGAAAAAACGCTGCATTTTCCTTCACACCGGTTGGTTAGTTTAGGCGCACGGAGACTCATTTCTTCAACATGGGGGGAAATGGGGAAAACAGTGGGTGCGGCGGGTCCCAGACCCATTCCAATCGATTCAGGATCCAAAATTTAGTGGAAAATGATACCCCACACGCCTAGGTACCAGAAATCTCGAAAACGCATATTCAAAATGGGTAATATATACCCAATTTGACCCATAACTTCTTCCAGTGGGCGCCAATCGTTCTGGGACCCATTTCATTGGATTCAGCGTCCAAAATTTAGTGGAAAATGATACCCCACTCGCCTAGATCGCCAAAAATCTCGAAAATCCACTTTTCAAAAAACACATTTTGACCCCTACCCCGCCCAAATTTGGTCCGATCGGACTGAAAAGTTGTGAGGACCAACTTGAGTCGGGAACAGACCCCTGACCCAAATTTCAGATTTTTAGAAATTTTTCAACTACCAAAAACGGCGCGGACGGTGGACGGCGTACGGCGCCAGGCACCCCACCCGATTTGATGTATGTGGCACCCGAGTGCAGGCAGGCCCGCACGTGAGATACCTGGGTGTCTGTATCTCTGGCAACTTGAAGCCGACAGCCCACATTGCCCTCCTAAATGAAAAGATGACATCTATGGCCTCAGGGCCACATCTGGGTCTGGCTGGGGAGTGACATATGGCAGGAGGCTGCAATACTACAGGGCGATATTCCGGCCCACCATCTTGTATGCGGCTCCTACATGGTGGCGGAATCCAAACGAGCGGGAGAGAGACCAGATCTTACAGCAGCAGCGAGCCGTTCTTCTGGCAACCACACGCGGTTATCGTACAGCTTCCACACTCGGGCTTCAGGTGATTGCGGGCTGCATGCCTGTTGATATTGTGCTTGATGCGAGGGTTGCCTTCAGCTCGATCAAGTGGCCAGATCGTACTGCAGTCCCCTTGCAGAGGGATTTGAATGGTTTGTTGGAAGCAGCACAAACGACCGAAATGAAGATAGCCAGGATACGAGAATGGGCACTAACTGCGTGGCAGGAACGGTGGAATAGTGCAGCAAGCGGGCGGCTGACACACCAGTTCTTCCCCAATGTCTCACAGCGCCTGAACATGGATCATGTGGAACCCTCATATGAGACTACCCAACTCCTCACCGGCCATGGTAATTTCAGTGCCAAACTCCACTCCATGCGGCGGCGAGATACGTCTGCATGTCCATGCGGTCACCCTTCGGAGACGGCAGAGCACGTCCTGCGGAGCTGCCCGCTATACAGCAATGAGCGTCAAGTTATGACAGGCACAATTGAGTACAACGGCCCACTATGCTCATTGGTGGAGTCCAGAAATGCATGGAAGAAGTTCGATGCATTTGCACGAGCCAAAGTTCGCCTAAGAGGCGAGGCAGCAGCATTGCCGTAATTAATTTCAATTATGAACCTTGCCCTCAAAACTCCCTGTAAAATCCAGCACATCAGTTAACAGACCGGACAGCGACACAACACATGCAAGTGAATGGCTGCAAAGGGCCAGAAGGGCCTCAGATGCAGACCAAACAGAAACAGAAAGAGAATCCTTGGACGGCGTACGGCGGGCGGACATTTGCCTTTTTCGATCTAGACACCTTGAAACGTACCATAAAAAAATTTTGAGCCGAATCGGAGAGGTTGACCATTTGCATGAAAACATAGGTTGATAATTCAAGGAATAACCAACCAAAAATCTCGAAAAACCCCAATGTATAATACATTTTCCTTAAAAAATCACCGAATGAATAAATTGTTAATATTCCCTGAAGAAAAACCCTCAACAACTTCAATTTTGAAAAATCATTTCAAAATTTATTCTATTTATTAGCGTCAGTTGGTCTCAAACTCATCTACGTCGATTCAGAATTACACCGTAAATGTGTAAATTATTATTATTATCATTTTCTGAGGAATAATCCATAAGTACAACTTTCATTTCAAGTAATTCTAAAATAAATTTTGAAAAGCACATTTCGACTCATTTGAATTATTTTATTTATTAGCTGCCAATTGGCCAAAAAAGAATCTCGGTCGTACGAAACTTGGTAAGATATTGTAAGCCCCCAGGCTTGCTGCCTCCAGAAGGCCAGAAGGGAGGGAGCATGCGCCAGGATGCATGCGCAGCTCCTGCATTTGGAGAGCTCCAGGGCATCACTCATTGCGAAGGCGTCCAACCAGGCGGTTGTTGTCGAGGCACCCCTTGGGGCCAAGGCGCCCAACGTGTTGGAGTCAAATATTTGTATAACCCTGTCGTGCAAGTGCATCTCACTCAGTCCATCCATGCTTTGTCCTGTGCTCGCTCTGAAGTGAACTCAGCTACCGTGCTGAAGTCGACCGAAGCTGTAATATTGTGTTCCCCATGCCATGAGATGATAAAGGACTCAAGTTAATAAGCCTGGCTGTGTACCAGCGGGACAGCATGCCCCCTCCTGTTTTTCCTTCAACGTCGACGCCGTTTTTGTCAGCCGGTATTGTTGCACTTGCTCATTAAATTGTATTTCATGTATATCATAATTTCATGTATCTTGTATTAATTGTATTTTACGCTCCACATGTTGTCTATTTTACTTTGTCAAATTACTTTGTCTTGTATCAATTCTAGCCCAGGTTGAGGCATATTCTCCTTTGCAACGTGTCCTTGTTTTCAATTATAATTCAGTTTGTATCAATGTATTTTATGCTCATCCTTGGTATCCCTAGTTGCTCAGTCGTAAGTCTTGGACTTACATTGTGTAACCTCTCGCTAGGTCCCTTCCAAATTCTCCGAAGAAACCCGAATTAAATTATAGTAAATTCAAACATATTTTAATTCGAGAGAGGCTCACAATATTATCATACTCTCCACGCTCATAACCTCTCAAATGTCCATTTTCACCCATACGGCCTTAATCTGTATCTGTTTAGCGAAATCTGGCTGAGATTGAATGGAGAGCTCTTAGTGGCCATGATACGAAATGACGGAAGTGATACGATACGCCATTCAACCTTTGAACGTCCAGACGAGCTTCAAATCTCCAAATTCCAACCAGTTCTTCAGCCGCTCGGCAAAGGTGTAAATGAACTTGAAACGAGAGAATTTCAACTGTGTCGTCATTTTAGTTGGTGGCGTATTTATAACTTCCCAGCCGGCGGGATGCGTCACGTGGGACCAAATCCCACATCTGTCCCCCCTCAGGACATGGGCGTCCTCATCAACACATGGAAACGCTTTTAGTCGTCCGAAACCGTTCGTGAGAAGCTCAATAATCAAACTGAATTCGATTCTAAAGAAAAACAACAACAACAACAACAACAACAAAACTTACCGATAAATTCGATGGAATCAGGAAAATGAGCGGTGAGGTCTTGGCTCCAGTGGTCGGTGATGGGTATTTTCATGTATTTGATGTCGCCTGAGGCTTCAAAGACGTTGGGAAGGTTCGGCGTGACGTTTAGAATATACTGCAACGAGATAAACCAACATTAAATTACATATTTATAACAGTTAGAACGAGAGACAAACATAACCGCTTACAGATATGAACTAAACAGGGTGCATTCTACCCCATTGCAGATCACCAAAAGGCCCTAAAATGGGGCATACCACGAGGTCTGCAACCACCAAACATACTTGAAGAAGACATAGACTTGACTTGATTATTTCTAACCAAAAAGTGGAAAAAATCTAGAGAAAATGAGGCATTCCTTATTTGGGGCCCATAACCTGTTTGATGTCTTGATGTCTTTTGATGCCAAATACCAAAGACCTGATGCTTATCACCTGACATACCCGGACTGCAGAACCTTGTTACAATACATCCCCTTACTCAGGCACTACTCCCAACAGCTTCCTGTTCCTGTTCCAGTTCCTCAAAGGTTGGTAGTGGCTTCAGTATTCTGCTTGACATTCTGACTTCTCAAACTTCAGAATCTGGTTGTTCTCAACGCTGCTCCTTCGTTGTTTCTTCCTGCAGTACAGGATTCACCATTTCCAACTGCTTCTCTTTCACCCTAGTTGAAGACAGTTTTGTTCTACAGTGCCCTGTTTCATGTCGCAGTTATCATTGTCAGTTTTTGCTGTGACGCCGTTGCTCATCCTTCTTGAGACGAGTCTTTTTGAGCACTAACTTTGCATTCCAATCAGAACTAATGAAAGACTCATCACTTGCAGGAGCAGGCGCGTCATTTTTTGGTACTTCATCTTCTAAAAACATGAGTCTTGAGCTTTTACTACATTTTTGGATCATCCAGCGACCAAGCAATATCCAGTAGCATGTCTTCTGGTTCATGCTGGGGCATACCCCTGGCTTCTAGTTCAGGTTGTGGCATACTTCTGGCTTCCAGTTCATGTTGTGGCAGACCCCTGGCTTCTTGTTTATGTTGTGGCATACCCCTGGCTTCTAGTTCATGTTGTGGCATACTTCTGGCTTCCAGTTCATGTTGTGGCAGACCCCTGGCTTCTTGTTCATGTTGTGGCATATCCCTGGCTCCTAGTTCATGTTGTGGCATACCCCTGGCTTCCAGTTCATGTTGTGGCATACCCCTGGCTCCTAGTTCACGTTGTGGCATACCCCTGGCTCCTAGTTCACGTTGTGGCGTACCCCTGCCTTCTAGTTCACGTTGTGGCATACCCCTGCCTTCTAGTTCACGTTGTGGCATACCCCTGGCTCCTAGTTCACGTTGTGGCAGACCCCTGGCTTCTTGTTCATGTTGTGGCATATCCCTGGCTCCTAGTTCATGTTGTGGCATACCCCTGGCTTCTAGTTCATTTTGTGGCAGACCCCTGGCTTCTTGTTCACGTTGTGGCATATCCCTGGCTCCTAGTTCACGTTGTGGCATATCCCTGGCTCCTAGTTCATGTTGTGGCATACCCCTGGCTTCTAGTTCATGTTGTGGCATACCCCTGGCTTCTAGTTCATGTTGTGGCATACCCCTGGCTTCTAGTTCACGTTGTGGCATACCCCTGGCTTCTTGTTCATGTTGTGGCATATCCCTGGCTCCTAGTTCATGTTGTGGCATACCCCTGGCTCCTAGTTCACGTTGTGGCGCATACCCTTGCCTTCTAGTTCACGTTGTGGCAGACCCTGGCTTCTAGTTCATGTTGTGGCATACCCCTGGCTCCTAGTTCACGTTGTGGCGCATACCCTTGCCTTCTAGTTCACGTTGTGGCAGACCCCTGGCTTCTAGTTTATGTTGTGGCATACCCCTGGCTTCTAGTTCATGTTGTGGCATACCCCTGGCCTTTAGTGCATGTTGTGGCATACCCCTGCCTTCTAGTTCATGTTGTGGCATATCCCTGGCTCCTAGTTCATGTTGTGGCATACCCCTGGCTTCTAGTTCACGTTGTGGCAGACCCCTGCCTTCTAGTTCATGTTGTGGCATACCCCTGGCTCCTAGTTCATGTTGTGGCACACCCTGGCTTTTATTTAATGCTGAGGCTTACTTCTAGCTTCTAAGCAGCAAAGAAGATTAGAAGGGCTCTTCAAATCCAATTTACCCCTCGTCTGAGCTGGGACACGGTCAACGCTCGACAACCAGATACCAGGTGAGCCAACAAACCTTTCTTCCAGCCCAGACTTACTCGGGCTTTCCGTTCTTCATGGCATTTGTTGGAGATCTATTCTTCAAGTACACGGCAGTGCCAACAGCTTCCCACCAGTACCTACAATCCAGACCGGCGTCCTTAGCATGCTTTTGGCTATCTCAAATCTCTCTAGTTCTCTATATAGTTCTGTTCACTCTTTCTGCTGAGCCCATAACCTGCCTGTTTTAATAGTTCAAAAAATATAATAAAGAACAATTCAGTAAATATTTTGAATTCCTTGTCGTTTTATAATGTTTTATATGTCTTACATAATGAATTATTATTTTGTAATAATGAGAGTGGATGACGAGTTTTCATCGATCAATCCCCGCTTTTTCAAAGTCACTTTTTTTCAAACGGCCTCAGGCCACGGAAGCGAGTTTGTTCAAACAGAACCCTTCAACAACAACATCTTCGTCGAATTTACGAGGTCCGACTCTTTAGTCGGCCTTTCAACGAAGCTCAAAACCAAGTTGAGCAGTGAGTAAACTTGGCTCTCAACTTCAACAACAGGCTTGCCCGAGAGAAACCTTCAAGAAGGAACGCTTGTATTCCTTCCCTTTGCGAGTTATAAAACACTCCCCCCCAACATTTGGACGAAGGAACAAAGCGTTGCATCTATTCTGGCGAAACGGGAAGTGGGCACACCGGATCTATTCTGAAACGTTTCATTATCGAAAGGGGTTTATGTTGAACCCCCCCCCCCCCCCCCCCAACATATGAGTGAAGAAAGAGGGGGTCCGACGAGTGTAAATATAATTCCAGCTTCCTTTCACGTGGTTCCAGTATTTAAAAAGAGAAAAAAACCGGACTGGTGGAGGCGTTTGAAAAAGGCGGATATCCACAAATAGAACAGTTTTTCTCGTCTGCTCTAGAGGGGCATAGGTTTTTCTGTTATAAAGCCCGTGATTATATAGTAAGAGACCGTTAATATCCCTACAGTAGCCATACGTATACTCGAAGGAGTCATAAGTGTCCCAAAGAGGTATAGGTGTACCTAAGAGGCCATACGCATAACAAATGAAGCAATAGGTGCACCTAAGAGGCCATAAGTATAACTACAGACGCTCAAGGTTTACCTGGGAGGCCATAAGCATACATAATGAAGCTATAGGTGTACCTAAGAGGCCATAAGTAAAACTAATGAAGCTATAGGTGTACCTAAGAGGCCATACGCATAACTGATGAAGCAATAGGTGTACCTAAGAGGCCATAAGTATACCTTTAGACGCTCTAGGTTTGCCTGGGAGGCCATAAGCATACATAATGAAGCTATATGTGTACCTAAGGGGCCATAAGTACAACTAATGAAGCTATAGGTGTACCTAAAGGGTCATACGTATACCCACAGAAGCCATAAGTGTACCTAAGAGGCCATAAGTATAACTACAGACGCTCTACGTTTACCCGGGAGGCCATAAGCATACACAGTGTAGCTATAGGTGTACCTAAGAGGCCATACGCATAACTAATGAAGCAATAGGTGTACCTAAGAGGCCATAAGTATATCCACAGAAGCTATAAGTGTACCCATGAGGCCATGAGTATAACTACAGACGCTCTAGGTTTACCCGGAAGGCCATAAGCATACACAGTGAAGCTATAGGTGTACCTAAGGGGCCATAAGTACAACTAATAAAGCTATAGGTGTACCTAAGAGGCCATAAGTATATCCACAGAAGCTATAAGTGTACCCATGAGGCCATAAGTATAACTACGGACGCTCTAGGTTTACCCAGGAGGCCATAAGCATACACAGTGAAGCTATAGGTGTACCTAAGAGGCCATAAGTATAACTAATGAAGCAATAGGTGTACCTAAGAGGCCATAAGTATATCCACAGAAGCTATAAGTGTACCCATGAGGCCATAAGTATAACTACGGACGCTATAGGTTTACCCAGGAGGCCATAAGCATACACAGTGAAGCTATAGGTGTACCTAAGAGGCAATAAGTATAACTAATGAAGCAATAGGTGTACCTAAGAGGCCATAAGTATATCCACAGAAGCTATAAGTGTACCCATGAGGCTATAAGTATAACTACAGACGCTCTAGGTTTACCCGGGAGGCCATAAGCATACACAGTGAAGCAATAGGTGTACCCATGAGGCCATAAGTATAACTAATGAAGCAATAGGTGTACCTGAGAGGCCATAAGCATACACAGTGAAGCTATAGGTGTACCTAAGAGGCCATAAGTAGAACTAATGAAGCTATAGGTGTACCCGGGAGGCCATAAGCATACACAGTGAAGCTATAGGTGTACCTAAGGGGCCATAAGTACAACTAATGAAGCTATAGGTGTACCTAAGAGGCCATAAGCATACACAGTGAAGCTATAGGTGAACCTAAGAGGCCATACGCATAACTAATGAAGCAATAGGTGTACCCGGGAGGCCATAAGCATACACAGTGAAGCAATAGGTGTACCTAAGGGGCCATAAGTACAACTAATGAAGCTATAGGTGTACCTAAGAGGCCATAAGCATACACAGTGAAGCTATAGGTGAACCTAAGAGGCCATACGCATAACTAATGAAGCAATAGGTGTACCCGGGAGGCCATAAGCATACACAGTGAAGCTATAGGTGTACCTAAGGGGCCATAAGTACAACTAATGAAGCAATAGGTGTACCTAAGAGGCCATATGTATACCCACAGAAGCTATAAGCGTACCTAAGAGGCCATAAGTATGCCTGATGCAGCTATAATTGTACCTAAGAGGCTACAAGTTCACCTAATGCAGCTATGACTGTACCTAAGAGGCTACAAGTACACCTATTGCAGCTATAAGTGTACCTAGGAGGCCATAAGTATACCTAATGAAGTTAACAGTGCGCCTAAGAGACCATAAGTATACCTACAGAAGCTAAGTGTACCCAAGAGGCCATAGGTAAGGCTAATGCAGCTATAAGTTGGACCAAATTTGGGTGGGCTAGGGGTCAAAATGTGTATTTCGAAAAATGGATTTCTGAGGTTTTTAACATGTTTGACATTGTTTTTCGGGGACCTGTTTCTGGTTCTAGTTGGTCAAAAATTTTCAGATTGGACCTAATTGTGTGCGTAAGGGGGAGTGTTAGGGATTCCAAACGTATTTTTCAAAAAATGGATTTTTGGCAATTTGGGATATCATTTTCCACTAAATTGTGGACCCTGAATCCAAAGAAAAGGGTCCCAGAACGATTGGCATCCACTGGAAGAGGTTATGGGTCAAAATGGGAATCTTTCTACCCATTTTGAATGTGTGCTTTCGAGATTTCTGGTACCTAGGCGTGTGGGGTATCATTTACCACTAAATTTTGGACCCTGAATCGATTGGAATGGGTCTGGGGCCTACCGCACCCACTGTTTTCCCCATTTCCCCCATGTTGAAGAAATGAGTCTCCATGCGCCTGATCCTAGGAATAACCAACCCTTGTGTAAGAATTTGCAGCGTTTTTCATTGGACCTTGTGTCCGTATTATTGTTGAATAAATAAATAATTATTCTACGGCCCAACTGGCTTCTAACCTGGCAAGTGACGCTTGTGTCTCGTTTCTGCTAAACTTCTTCAGATTTGGTTGCAATATGACCAATCCTAATAGTTCAGGTCAAAAATTGTTACATTTCTTTATTTTATATTATAAAATAATTATAATAAATCTGCTCACTTTGATGTTGTGCTTAGTGAGTGTCTCCAGATCTTCGGAATTGGCTGCGTTGCCCAAAAAAAGGTGAGGAAGAATTTCCACGAGTGAGTCGTCTTCGATGAAACTTCCAGAATCGCAGGGAATATCGCAATTACATCGGTCTTTACCTTTGGCGCAACGTGTCGACACACCGTAATTTGAGATACGAAGAGATCTGAAAAGGAAATCAATAAAATAATGTAATCTCTATTGATAGGTTACGTTAGGTGAGTGAGAAAGTGATACTGTTCGTCTTTTTGTCTTTTTTTCTTCTTTGTGATTCGCCTCACTCATTCGGGTTACACGATACACGAACACGATGGTAACTTGATCCGATCCAAAGGAGACAAGAATTGGATCATTTTCGTCATTGACGTCATCCCAACGGTTCCTTATAAGGGATCCTTATAGCCTTTTGATTGGTTATTCCTTAAATAACACAACCCAAAAAAAAAAAAAAAAAAAAAAAAAAAAAAAAAAAAAAAAAAAAAAAAAAAAAAACAAAGTCCATGAAAGCAACCTGTGGGGTTTTATGTTTTTTGGGTCGCTGATTTTGAATCTTTTGCCAGTTTTTTTCAGATCAGATAGCTTTCAAGGTCATTTGAAGGTCAAATGTAGAAAATATGGCTTAAAAAAATTGAAAAAATTCAGACATAGGTTTTTTAGAATGCCAAATCCAAATCCGGTGTCGCTTGACCTTCATGAGGTTAAGGTCAAGGTCATTTGAAGGTCAAACCAACAAAATTTTTCCTTCAGATAATTAGACATGATTGAACCAACCCTGGATTCGGATTCAGCGACCCTTGAAACACATACATAAATTTTTTACAATTTTTTTGAGGTTATTTTGTTGGTTTGACCTTAAAATGACCTTGACCTTGAACTTGTGAAGGTCAACCAACACTGGATTTCAAATCGGATGAACACTGAATTTTTTCAGATTTTTTAAGCGATATTTTTTTTAGCTATATTTTCTCCATTTGACCTTCAAATGACCTTGAAAGCGATCTGATCTGAAAAAACTGGCAAAAGATTCGATATCAGCGACCCGAAAAACATAAAACCCCACAGGTCGCTTTCATGGACTTTGACCCCTTTTTTTTTTTTTTTTTTTTTTTTTTTTTTTTTTTTTTTTTTTTTTTTTTTTTTTTTTTTTTTTTTTTTTTTGTGGGGTTGTGTAATCAACCTGCTTTTATGCAAAAGGTCAACCTCTCCAATTCCGCCCAAAATTGTTTTCTGGACATTTCAAGGAGTTTAGATCAAAATTAGCAAATGTCCGCCTGCCGTCCACGCCAATTTTGGTAGTAGAAAATTTTCTAAAAATATGAAATTTTGGTTAGCGACCCGTTTTCTTTACCTAGTTGGTCCTTAAAATTTTACAGCCCGATCGGACCAAATTTGGGCGGGGCAGGGGTCAAAATGTGTATTTCGAAAAATGAATTTCGAGATTTTCGGCAATCAAGGCGTGTGGGGTATCATTTTCCACTAAATTTTGGACGCTGAATCCAATGAAATGGGTCCCAGAACAATTGGCACCAACTGGAAGAAGTTATGGGTCAAAATGGGTATCTATCTACCCATTTTGAATGTGTGTTTTCGGGATTTCTGGTACCTAGGCGTGTGGGGTATCATTTTCCAATAAATTTTGGACCCTGAATCAATTGGAATGGGTCCGGGACCCGCTCACCCACTATTTTCAAGACCCTTAGGAAAAAAATTTTGGGGTAGTTTGAATTTTTTTCATGTTTTTTGGGGTACTGAATCCAAACCTCTGAGTTGACGGAACATTTAAAAAAATACAAAATAAGTTATAAAATCCCTTTTTTTGGGCAGTTTTTTGCATATAAATCAAAAACTATCAACTTTTTCGTAAAAGACCATTCTATACAAAATGAAAGTACATAAATTTCCTACAAATTGCATTATCAAGGTTTTCCTCTGCGACAAACCGTTCTGGCCCAAACTATAATTTGAAATTGACGGTATTTTATCTGAATCCAACTTCTCGAAGTTTCTCGTAAATCCAAGTCATTCCAACAGAATCGAACGAAAATACATTTGTTTATTATTCTTTGAATACCTACCCAACATAATGTTTCCTTGTCATGGGTCTGTAATGTTTTAAACTTCTTAACACACGGTAAACGTTTTGTGTTAGCTGAACTTGTTGAGGCTCCATGTTCTTTCCTCAGTTGAATTGAGCTGATTGTGAAACAAATATTGCTCTTTGTAAAAACACGATTTTTTATCTTTTATCCCGCTTCAATTTTCCTCGTGAATGAACGTCGATTACGTCCTTCGTTAACCTCGTTTCCTGTCTCAAGGTGGGAGCCCCTTCGCCGATGAGAAAAAAAAAAAAAAAAAAAAAAAAAAGACTGAATGAAGTTTCTTACTCATCGCCCACGTTGAAGTGTTGGGGCGTGTTGAGTCATTCAAAAACCGCGTTCTGCTTCTCCCACTCAGCTTGTTACCTGGTCATGTCAATGATCCACACTTGGCCACGTTTGTACGGCCCCGGAAGCCATCGACTCGCAATATGGGTCGTTCTGTTGTGGTGCGGTGAAAAATGTCAAATGTGACATGAAACAACCCTAAGCAAGCAAGAGTACGGCTCCGATTTGGCATAGGTGCTTAGATTAATTTGAAAACACATTTGACCTCCCCCCCTATGACGGTACCTATGGCGTTAAGATAATCTCCAGGCGAGGCTGACGGGGAAGAACGAAAGCGACGCCTAAACAAAAAGCCGCGCCGTTACCAGAACCAGCATTTCGTCAGCGGCGGCGGATACTACGGATAAGAACGGGGAGAAAGAGTTGACGGTGGTGAAGGCGGAGGGGAAGAAGGAGCCGAGGAGGTGCCTCATGTACCAGAGGGAGGCAAGGTGGAGGGCCCAAGCCGTGACAAGGCGGGGGCGGTGAAGGCGGCACTGTGCAGGCGGACGCAGAGGGGGACGTCACCAACACATTTACCTACCCGATAACATTACCCCAATAGTTACCGTCCCGATTGCTACCTGTCAGCCATGTGCTCCCAATCCAGTGGGAAGCATGGCGGAGGTGGGCTGTGTACCATATACGTGATGGACAGGAGTTTGCGATCCCGGGAGTGATGAACTCTGCAGACCCACGAACAGGATCGCTGATGCTTGCAGTGCGGGACAAGCTACTTGAAGCCTGGCAGGCGGAGTACGAGAACAATGAGTTTGGTAAGGTGGTGCTCTCATACCTTCCCAACGTGCGGGACCGGTTGGATCGGAAGTGGTTTGTGCCTCAACATAGTGCGATGCAATTTGTGACAGGACACGGTGAGTTTGCGGGACACTTGAGCAGGTTCAAGCTTGCACCAGAACTTCCTTGTGCATGTGGGGAGGCTACTGAGACTGCGGACCACATCATCCGGGACTGCCCCAGCTTTGCGAGGGAACGGGACCAGAAAAAATCCAGTGAAAATCCAGAGAAAGAAGCGAACCAACAAGCACCTTTAAATGAATGACATTTGGAAGGGGTGGATGGAATGCCTTCGTCATGTTGCGTTGCACGGAGTAGGTATTTTAAGAATCTACGCGGAGTTCAAAACTAATCTGAAACAAACCATTTCCGCCAACCACAAATGCATTGAAATGGAAAACCGTCGATTTGATGTGATAATCAAGAGAAAGGAACAAAACAACAGGCACCTTTAAATGAATGGCATTCGGAAGGGATGGATGGAATGTCTTTGTCATGTTGTGCTGCACGGAGTAGGTATTTTATGAATCTACGCGGAGTTTGGTTTTAGGTATTAGCCACAGCCACATTATCTTCTATGGCATAACGTTGTTTGGCTAACTCCATCGTCTCGCTTCCTAGTATTGCTCGAAATCAACAAGTGCTAACAGCAACGAGTTAACTGAAAGAGCAACGATTTTCTCAGTACTCCAATCTCGTGCAAGAAATTCCTGGCTCAAACAGGTTGAGTGAAAAGCCCAAAGTACGGGAAACACTCTCTCTGCCCTTGACATTCCGCTCAGATCAACCCCGACACTGCAACCCCGCGAGGCGATCGATTTGGCTCCGACCAGCGGAGAGGGTGGGAATCTCCGAAATATTCTACAAACTGTATCCAGTGTATTCACTCTCGACAGTTCTCCAAGTTTTCCTTGTTGTCAGGGTTGCCACCAAGACGTCGTCCCGCTTTGATGTGACGGATGTAGCGTGAAAAGATAGGAGGTCATTCAAGACCAACGGAGCCTGCAATGTGATAAAATGAACCTCGAGCGTTACCAACGTGAAATTTTGTCTTCTTCAAAAACTCTAAATGAAGTTTCAGTTCAAATTACCCGGACTTTATTTTTCCTTGCGACAGATTTATAATGAACGAATATTATTTAATTCACCTATGGGTAAAACCCAAGAATATGGAACCTTGTCGCGTTATCAGCTGATATCGATAGTACGCTCTGTCGATATGCACTATCGATATACGCGAAATATTTATCCCTGTCGGCCATATTTGTTTTTATAAAAAAGGAGGGAAAATACTAAATTGAATTAAAATAAATAAATTGAAATAAACTTACCTCGTACTTTTGGCGTAAAATGTAAATCGAATAATTATTGGAAGAAGTGAACGTAATGAAAAAATTGAAATTGACTTGAAATTTAATCTTTTGGAAAATATTAAGCTTCACTAAGCCTCTCACTCACGCCATATACATTGGCCACATCCTTGAGAAATTCCCTCATCAGAGAAATCCTTGAGAAAATCCAAAAAAATCCAAAAGAAAGAAGATCCAATCCTTGAGAAAATCAAAAGAAAGAAAATCCAATCCTTGAGAAAATCTCGAAGTGACTGAAGATAGCAGGAGGAGACAAAAAGGAGGCAACAACAAAAACTTTCGATTATCGATTATCGACCGTATGCGCGATATCATTGCTATCAGTTGATAACCCGACAATGGTCCATATTCTTGGGTTTAGCCGAATTTTGTTTCAATTCTTTCATAAGGATTGGTAATTTCTTGGAACAGGAGTTTTGGGAAAACAATGAGTGAAATGGTGAATTGAAATGGAAAACCGTCGATTTGATGTTAAAATCAAGAGAAAGAAGTGAATCAACAGTAGGGATCGGACATCGATGTCCGATGTTCGATGTTCAACATCGATGTTTATTGATCATTGATGGTGACCCACCGATGTTTTTGATACATCAATGTTTTTGCTGAATAACATCGATGTTGATTTCTTGATAATTTAATGACGATCTGGAAGAAATTTAAACGATTTTTTGCTTTTCGATATTTACTAATATATTATTGAAATACTAATTCTAAAGATTAATTTCCCCAGCGAGTACAACTTGTCCATTTCATTTATGAACCTACATTTAGCTGTGTTGAACAGCAACAGTTTCGATAAGTAGATGAAGAAGAATATTGAAGTTATCAATTTTAGATAACTGATATTGGTAACTTTGTTGCTTCATTTCTAACCAAGTAGTAGTTTGTTCACGCTTGACGGCCATTATTTTATAATAGTGCTTGGTTTTGGTGTTTAGAGGATGCCTCCTAAAGGTGAGTGGTGGGTTTTTTTTTGAAGGAGTCGAATGGCATGGATATAAGCCATATGAGCAGTACCTACAATGTGCATAGCATTTTCTTTTTGTTACATTTAAAACTTAACTTAAGCTAAACAAATTTTGAGAAACAAGAATAAATTGGCAGACAACATCGATGTCAACATCAATGTTTAGCGGTTGAAAACATCGATTCCGAAAAACATCGATGTTCAAGTCAACGACATCGATGTTTTGACTTCGATGTTTGATCCCTAATCAACAGGCACCATTAAAAGAATGGCATTTGGAAGGGATGGATGGAATGTCTTCGTCATGTTGTGCTGCATCGAGTAGGTATTTTAAGAATCTACGCGGAGTTTGGTTTTAGGTATTTTCCGTATCTATTCGGACTAGAATTGCGGCGTTTCAAACTAATGTGAAACGAACCATTTCTGTCAACCACAAATGAATTGAAATGGAAAACCTTTGATTTGATGTGAAAATCCAGCGAAAGAAGCGAACCAACAAGCACCTTTAAAAGAAAGGCATTCGGAAGGGATGGATGGAATGTCTTCATCATGTTGTGCTGCACGAAGTAGGTATTTTAAAAATCTACGCGGGCTAGCGTTGCGGCGTTTAAAACTAATGTGAAACGAACCATTTATGTCAACTACAAATGAATTGAAATGGAAGACCTTCGATTTAATGTGAAAATCCAGAGAAAGAATCGATTCAGCAGGCAGGCACCTTTAAAAGAATGGCATTCGGAAGGGATGGATGGAATGTCTTCATCATGTTGTGCTGCACGAAGTAGGTATTTTAAAAATCTACGCGGGCTAGCGTTGCGGCGTTTAAAACTAATGTGAAACGAACCATTTCTGTCAATCACAAATGAATTGAAATGGAAAACCTTCGATTTGATGTGAAAATCCGGGGAAGGATCGATTCAGCAGGCAGGCACCTTTAAAAGAAAGGCATTCGGAAGGGATGGATGGAATGTCTTCGTCATGTTGTGCTGCACGAAGTAGGTATTTTAAAAATCTACGCGGGCTAGAGTTGCGGCGTTTAAAACAAATGTGAAACGAACCATTTCTATCAACCACAAATGAATTGAAATGGAAAACCTTCGATTTAACGGAAAATCCAGAGAAAGAATCGATTCAGCAGGCAGGCACCTTTAAAAGAATGGCATTCGGAAGGGATGGATGGAATGTCTTCATCATGTTGTGCTGCACGAAGTAGGTATTTTGAAAATCTACGCGGGCTAGCGTTGCGGCGTTTAAAACTAATGCGAAACGAACCATTTTTTTCAACCTCCAATTTGACTTGCTATATGCTATAATATAAAAAATTGGGCGTTATGTATTGACCTAGGGTACTACATAGCAAAATTAAAGGTAACAACAAAATAATTCATGTCTTCAATTCAATTGTGTCAGCCTTCATGTTGGAAAACTAACCAGACGCTCTCAATCATCCCACGTAGCGACGACACCACATGAAATCCGCGCTTTTATCCCACGCCGTGTAACGACCGCGTGGGAAGGTTGTAACGCGGCAGGTTACATAAAAAGCCTTCCAACCGCCCAAACTCACCAAGTGGGCAGCGAATGGGGCAGGAAATGGAGCAACCGGTAACAACTCGTTGAAACCCGTGTTCAAAACGAGACTTAGGTGATATCGTAGGTTGGGAAGAGTTAATCTATTTTTGTTGATAGACAATATTTATCAGAATGGAGGTTTTCATCACCGAAAACCGTCAATTTCTAGGCGAAAGTTTCAATCCAATATGGGCAGAGGAATAATCAAGTAGGCAGAAACGATTAAAACATTATAATGTCTTCAAAAACTCTCCCTTCGTTCACCCATAAGAACTCACAAGACTCTCAGAGGCTACATCTTGTATCAAAACCTCCAACAACGAGCAGAGAACTTTCAATTGGATCACATGGCATCAGGCTGGCCAACAGAATTAAGGACTTTCTCTGCATAAAAACAACTATTTTGAGTAGATTAAGAGACTGAAAAAAGCATTTTGTGCAACCAAAATTTACTGATCAGCCCACCTGATGGGCAAGCTGATCACAATTATGTTAGGTATGAGAGGAAAGTGGTCACTACTGGCAGCAGGCCCTTTAGGGTCGCAAGTACAATGTCTTTAAAGGCTTATCGATTGCAATGGTCGCTAAGCTGTTGAAGAAAAAATAACAAGGTGTGCAATGGCAACACTGCCACCTTCCTCCAGCATCGTTTCCTTCCCAATGACCGCCATTGTCTTTTTTGTTCGCTTGAGTAAAACGTCTCCTCTCAAGATATTCTCATTTTGACCGTTTTACCCTTTTACTTATATTTCTTTGTGCGCTGACAGTTTCATTTCGCGATAATTTAATTTGTTTGCACAACCAGTGGTTGTTGTGTTGGCGTTTTATTGAGCAGAAAACTTTCAATTGGATCACATGGCATCAGGCTGGCCAACAGAATTAAGGGCAACTATTTTCTCTGCACAAAAACAACCATTCAGAGTAGATTGAGAGACTGAAAAAAAACATTTTGTGCAACCAAAATTGGTGTTGGCTCATATAAGTCCAGAAGTGCTAACGTCTAAATTTCTGAGACTATGGGTAAAAAAATTGTACTCATTCTAATTGATTCAGCGTAAAATTAGTGGAAAATTATATGTTGAGTTGGAGAGGTCTTTCTGCATGAGAAAATAGATGGATTATTCAAGGAATATTAACCCAAAATTATGACTGCACTCTAGCGGCAGTTTGGCTAAGTCATTCCTATGTTCTAGCGACAGACACCACCTGTGGAGCAAATACTATATCCATCATTCCTTCCAATCAACACAAGTGGCTTCTCTGAAAACTGGCTGTTGCCAGAGTTGGTTAGGTCAATATAATGGGGCGGTGCAAGGAGTCAAAAATAAGGGATAGTTTTGTCAACTGTATCTGCAAATTTCAAAACCTTGCTAGTCAGCAACTCCCTTCCTCCCTGTCCTTCTCCTGTCCCAGGGGCTATGCTTCTTGTTGCATGTAGGAAAGGAGTCTGCTACAGTGGCAGAAATAAGATCCCTTCTTCAGCAGGTAGACTGCTCCCTTCAAGTACCGTTACTGGTAGTTCCTGCATTGTAGCTCACACTGCCACATGGTACCTGATTATTCCATCTCAACTCCAAATGCTGGCCTGGCGCTGACCAACTCTTTCCACACCATCACATTCTGAAGCCCTCTGGCCAGTGTATGCCACAACCACCACTGACTGTACATATGAGTCCACAGTCATGGAATATATTTTCCAACCTCAATAGAACCTACCTCATGGGAAATATATTCCATGACTGTGGACTCATATGTACAGTCAGTGGTGGTTGTGGCATACACTGGCCAGAGGGCTTCAGAAGTTGATGGTGTGGAAAGAGTTGGTCTGCGCCAGGGCAGCTTTTGGAGTTGAGATGGAATACTCAGGTACCATGTGGCAGTGAGCTACAATGCAGGAACTACCAGTAACGGTACTTGAAGGGAGCAGTCTACCTGCTGAACAAGGGATCTTATTTCTGCCACTGTAGCAGACTCCTTTCCTACATGCAGCAAGAAGCATAGCCCCTGGCACAACCTCTCCTTCAACTGCAAACTCACTTGAATTGGGGTGAAGAACACATTCGACAATGTATCTGTAAACATCCAAATTCAAGCGCAATGCGCAAAACACCCTCGCATCATTGTTCTGTTTGTACTCCTGGTAAAACTTCTTCTTCTTCTTCTCATTAGGGTACACACTCAGCGCTGCCTACTCATTGATGGCTGACACAGTTTCGTAGCCCCTGCAACCACAATCTCCAGCCAAAAGGCCCAACAACTTGCCCTATGGTTTCTTCAGTTTAATAACAAAACTCACCTCAATCCCATAAGAGGAAGTTCAGGATCTGACGTGGCAAGTGCGTCGTCCAACGACTCGCACCATTCAGGGTAGCAAGCTCTGAAGTCACTGAAGCCATCTGAAACCAACAAAAGTACACATGAAAAATAATTTGCGATTATTGTCAGACTGATAATTAGTACAAACTCAAGACAACACAATAAAAATCTTTCCCCTGACTTTTTGTCAGGCAGTGACTGACTCATTGAGGTGAGCCCAATTTGGAGCTGTACTAAAAAAATAAACCTATTTTTTTTTTAGGAATTCAAATGTTCTGATTTGCCAGGCTGCTGGAGCGGTGTACTGGGCTAACATGGGTACTGAATGTCAAGTCTGTAACTTATCCAAAATAGGACAGGGAGGCGTGGTTTCGGGTAATAGAATGGGTAATAGATACCCATTTTGACTCATAACCTCTTCCAATGGGTGCCAATCGTTCTGGGACCAATTACACTGGATTCAGCGTCCAGAATTTAGGGAAAAATGATACCCCACACACCTAGATTGCAAAAAATCTCAAAAATCCATTTTTCGAAATTCACATTTTGGCAGGTGGTGGTACTAGGTAGGTGCCCATTTTGACCCATAACCTCTTCTAGAGGACGCCAATCCTTTCAGGACCCGTCTCATTGGATTCAGCGCAGTGTGCTGTATTATAAATAATGGAATGTATTATGTGTTATAAATTTTAAATTATTATTCATGCCACATTAACTATTGAGCTAATGTAACACAACTCTCAGGTCAATTGTATATTGTTGATATTGTTAAAATTTTGTAAATGACTATACTTATTCGAGTCAATAAACAATTTTCTAAAATTTAAAAAAAAAAAATGGATTCAGCGTCCAAAATTAAGTGGAAAATGATATCCCAAATTGCCAAAAATCCATTTTTTGAAAAATACGTTTGGAATCCCTAACACTCCCCCTTACGCACACAATTAGGTCCAATCTGAAAATTTTCGACCAACTAAAACCAGAAACAGGTCCCCGAAAAACAACGTCAAACATGATAATTTTTTACTACTAACAGTGATAACAGAGCCTTATCACGATTCTGTTGAGGTCTATGACAAACTCAAATGATGCATTTTTGTCTCTTAACATTCGGTTTTCACACAGTTAGCAAAGTAGTGGTGTTGTTGGAGAGTTTGATTGTCTTGAATTTGTGCTTGTTACAAAAATATTGTGACGTCACTCATAGCTTAATCAAATTATCATCCGTTTTGGTTGGTTATTCCTTGAACAATCAACCTATGTTTTCATGCAAAAAGTCAATCTCTCCGATTCGGCTCAAAAATTTATTTTGGACGTTTCAATGTGTCCAGATCAAAAGTCAAATCTCCATCCGCTTACGCCGTATTTGGTTGAAGAAAATTTTCTAAAAATCTGAAATTTGGGTCAGGGGTTCTGTTACCGGTTTTAGTTGGTCCTCGAAAATTTTCAGCCCGATCGGACCAAATTTGGGCGGAGTAGGGGTCAAAATGTGTTTTTCGAAACGTGGATTTTCGAGATTTTTGGCGATCTAGGCGTGTGGGGTATTATTTTCCACTAAATTTTGGACGTTGAATCCAATGAAATGGGTCACCGAACTATTGGCGCCTTCTGGATGAGGTTATGGGTCAATATGGGTACCTATTTGCCCATTTCGAATGTGTTTTCGAGATTTCTGGAACCTAGGCGTGTGGGGTATCATTTTCCACTAAATTTTGGACCCTGAATCGATTGGAATGGGTCTGGGACCCGCCACACCCACTGTTTCCCCCATTCGAGAAATAACCAACCCGTGTGTAAGAATTTGCAGTTTTTTTTTTTTTTTTTTAGCTTTTAGTATCGGTTTAATATTGGTTCAAGTGCGGCTCAGTCGAGGATGGAAGATTGCGGTTGTGGACATTACGTAACCGTCAGATGAGGCATTTCCGGTGGAACGCACTCGAGTTGTGACTCCGTTCAGAGTCGGAGGTTATCCGAAATTTCAAGTTGAGCGGCATACAAATTGAATAATTTCATTTAATCGAAATATCGAATAACCCCTGAACACGATAAATTATAACGCGGCCGTTATAATTCAAGTTGAATGCAATTGTAGAGACAATTCCAAATTTAATCTAAAAAAAAAAAAAATTCTAAAAAAAAAAAAATTGTAAAATAATTGTAATTGTAAATCTTGTCTGTTGTAATTGTAATTTTAGAATTGTAAAAATTCTAAATTTAATCTTTAAATTTAATTTGCAATTGGTCTTATAATATGGGGCGTCCCACGAGCCCCCCCCCCCCTGCCACACCCCATAAAATAGTCCAAATGGGAGTAAACAAAAAAAAGTATTCTCCTAGTCTTCATATTTATTAGCAAGTATCTGAAATAACATTTCTGTTATTTGTAAATGTTCAAGTGACTTTCATATTTTAAATGGGAACCCCAATTTTTTGTTGCTGATTCGCATTTTACCCAAAATATCGTGAAAATTTCATCCCTAAACTAATTTTTTTTATTGCGCGCAACCGGTTCAACGAGCCTGCAAATTTGCGCAACCCCAAAATACCGAATAGTGGATGGTGATGAACTAACATGTGTGGCACATAAATTTTCATTGTTTTTCAGAGCTGATTCATGGGGTGCCATCCATTTCTGGGTTCCAATCAATTTTAGCGGAAATTATTCTTATTTTTCGTAGGAAAAATAAATACATATTCAGCGCGCATGTTTGTATTTATTTCTTTCCCAATCCCACCAGAGCCGGTTCCTAAAAAAAAAAAAAAACACCTACTCCCAGTGATTTCATTCACCGATTTAGGGTTAAAGTAAAATTGAGCTCTGCGGGTTCCCATCCTGATTCCTGAAGAAGACTTCACAGGACCTATCCAGGAGTAGTAGGGGGCTCTTGTTGGCTTCTTGGGAGCCCCAGGTCTCGATCTGAACTATTTGGGGAGTATTGGTCTCATCATGGGCCTTCCTGGCACATTGGTGACGGTCTAGGGTCCCAATTTGAGTGAAAAGTAAAATTGAGCTCCGTGGGTCCCACAGGACCTATCCAGACGTAGTAGGGGGCTCTTGTTGGCTTCTTGGGAGCCCCAGGTCTCGATCTGAACTATTTGGGGAGTATTGGTCTCAACAAGGGTCTTCCTGGCACATTGGTGACGGCCTAGGGTCCCAATTTGAGTGAAAAGTAAAATTGAGCTCCGTGGGTCCCATCTTGGCTTCTAAAAGGCGTCACAGGACATATCCAGGAGTGGTAGGGGGCTCTTGTTGGCTTCTTGGGTGTCCCAGGTCTCGATCTGAACTATTTGGGGAGTATTGGTCTCAACAAGGGCCTTCCTGGCACATTGGTGACGGTCCAGGGTCCCAATTTGAGTGAAAAGTAAAATTGTGCTCCGTGGGTCCCACAGGACCTATCCCGGAGTGGTAGGGGGCTCTTGTTGGCTTCTTGGGAGCCCCAGGTCTCGATCTGAACTATTTAGAGAGTTCATGTCTCAATTTCGGTCTGACTGGCTCTTTGGTGACGGTCTAGGGTCCCAATTTGAGTGAAAAGTAAAATTGAGCTCTGCGGGTTCCCATCCTGACTCCTGAAAAAGACATCACAGGACCTATCCCGGAGTGGTAAGGGGCTCTTGTTGGCCTCTTAGGAGCCCCAGGTCTCGATCTGAACTATTTGGGGACTATTGGTCTCAACATGGGCCTTCCTGGCACATTGGTGACGGTCTAGGGTCCCAATTTGAGTGAAAAGTAAAATTGAGCTCCGTGGGTCCCACAGGACCTATCCCGGAGTGGTAGGGAGCTCTTGTTGGCTTCTTGGGAGCCCCAGGACTCGATCTGAATTATTTAGAGAGTTTACGTCTCAATTTCGGTCTAACTGGCTCTTTGGTGACGGTCTAGGGTCCCAATTTGAGTGAAAAGTAAAATTGAGCTCCATGGGTCCCACAGGACCTATCCCAGAGTGGTAGGGGCTCGTTGTTGGCCTCTTAGGAGTCCCAGGTCTCGATCTGAACTATTTGGGGAGTTTATGTCTCAACATGGGCCTTCCTGGCACATTGCTGACAGTCTAGGATCCCAATTTGAGCTTTTTTGATTCTCGGGTTTTTGTCGGCTACCTCTTGTTGAGCCCACATTTAGTGTCACTTGGTTCTTCAATTCGATTCTAGTTGGTGTCAAACAATCATGCATTAGTAATTAGCAGAATTATATTGCTTATCATTAGATGATAGTATCATCTAATACGTTAACGTAGGTATAAGTAATTAGCAGAATTATATTGCTTATCATTAGATGATAGTATCATCTAATACGTTAACGTATTAGTAATTAGCAGAATTATATTGCTTATCATTAGATGATAGTATCATCTAATACGTTAACGTATTAGTAATTAGCAGAATTATATTGCTTATCATTAGATGATAGTATCATCTAATACGTTAACGTATTAGTAATTAGCAGAATTATATTGCTTATCATTAGATGATAGTATCATCTAATACGTTAACGTATTAGTAATTAGCAGAATTATATTGCTTATCATTAGATGATAGTATCATCTAATACGTTAACGTATTAGTAATTAGCAGAATTATATTGCTTATCATTAGATGATAGTATCATCTAATACGTTAACGTATTAGTAATTAGCAGAATTATATTGCTTATCATTAGATGATAGTATCATCTAATACGTTAACGTATTAGTAATTAGCAGAATTATATTGCTTATCATTAGATGATAGTATCATCTAATACGTTAACGTAGGTATAAGTAATTAGCAGAATTATATTGCTTATCATTAGATGATAGTATCATCTAATACGTTAACGTAGGTATAAGTAATTAGCAGAATTATATTGCTTATCATTAGATGATAGTATCATCTAATACGTTAACGTATTAGTAATTAGCAGAATTATATTGCTTATCATTAGATGATAGTATCATCTAATACGTTAACGTATTAGTAATTAGCAGAATTATATTGCTTATCATTAGATGATATTATCATCTAATACGCATTAGTAATTAGCAGAATTATATTGCTTATCATTAGATGATAGTATCATCTAATACGTTAACGTATTAGTAATTAGCAGAATTATATTGCTTATCATTAGATGATAGTATCATCTAATACGTTAACGTATTAGTAATTAGCAGAATTATATTGCTTATCATTAGATGATAGTATCATCTAATACGTTAACGTATTAGTAATTAGCAGAATTATATTGCTTATCATTAGATGATATTATCATCTAATACGCATTAGTAATTAGCAGAATTATATTGCTTATCATTAGATGATAGTATCATCTAATACGTTAACGTAGTGTATTTATTAATTTAAGCATATTGAAAAACAAGTTCCTGTTGTTTATTATTGAGTTATTATTGGGGGGAGAGTGTGAATTTAAAATAAAATTTAATAAGAAAAATTAGGGATTCAGAAGCTTTTTGGGTCTCTTCTTTTTCCTCAGTTCTATTTCGGGTTTAATGCAGACTTCTTCAGCGCTGAAAATATGATGATGATGATTCATTGATTGAATATTTTCATTTATTGAACTGTATCAGTCGAGGAAATGTGCGTAAGTATCGTTTTGGATTCGTTTTTTTTTTTCAACGTTACGGTAGTGTCGCCGTCGTAATTACGAAGAAAATCAAAAATATATATCATTAAAGCGTTTTCTGATCTCGACAGCTTCATTTTTCGTGTGACATATCTGTGAAACAAGTGGCAGAATGTTAAAAATGAGGGAAGACAAGCGATAAGGTACACCAAGTACAGGGTCCGCCAACGAAGTAGGACGTTTTTGAAATGGGTAGTACTCAGCGTGGGGAACTCTGTGAGGGGTGGGGTTGGGACCATCGTGTTCACAATGAAGGGAAGTTTTTTTAGGTTAGTTGCAAAGATGGTTTGGACGATGCCACGATGGTTTCGCGGTAAGTAGGTTTTTAGTGACCGGTGAGTCGATAATTCAAACACAGAGAGATTTCCATCGAGAGTACGCGATTTCTCCCCGCGGAGCTATCCCAACTCGTAATGTAATCCTAAGGTGGGTTGAAAACTTCAGGGAAAAAAAGGAGGGGAGGAGATCGAACAGCGCAAACTCCAGAGAATGAGCGCGTGAGAGTGCCCTCCAGAGCCCACACCGGTCTGTCTGACTTCGTGCAGCAAATTTGAACCTCTCACAATCAACTGTTCGTCGAATATTGAAAGTCAATCTACACTTTCATCCGTATAAGTTAGTGATTTGTCAGCAATTATTGCCGGCGGATTATAAGATGTTTTGTGAGGGGATGATGTCTGTGTTAGACAACAACGAAAATGTCGTTCTTTTCACTAGTGATGAGGCACATTTCCACTTGGAAACGGAAACGGAGAACGGGGAAACGGGCAGTGTTACGAAAAAAAAGGAGGGGAGGAGATTGAACAGCGCGAACTCCAGAGAATGAGCACAATCAACTGTTCGTCGAATATTGAAAGTTGATCTACACTTTCATCCGTATAAGTTGGTGATTTGTCAGCAATTATTGCCGGCGGATTATAACCTTCCTTTGCCAAAAATTTAACGGTTGACTCATTTCTCGGCGCAGTGACGTTCCCTGTCCCCCCCCCCCCCTGTCCTTTCCCTATCCCTATCCCCCTGTGATTTTTTTTTGTGGGGATACCTAAAGGAAAGAGTCTACAAAGATAAGCCGAGGGCCCTGAACGATTTGAAGGAGGCTATCACCACGGAAATCAGCCGTTTCGAGGAGCTTCACCGAAAGACTCGATAAATGCATTCAAGCTGATGGGCATCACATGCTTCAAAAATTGAACATTACCAGAAAATTCCACTTCTTGTGAACAGTTTAAAAAATATATATATATATATATTCTATCTTGAGAAATAACCGTGTTATGATTTTTTTAAATCCATCCTACTTCATTGGCGGACCCTGTAGTTGTTTCCTAATGCGAAAAATGCCTCCACGATTTTATTAATTTATGTAATTATGGGTACTTGTCAATTAGAACCCCTCCCGAGGGTGACCTGTTTACTAGCACCGTAACCTTCCCGTTGGACAGCGATATATACAATATATCGCAACGTAGCCTGCACCGACTTTAACATATTTCAGAATTATTTATTTATTTCAACGGTAATAACCATTTATGAAGAGGATATAAAAATTTTCAGTTCAGAACCCAAAAGAGGTTACCAATTTTTATACCCTATAAACAACATTAAAAATAGAGTTCAAATTAAAAAAAAAAGTAGAAAAACATCGTGGAGGTTATATATAGATCGATATATAGAAAATCGATTCATCACGCCATGTTTGGGATAGTTGGTTACCCTCGGGAGGGGGTCTAATTGACAAGTACCTAATTATGAAATATTATTGTCAAATTTGGAAGAAAAAAATCGTAATTCCATTAACTTATCAGAAAATGAATTAAGCGTTTTTCTTTTAATTTTTATAATTTTTGAATAATTTTTTTTTTTTTGTTTTTTTCAACCGGTGGTTGAAATTCCTAACGTTCTCGGCTCGTCTCGACAAAAAGGAAACCACCGTTGAGTCACTGCATCCTCGAAAGCCCAACAACAGGTTGCAGTTGAGCCCTTCGATAAGATCTCCCTCCGGCACGGATTTCCAACGCCTGTGCAAATGGAACCGCTCGATTTTGATGGAAATTTTTGTTTACCGGATTATTAGGACACACTGAACTAATGAAGGAAAGTACGTTTAAATTATAGAAAAATACAAAAAGGAAAAAAACTCACCCTGCAGATACACAACGTCGCAGCCATCTTGAGACAACCTCTTGCTCAGCGTGTTTATCACTTCGGTTCTTTCGTTATTTTCGTCGTACAAAACGAAAATCATGTCTTTGTCTTTGTACGAATTGGCGATTTTCTCTTTCAACTTTCGACATTTAATTGTCGATATTAAATCGATTTTACCGGCGGCGAGCCGCCTCAACATGATCGTCGGAATTGAAAAATTCACCGAGCTTCGTATATGATTTTCGCCGTATTCGTTCGACGAGCGGCAATCCAAAATAATTAAACGACAAGCGTTGCTTCGAAGCTCTTTATGAAGCCAGTCTTTGCTTACCGAGCGCTCCATAGGTGATTTTACGACCACTTGAGGGAGTTGAAAAATTAAAAAAAAAAAACGAAAAACACAAGAAACGATTTCACGTTTTTGACCCTCGGATCAATTGATTGTCAGTTGACGAAAAATACGCGTTAATTGTACTGCCGATGTCGATGAAATTTGTATTGCGGTGAGAAACAACAACAAGAATAAAAATTTTGTCCCGGAAATAACGTTCCGTCGAGGGAAACGAACGGCGAGGAACGAACTCTGGCGGTTGACTGGGCGAAGGTGGGTCGACCCGCCTACCGGAGGACGCTCCCCGGTGGAGCAGGCGTCGGTAGGGGCCAGTGTTGCCAACCGATCAACAAGAACCCAAGTTATAAAAAAATACTTTGCAATTCTATTAATTTCAACACAATATGGAATCAATTTGATTATATGTGACGAGTAAAATTGATTTAAGTGATTTTGTAGTTAATTAGTAGTTTTAATTGGTTTGGTTTATTTCGAAATCGTCCGCCTACCTACGTCAACACCACCGTGACTGGTGGGTGTTTCGTTCAATGGTTCGTCCGCTCAACACGACCCCTTCCCTTGCCAACAGCGTGCCCTCCAACTGAAAACCGTCCCATTGATGAATATGGTGCCCACCCACTACTACAAGACGCGTCCGCGTGGGCGTTTTCACCTCCGACGTATCGATCTGATTGAAATTCTCCTGGGGGGGGCAGAGGGGGGCACTCCCACGCCGAGAACAAACTTCAATGAGGACACAGGAAACGGGAATGGAGCACATCCGCCGCGTAGGTAGTAGGATCTGCGATACCTGAAAATTGTTAAACAAACACAATTACAAACCAAATATTTTCAGAATTAAAAAAATTTATGTTACATGCGTGCACATATCGCCCAAAATATTTATAACAAAAATCTGCAAATTCTCACACACGGGTTGGTTATTCCTCGAATGGGGGAAACAGTGGGTGTGGCGGGTCTCAGACCCATTCCAATCGATTCAGGGTCCAAAATTTAGTGGAAAATGACACCCTACTCGCCTAGGTAGCAGAAATCCCGAAAACACATATTCAAGATGGGTGTATCTATGGGGCACTACGACACTAATTTACTAATATAATATTGAGAAAACGTAGGTAATTTAGAAGGCTATTGTATTAAATTGAATTGAATGGTACGAATAAAAAGCTCGGACAGTAAAAAGAATTGTAGGCAACTGCTCAAAATTGGTTGCTAAGTTTAACAGCTGGTTACAAACAACAGGATATGACGATGTGTTTTGTTTGTCTATTCGGCTGAAGTCACCCACATGGGTAATAAATACCCAATTTGACCCATTACTTCTTCCAGTGGGTGCCAATTGTTCTGGGACCCATTTTATTGGATTCAGCGTCCAAAATTTAGTGGAAAATGACACCCCACTCGCCTAAATCGCCCAAAATCTCGAAAATCCATTTTTCAAAAAACACATTTTGACCCCTACCCCGCCCAAATTTGGCCCGATTGGGCTGAAAAGCTTGGAGGACCGTCCTAGGCCGGGAACAGACCCCTGACCCAAATTTCAGATTTTTAGAAAATTTTCTACTACCAAAAACGGCGGACGGACATTGACCTTTTTTGATCAGGACATCATGAAACGTCCAGAAATAAATTTTGAGCCGAATCGAAGAGGTTGACCATTATCATGAAAACATAGGTTGATTATTCAAGGAATAACCAACCAAAACGCTACCATTCATACACACGGGTTGGTCATTCCTCGAACAGGCGCATGGAGATTCATTTCTTCAACATGGGGAAATGGTGGAAACAGTGGGTGTAGCGGGTCCCGGACCCATTCCAATCGATTCAGGGTCCAAAATTTAGTGGTAAATGATACCCCACACGCCCAGGTACCAGAAATCTCGAAAACACATTCGAAATGGGTAAATAGGTACCCATTTTGACCCATAGCCTCATCCAGAGGGCACCAATCCTTCTGGGACTCGTCTCATTGGATTCAGTGTCCAAAATATAGTCGAAAATGATACCCCACACGCCTAGGTACCAGAAATCTCAAAAACAGACATTTGAAATGGGTAGACAGGTACCCATTTTGACTCAATTAATCAATAGGTATTTATTGTAAAATCCGTCAGGTGTTGCAAAGGTTGGCTCAAAAGTGTCTGCGAAGACACATTACATTACTTCCGTTATCAATATAAAATAAAACATCTCTTCATTCAAAATAGGTGAAAAAACAATTAATAAAAATTTAAAAAAGTAGTCTGGTTCTTATGCATGAGGCCGCGTAATAAAAAAACTGCTTCACTTCTACCAAGGTAACTAAATTACCGAGAAGACCATAAAAACGCCCGATTGAGAGCACATCCTCGTTATAAAGTCTTCGTCTTCCTTCCCGCACCATGGGACATACACAGAGGAGGTGCACAATGGTGTCCGCTTCCAACAGGTCGCACATGGGGCAGTCTTGGTCCTTCTTGAACCTCACAAAGCCCTCGGGGGTGCTGAGGCGTGCAAACTTCTCTCCTCCAAGTCTAATCTGGGCCACCAATCTCTTCATCTGCAGTCCAGCGTCCAGGCAGAGATACGGCGCGCTTCCAAGACCAGCGGGCTGTATAAACTGGTAATATGGGTTGAAGCGTGTGGTCCGCACTCTCTTCGTCCACCACCCTCGAAGCCATCCTCATCGCCTCAATCACCACAGGTTTTTCTCTTTGTAGCCGAGCGACGTCTTGAGTGTCCCAAATATCCGCCAAGCCCGCGTCCCTGAACACCGCCGAAAGCTGCGACACCCAATTATACCTCGGATCCGGTTGACGTCCGTGGAGATCCAGTAGACGCTGGAAGCAAATACGGGGAAGTCTTTCTGGGCTCATCTTCATCAGCTTCATCCACCACCCCAAAGCCAGCTTGAGAACCTCGCATCGAGTGTGACTCAGGTAGCACTCCGTTCGCACAAAGTGGTCTGGAGTGCTCCTCGAGAGAAACAAGAGCGTCTTATAAGTTCTCACTTGGACTCTTTCAATATCCTCGGTGTGGTTCATTCCCCAGACCTCAGCTGCGTAAAGTGCTGTCGATTGTACGAGTGACTGGGCAACTTTGGACCAGGACTGCAGTGAACCTCCCCCCGCCATTAAATTTTAACTGCAGAACGGCTCTGATGGCCGCTTCCCCTTTCTTTATGGCCTGATGGGCGCATTTTGACTCATAACCTCATCCAGAGGGCGCCAATCGTTTCGGAATTCATTTAATTGGATTCAGCATCCAAAATTTAGTGGAATATGATACCCCACACGCCTAGGTATTAGAAATCTCAAAAACACATTCGAAATGGGTAGGTAGATACCCATTATGACCCCTACCCCCCTACATTTGGTCCGATCATGCTGAAAAGTGTAGACAGACCCAAATTTCAGATTTTTAGAACATTTGCTACTACCAAAATCGCTGTGGACGGCTTATGGCTGACGGACATTTGCTAATTTCAATCTAGACACTTTAAAACGTCCAAAACAATTTTTTTTTTTTTTTTTTTGCCGAATTGGAGAGATTGACATTTTGCAAGATAACATAGGGTGGTTATCCAAGGAATGACCAATCAAAACAAATGAGTTTTACCCTCAGCAAACGCACCCCCTCCTATAATAAAACGCTGCAAATTCTTACACAGGGGTTGGTTATTCGTCAGACCAGGCGCAAGTAGACTCATTTCTTCAACATGGGGGAAATGGGGAAAACAGTGGGTGCGGCGGGTCCCAGACCCATTCCAATCGATTCAGTGTCCATGATTTAGTGGAAAATGACACCCTACTCGCCTAGATTGCCCAAAATCTCGAAAATCCATTTTTCAAAAAACAATTTGGCAGGTGGTGGCACTAGGTAGGTGCCCATTTTGACCCATAACCTCTTCTAGAGGATGCCAATCCTTTCGGGACCCGTCTCATTGGATTCAGCGTCCAAAATTAAGTGGAAAATGATATCCCAAATTGCCAAAAATCCGTTTTTTGAAAAATTCGTTTGGAATTCCTAACACTCCCCCTTACGCACACAATTAGGTCCAATTTGAAAATTGTCGACCAACTAGAACCAGAAACAGGTCCAAAGTTTGTGGAAAATGATACCCCACACGCCTAGGTGCCAGAAATCTCAAAAACACATACTCAAAATGGGTAGGTAGATACCCATTATGACCCCTACCCCCCTACATTTGGTCCGATCATGCTGAAAAGTGTAGAGAGACCCAAATTTCAAATTTTTAGAACATTTGCTACTACCAAAATCGCTGTGAACGGCTTATGGCTGACGGACATTTGCTAATTTCAATCTAGACACTTTAAAACGTCCAAAACAATTTTTTTTTTTTTTTTTTTTTTTGGGCCGAATTGGAGAGATTGACATTTTGCATGATAACATAGGGTGGTTATCCAAGGAATGACCAATCAAAACAAATGAGTTTTACCCTCAGCAAACGCACCCTCTCCTATAATAAAATGATGGAAAAAATAAGAAACATTCCAAACATTTGTTTGTGAGGATCCCCAACACCACCTGAAGGATAACGACGACATTATTTACTCCAAAAACAGACGTCACTTAAGTTTTGAATCCTTCTAAACACAAATTTGGGTTCGGGCGTAATTCTGGGTGACATTGAGGGCTGTTCTGCCACCTTTTTGACTCAAAATGAATCAAGCAGAATTACACCCAGGCTAGGAGTCGGTTGAAATCATGGATTTCCTTAGTGTTTTCTTATAAAACATTCTCGTTCTTTTCAAAATGCCCGCAAAAAGTTAAATTAGGTTGCATTTTGAGGGAATAAAAGAAGCAAAACGTGCCAAGACTGTAGAATATAGAATATTGAATATTGATGTTTTGTTCATCGATCCATTTATAATGATCTTTGTGCTTTGCATAGCAATGAATTGCTGCTCGGCGGCTTAATCCACATTCCAGGAGGGTTGAATATATTTTTCGTTATTTATTTCGATTATCAGGATCGGTTATTACCCAATGAATGCGTGATTAACTGTGGAAGTTATGCGTTGGCGGGCTCATAACCTCATCCAGAGGGCACCAATCGTTCAGAGACCCATTCCAATCGATTCAGGGTCCAATATTTAGTGGAAAATGATACCCCACACACCTAGGTATCAGAAATCTCGAAAAAAACATTTTCAAAATGGGCAATAGATACCCATTTGGACCCATAACTTCTTCCAGTGGGCACCAATCATTCTGGAACACTTTTAATTGCATTCAGGATCCAGAATTTAGTGGAAATAGATACCCCACACGCCTAGATCGCCAAAAATCTCAAAAATCCATGTTTCGAAAAACACATTTTGACCCCTACTCCGCCCAAATTTGGTCTGATCGGGTTGAAAATTTTTGAGGACCAACTAGAACCGGTAACAGACCCCTGACCCAAATTTCAGATTTTTAGAAAATTTTCTTCAACCAAATACGGCGTAAGCGGATGGACATTTGACAATTTTGATCTAGACACCTTGAAACGTCCAAAAAACATTTTTGGGCCGAGTCGGAGAGAGATTGACATTTTGCATGAAACATAGGTTCATTGTTCAATCAATAACCGACCAAAAGGCCCTTCACTATCGTTTTATTCAATCATTACACGAGCCATACACGAGCGGATTTTTTCGACGGATCAGGGATTTTTCCGAGAACTGAGAGAAATCCGTCAGTTTGATGTGTTCGTTAGTGGCGAGGATCAGACCGGGACAGATCCGGCCAAAATCCGCAGAAATGGTGGTGGGGGAAATCCGCCGACCTGATCCTGACATGAGTGGGGAAAACCTCCGACAACATTATTGGCCGATCACGATCCGTCAGTTCAGTCCCCATACACGAGCGGATTCTATTCGTGGATTTGAATAATTGCGTTTCATTGCGCTTTGGATTTGAATAATTGCGTTTTTTTTTTTTTTAAATAATTTGCGGATTTGAGTGCGAAACGATAACATGGGTGATAAAGCTGAGTGGAGCAACGAGAGTTTGGATAAATTAATTGATTTATACAGAAGCCGACCTTCGTTGTGGAAGCTAAACCACGAAAACTACACGAACAAAAATATTTAAAAAAACATGTTTGACGAAATTGTCAAAGCTCTGCGCAATGATGTTCCGGGAATAGATGTAAACAAGGTTAAAGCCACTGGGTGAACTAGTCAATCCGACCAGATCCGTCGGGCATGCTCGACAGATCTGGATCCGCGGATCTGACGAGGGATATCCGTTGTTTTCCCCCATACACGAACGAATCAGGTCCGCCGTCGGATGTGGTCTCAACTATTCTCACGGATCGATCCGCTCGTGTATGGGCTGCGACAAATCTGAGATCCGCGGATGGGGTCCGTGAGAATTATCAGCAGATCTGATACGCGGATCTAATCCGCGCATCTGATCCGCTCGTGTATGGCCAGCCATTGGGGGGACAGCGGCGAAGGATTTGCACATTGAAACCGAATGAACGTTGTGTGGCCTGTTGTGATGAGAAGGCGACGAAGCCCCACCGCCTTGCCTTCACATCACAACCGGCCACACAACACTCGTGAGGTTTTCAGCGCTGTCCTGCGTAGCATGTATGAATAAAACGTGGAATTTGGTTATTCCTTGAATGATCAACCTATGCAATCATGTCCACGGTCAGTGTCCAATATGTTCCTCACCCCAGTGCAAGGAAATAAGTCGCAAATTAAAGGAGAGCTCGTCCCAAGGGCTGTGCTACTTTCTCCTGATTGATTAGATAGATTAATTTACAGGGGTAAAGGGGGCGTCCACTGCAGTATCCACCCCCCCTCTCCGCTCTTAGACCTAGTGGCCCATTGTGCCAACCCCTGGAGCTCATCTTGGCCGAAGCTCCGTGTTCCCGTCCAGCAGAGCTCCGACCAGGTTCTCCTGGTTGAGGAAGTCCCCTCGGTCCAAAGTCCCGAAGGTTCTGAAACGCCTGTGTTCCAGGGCAGGACAATTGAAGACGATGTGAGACGCTGTCTCCTCGTCTTCGCCACAGAATCTGCAGTCAGGGGTAACATTGCGCACCCCAATCCTGCAGAGATGCCTCCTCAAGTCCTGTAAATAAGCCAATGGTGAGTCTCAGGGAAGCTGTATTAAGCGGTCCCTAGACGCTCAATATTATTGTGCAATGTGGGTTGCACAATATATTGACGGCAGCCCCTAGACGGTCAATAGTATTGTACAATATTTTGGTTGGTGCAAAATATTGTACTGTGTAGAGTAGATATTGAAGGTTGTGCAATATATTGCGCAATTACGAGCACAGACGTACAACCACATTGTGCAAACATCCGTCCCTGCACCAGTTTTCTCTGCATCTCGAATCCGTTTTAACTCTTTCCGGAAGTTTGTAGGCAGAGAATTAATTTTCTTGACCACTTCCTGTTTCTCAGCGTCCGGGTGTTTTTCTCTGTATTTTTCTACTAGCACGTCGTACTGCTCCCGCCTTTTAGCACGATTATTGTAGTCTTTGGACTTGACGTCCCACAGAGCCGGAAGACCACGATAAACCTCTATAAACCCCACAATAAATTGTTTTTCGGCTTTCTTGTCACCCATGATAAGGCCTATAATGAGACGACTTGTTGAAACGACCGCTGCTAGAGACCAACTGACGGTATATTGCGCAATACTGCCAACAGACGACGCAATATTTTTCAGGTTGTACAATATATTTTCAACTTTTCATCAATCACACAATATATTGTGCAACCTTTCAATATCGTCTACACACGCTCAGTTAAATTGCACAACCCGGAATATTGCACAATAATATTGACCGTCTATGGGCCGCTTTAAGGTAAAGGCATCTCGTGGCTCTTCCTTTGTTAGGACCAGTCATCATGGTGTGACCGTGTTCTTGCCGCGGCGTCCACTCCCAGCGCCTCTGGTGCTGGGAGCGAACCCAGGTTGCCACCCATCCCGATAGTAGGGTGCCTTACCCTTGGGGACACCAGTCTCGGCCACATTGGAGGCGGTATGCCATTCCAATTGCCACCGAGGTCACCCAGATGTCCAGCGGGGGGAGATCAAGAAGTGTCTCCATCCCAGCTGTGGTTGCTGCCCCAATGGCCCCGGTAATAGCCAAACAGGCCATCCTTTGAATGGTTCAGGGCCTTGGTTGCAGTCACCTGCTCCGTTTTATTCCACCAGACAACAGCGCCATGTGTGATCCCAGGGCGTACTATTATCGTGTATAACCAGGAAAAGTTTGGGGGTCAGCCCCCACGTTTTCCCGCATGCCCTTCGCACAAGTACGAACGTCTTTGCTTTCTCGCATGTCTTCTTATGATCAACCTATAATCTAGCAAATGTCCGTCCGCCGTCCACGCCGACTTGGTAGTAGAAATTTTTCTAAAAATCTGACATTTGGGTCAAGAGTTCATGGCTCTAGTTAGTCCTCGAAACTTTTCAACCCGATCGAACCAAATTTGGGTGGTGTAGGGGTCAAAATGTGTATTTTGAAAAATGGATTTTTGAGATTTTTTGCAATCTAGGAGTGTGGGGTATCATTTTCAGCTAAATTCTGGACGCTAAATCCAATGTGATGGGTCCCAGACGATTGGAACCCATTGGAAGAGGTTATGGGTCAAAATGGGTACCTATCTACCCATTCCGAATGTCTGTTTTCGAGATCTCTTGTACCTAGTCTTGCAGGGTATCATTTTCTACTGTATTTTTGACGCTGAATCGTTGGAATGAGTCTCCACGCTGTCTGAGGAATACCCTGTATGCTGCCCCTGCCTGCAGCAAACAGTTTACTAGGAACACCACCAAGAGTGGGCCGACGACAGCGAAGCTTTCCCTGACGACCGCCAGAGTTTTGCTCTCCCAGGATGCCACCTTATCTAAAGGGGGTAACACTGCAAGGCTACCCCCACTTTTCCAGGTGCCATCAGAGTCAGTCGTCCATCAAGGTTGTCCATGGGAAAAAGCATGGAATAAGTATTCCATGGGGAAAAAGGGAAGTATCCATGGGCCATCTTCCTGTCCTGCCTTGTTCTTCAAAAATGGATTTTCGAGATTTTCGGTGATCTAGGCGTATGGGGTAGCGTCCTTGACTACATTTTGGACGTTGAATTCAATGAGGCGGATCCCGGAATGATTGGCGCCCTCTGGATGAGGTTATGGGTCAAAATGGCTACCTATCTACCCATTTCAAAGGTGTTTTTTTCGAGATTTCTGGTACCTAGGCGTGTGGTGTATCATTTTCCACTAAATCTTGGACCCTGAATCGATTGGAATGGGTCCAGGACCCGCCACACCCACTGTTTCCCCCATGTTGAAGAATTAAATAACCAACCCCTGTGTACGAATTTGCAGCGTTTTTATTCCCTTTTGGTTAATATTGTGAATGAGGACGCATATTAAATGACCACAAGTCAATTTTAAACCTAAAATCTTCCTTGTACGGGAAATAACCTCCACGTCTTTGTTCCAAGTCATTAATTCATTCTTCCTAATCCCATAACCAACTCCGATTTGAACATTTGCATTTTTTAAGACCGGATCTCATTTATAAGTAAGGTTTTTTCTTCTCCGTATTCGATGTCTATTTGCTGATACGATCGGATAACTAGCGGGTGTATTTATTCACATGAAACGTCTACTAGAAACGCGAAGAAAAAAAAATTTGTGAGAATATTCCATGCAGTTGAAATTGGATAATTAAGCCGACATCTGGCTCGTTCGAGATACAAATCTGAGTAATTAACTCATTCCTCAGCCACTTCCATAAAGTAATGAGCCGACGATACGGGTGGAAGATTTCCCTCGTTTATTCATATTTAATATCAATTATATTATTGAAATATGCGAATGCACAAGGTTTTTCCCCATAGTGAACCTCGACTCCCACCACTCAACAAAACGCAATAAAAACTCCGCCTCGTCAAAGGACGATCACAGTTACCTTTGAAACTCCACAGTTTATTTTATTTTATTGTAAAAACAAAAATTTTAATTTCCACGATGAAATTCGTCATTTTACTCGTTGTAGCTTCGATCGCTATGTGTCTCGGCGAGGACAAATATTCGGACGAGTACGATAGCGTGGATTTGGACGAAGTATTGAACAACAAACGCCTTTACGCGAATTATATTAGTTGTATTTTGGGAAAAGGGAAGTGTTCGGCGGATGCCAAATACCTGAAGGGTGAGTTATACGCAAATTTTCGAAATATTCTTCAACTTTTAAGCTTTCAAAATCTAACCAATTGAATAGGTGAGTTGAAGAAGGGGAATATTCCAAAAAAGTGATTTTTCACAAATCAAAAAAAAACTCCATAACTTTTTTTGGAACAAATTAACACTGAAATACATAACAGGGAAGTTGCAGCTCATGATGAGATAGTTTCAATGTTAATTTGTCATCAGAAAATGTCTTTTATCATTCTGAGTACAATAAAAAAATAACAGGAATATTACCCTTTTTCAACTCTATCAAATTTTTCTTTGATTTTGAGTGGAAGAAATTAAGGATTCTGAGTATAAATCATAAAATAGTTATTTTTAAGCATGTATAATAATAATAATATAAGTCACTGACATTAGTGAGTGACATTAGTCTTCATTATGTACTTCAACAACTTCATAGCCAGGTTGTGTCTTCTTAGCGTTGCATATAATCTCTTTATACTGTTCAGGTGAGTAAATTCGTGCTTCCTCAAAGCCCTTTTTATTACCCCAAATTTTCTATCACAGGGCATGAAACTGTGTCCCCGGATGGGAAAGTATTGAGTAACTGTTTCGAAGCGACCAGTCATAGTCAGAGTCAGTAATAGCCTACAAAGTGTGTGGTTACGGTTTTGTCCGCCACAAGCATCACTGAACACATGAAGGTGTTTGACATTCAATGGAATGTAATGCTCAATGTAGTGTAGAATAAATGAACAAACTTCATCCGGTCCTTTTTTGGCAGTACCCTCAGAATATGTGTAGAAAATAGAATTTTCATTTTTTAAATCACTTATATTAAAAACGTAGTACCATAACTTGCGCAGGTAGAACATTTCTTGTTGGCATGAATGGGAGTGGTAAGTTCTGCATAAAATCAAAAACAATTGCTGAAGTATCTTCTCGGTTCATGCACACTTCAGTTATTTGCTGAATTTTTTTGTAGAACTTATTTGCACGGCGCTTGTGCACCAGAAGCTCTGCTACTGCAGCCCTTTTAGCTGCATCATTCAATGTTGTTGATTTGATTTTTGTATTTAAGTCCTCACAAGTAGAGCAAACATCCACTTGTGGTCTCCCGAATGAATATGAGAAATTTTCTTTGAAGTATTTTAAATAGAATTCATACTTGACTTGTTTTTTTAGATTAGTATATTTATCAATAAATAATTCGAACATTTTTTTTTTACCGACAATTCAGCATCAAGGTAATGAGTAGGTATGGGTGTATAGTGAGTAATTTTTGTTGGGAATGTTGAAATATGTTGTAATTCTAGTCATGTGAGCAGTGAAAGTGCTGACATCTGCCGGCGGCTGGCAGACATTGAGTTGAAAAAGGGAAACATTGCTGGAATATTTTCCTTCTTCAACTCATCTGATAATTCAATGTCATGTTTGACTGCCTTCCGTAATAGGAATATTAGCTTTCTTCCACTCAAACGATGCAGTTCTCTCACTGTTAGAAAATGGCTATCTCAGTTCAGAATCACATTTTTGTGGAATAATACCCTTCTTCAACTCACCCATTCAATTCAACTTCAATCCGTTATTTTCAAAATTTTATAGTAAAATGTATACGTAATAACTATTATTTGCTTTACTTATCAAGAAAAATCCATTTTGCCCAAAACTCAACCGGTAATTTCTACCTGTGACCTCTCACTATTACCTGAACATATTCAACACGCTAGTTTTTGACGCTTATTCCACAACAAAGTTTCACAGCTTGGTTCAAAACAATATTTTTGAACGTTTTCCAATTGTCAAAAAATTAAATTGAAGTCAGAAATCTATCTAAAAAAAATATATATTCTATCATATTTTTTGTTTTTGAATTTTGCCAATCTCAAAATTAGCAGCGAGTCAAAAGAAATATGAGTGATTAATAAGTGTAGAAAATGCGTAGAACTGTTGTAGTGCTGTTGGAGTTATTGAGTTTACTGGGCTTACGGATCTAAAATTTGATTTTTTCCCTTTATTTATTGCATTTGATTTTTTTTTTTTTTTTTTTTTTTTTTTTTTTTTTTTGCGGCAAACCATTAAAATACAAGATTATGGGGAAAGAAGAGAGTGTGCAGTGTCCAGGTCATTCCAATCGATTCAGCGTCCAATATTTAAATAAATTTAAAAAAACTTTTATAAAAACAACGTTTTTCATATGCACTAAAAAGTAGAAAATAATTTTCCTATGAGCCTGGCAGAATGTCTGAATAAATTGGTCACATTATGGTAACAGACTTTATAATAATTTCCAATTCTTATAAAACGAAAAACGTTGGGCGCATTTTGTATTATTCCGTGAAACTGTATTAACTGAATATTATGTCAACTGAATTAATATAAAGAAATTTCATTTTATCGAAATGTGAGCGTATTAGAAAGATCTTGATGTTTGAGTACATGCGCCCAACGTTTTTGTTTTATAAGAATTAGAAATTGTTATAAAGTCTGTTACCATAATGTGACCAATTTATTCAGACATTCTGCCAGGCTCATAGGAAAATTATTTTCTACTTTTTAGTGCATATGAAAAACGTTGTTTTTATAAAAGTTTTTTTATTCATGTACTATTATTTTCTACTTTTTAGTTTTGTTCGTTAGAAATTTGTAATCGTAAAATTTTATTGAAGAACCTCGATGAACAATGCAGATATTCCCCCCTATCATTAAATAATTTTATTTTATTGAAATTACGTATTTACTACGAAATTACTTAAGAAGCTCTTTAAATCATCATCAAAGTATTATAATATTGCATTGTCATCTGGTTCTGATCTATATGTAAAGTTTCAGAACTATAGATTGCCGATAAATGGTCGAAATTTGAGTTGAAAGATTTCGCGGACAAACAGACAAACAAACAAGAAAGCGGGTTAAGAAAAACGTTTTAAAATTAAAAAAAAAAATAAAATAAAAAAATTATACTTCACACGCCTAGGTATCCAAACTTTCTCATAACCCCACGTTCAAAATAGGTAGGTGGGTACCCATTTTGATCCATACCCACTCCCAGTGGGCACCATTCGGTCTGGAGCCCGTTTTATTGGGTGTAGCCTCAAAAATTTGATGCAAAAAGAGATCCCATATGCTGAGTTCCCAAAAAGTCTCGAAAATCAAGTTTTAAATAATATATTGTTACCTATACGCTTCCCAAATTTGGTTCAATCGAGCTGAAACGTTTTGAGGACCAACCAGACAAAAAGAGGTCTCTAACCAAAATTACAATTAAAAAAAAAATTCTTTTTTTTTTTAAATGGAGTGGTACCTATCTAGTATGTTCATTTTTCGCATTTTCCATAAAATTGGTAAGGATAAAAATATTTTTCAATGATTCCTCGGTCAAAGGTCCGGAACTCGAAACTCCTTTCTCAACATATTATTCAACGTTTAAATTTTTTTTTTTTTTGCTGGTCTCAGAAATTTCACCATAGACCAATTTACTCATTTATAGTTCTTTCATGTCAGATCGGAAATTTTACATTCTCATTGGAGGTTTTCCCATTTGGAATCAACGGGCACCCTCAAAAGAATAGCATTTGGAAGGTGTTCGTCATGTTGTGCTGCACGGAGAAGGTATAGCACATTCACGTCATTAAAGGTTGATTGATATTGGATTTGGGTGACGACAAATTAGCGAGTGAAACGTAACATTCATCAAATGAGAATGAACGAAAAAATTTGAAAAATTTTTTCAATAAAAGAACTCACTGCAGCAGCAGCGAATCGACAGACAGGCACCTTCAAGAGAATGGCATTCGGAAGGGAATCTCTTCTTCATGTTGCGTTGCACGGAGTAGGTATTTTAAGAATCTATGTGAGCCGCGTTTATGTAGCATTGCGGCGTTTAAAACTAGTGAAATGAACCACTTCCGTCAACCCTCAATTTGACGTGAAAATGCTATAGAATGAGGCAAATCAACAGGCACCTTTTAAAGAATGGCATTTGGAAGGGATAGATGGAATGTCTTCGTCATGTTGCGTTGCACGGAGTAGGTATTTTCAGAATCTATGTGAGCCGCGTTTATGTAGCATTGCAGCGTTTAAAACTAGTGAAACGAACCACTTCCGTCAACCTCCAATTTGAAATGGAAAATGGACAATTTGACGTGAAAACGCTATAGAATGAGGCAAATTAACAGGCTCCTTTTAAAGAATGGCATTTGGAAGGGATAGATGGAATGTCTTCGTCATGTTGTGCTGCACGGAGTAGTTATTTTAAGAATCTATGTGAGCCGCGTTTATGTAGCATTGCGGCGTTTAAAACTAGTGAAACGAACCATTTCCGTCAACCTCCAATTTGAAATGGAAAATGGTCAATTTGACGTGAAAACGCTATAGAATGAGGCTAATCAACAGGCACGTTCAAAGGAATAGCATTTGGAAGGGATAGATGGAATGTCTTCGTCATGTTGCGTGGCACGGAGTAGTATTCTCAGAATCTTTTTGGGCCGCGTTTATGTAGCATTGCGGCGTTTAAAACTAGTGAAATGAACCACTTCCGTCAACCCTCAATTCGAAATGGAAAATGGGCAATTCGACGTGAAAACGCTATAGAATGAGGCTTATCAACAGGCACGTTCAAAGGAATAGCATTTGGAAGGGATAGATGGAATGTCTTCGTCATGTTGCGTTGCACGGAGTAGTATTCTCAGAATCTTTTTGGGCCGCGTTTATGAAGCATTGCGGCGTTTAAAACTAGTGAAATGAACCACTTCCGTCAACCCTCAATTTGAAATAGAAAATGGTCAATTTGACGTGAAAATGCTATAGAATGAGGCAAATCAACTGGCACCTTTTAAAGAATGGCATTTGGAAGGGATAGATGGAATGTCTTCGTCATGTTGCGTTGCACGGAGTAGGTATTTTAAGAATCTATGTGAGCCGCGTTTATGTAGCATTGCGGCGTTTAAAACTATGAAAATGAACAATTTCTGTCAACCTCCAATTTGAAATGGAAAATGGCCAATTTGACGTGAAAACGCTATAGAATGAGGCAAATTAACAGACACCTTCAAAGGGATAGCATTTAGAAGGGATAGATGGAATGTCTTCGTCATGATGCGTTGCACGGAGTAGTATTCTCAGAATCCATTCGGGCTAGCTCTACTGCGTTCAAAACTAATATGAAGCGAACCAATTTGAAACGGAAAACCTCCAAATTGATTAGTAAAATCTCCAATTTGACGTGAAAATGCTATATTCTGCGCACTACTTTCTGCCTTTATTCCTAAAGTCAGGTGCTCTTACCTTTTACGCGTTGCAGTTGCATGAGGGAGGCTGCATGTTTTTACTAACAAATTATCTGCTGAAATGATAACTCTTCCGCAATCTGTAGATAGGTTTTCGTCTGAAAATCAAATTAAATACTTAACCATCATTCGTTGCAGAGACCATTCCCGACGCTCTTCAAACAGGGTGCACCAAATGCTCGGAAGTTCAAAAGAAAAGAGTCGGAAAAATGCTGAAATTCGTCAAAGAGAACCACTCTGACGACTACAGCAGCCTCTTGGAGAAGTACGACCCCGAAGGACAATACAAAGACCTCTACAAAGACCTTGTCGCCTGAATTCCGCTCAATCGATTTGAACAGCACATCGATTATCGACCAATTTTACCCATTTGATGAGAAGAATTAGCTGATTTTGTTAGCCAATTCGAGATTAAAACATTGCAAATTGATTTAAGTTGATGTTTATTAATTCACCCTGGACGAAGCAGTTGAAAATTAATCAGCATTTCATCTGCGCAAATCTGAGTGGAACAGCAAAATTGCTCTCTGAAAGGGGAAGAGGTTGCTCTCTCTGTTGATTCTTGTTTACAACAATTACACAATTAAGTGGAGGAAACTTCCAGGGCTAAACCCAAGAATATGGACCGTTGTCGCATTATCAACTGATAGCAATGATATCGCGCATACGGTCGATAAATCGATAATCGAAAGTTTTTGTTGTTGCCTCCTTTTTGTCTCCTCCTGCTATCTTCAGTCACTTCATGATTTGTACCTCTCCGAATATATTTGGAGGAGAACGAAAAGTGAATGTGATGATCTGATGAGGGAATTTCTCAATGTATATCGGCCAGATGGCCAGAGTGAGAGGCTTAGTGAAGCTTAATATTTTCCAAAAGATTCAATTTCTAGTCAATTTCAATTTTTTCATTACATTCACTTCTTCCAATAATTATTCGATTAATATTTTACGCCATTTTACGCCAAAAGTACGAGGTAAGTTTGTTTATTTTATTTCAATTTAGTATTTTCCCTCCTTTTTTATAAAAACAAATATGGCCGACAGGGATAAATATTTCGCGTATATATCGATAGTGCATATCGACAGAGCGTACTATCTATATCAGCTGATAACGTGACAACGTCCATATTCTTGGGTTTTACCAACTTCCAGTTGTCTGCTAGAGTGTAGCATCCTGGAAAGCAAGGACTGCTGTTGTTGTTCTTCGCGTTTTTTTGTCTCAAACGTAGAGGTGACAAGTTCCCACTATGTGAGAATCACTGCAACTTCAGCACCAGGGGTGTAGATGCGGACGAAAGAGTGAGTACCCAAGCAAAGAATGAAAATCATTCAAGTTAAATTTTGGTGCAATCTGATGGATTCAATTGAATATCAGTTTCATCAAATTAGATCCAAATCAGAGATCAGAGACAATCTGAATTGATGGAGGTTATTATCCGCGTAAGGATCAAAATGATGCAGGGAATCTGTGGTTGGGTACTGCACTCTAGGTTGCAATACGACCTTTGCTCTTTGATGGCTGTTGAGTTTTTCTTGATCATTGCTCAGCCTCTTACCACTCATCAAGAGATGGTCCAATCTTCCAACAGGACTGCACTGCAAGCTGACGAAACAAGTCTGGGTTTTCTGTTATCTTTTGTCCAACGCACTTCAAATTAGGGACCTCCAGAGGTGTGTGGACTGTTGAGTATTCTTGGATCCCTACTGTCAGGTCGCCTAGGCACATGGACTTTCCCAGATATTAGCAAAGCTGTTTTCTTCAATCCTTGAATCTTCCAAGCCAAGACTCTCATGCACCAATCCAAAAAGAGGGGACATGAGGCCGTCAGAAAACTCATCACCAACACCAATTTTTAGATAGTATCAGAATAAGGTGTTTGATTCTTCATTCCTGGGCCAACGGTGCATTATTGCAGCATTACGAAAGTTGCTCTTCAGACTAATAGGAGGATGAGCCATATATCAGGCTTCTCCTGCTTTGTATGATGCTCATCTTCTGAGTCTTTCTGGAGCCTCTGGGGTGTCATCTTGCTGCTGAAAAAACATCATCAGGCTCTTCAGAGACAGCTCATGCAGATGAGTTTTTCTTGACCATTGCTCTGCATCATGCCACCTATCTGGGAGAGATGGCCCATTCTCCCAACAGGGCTGCACTGCAAACAGACTAGACAAGCATCCACTGGGTCGTCTGAAGTCCTTTGTCGAACGCAGCCAACAAATTAGGGATCTTTATAGGTGGATGAACTGTTGAGTATTTCTGGATCTCTGCTGTCAGGACCTAGGCACAGATGGACTTTCCCAGATATTAGCAAAGCTTCTTCAATCCTTGAATCTTCCAAGCCAAGACTCTCATGCACCAATCCAAAAAGAGGGGACCTGAGGTCATCACCAAACTCTTCACCAACACCCATTTTTTTGATAGTATCAGAATAAGGTGTATGATTCTTCATTCATGGGCCAACGGTGCATTATTGCAGCATTACGAAAATTGCTCTTCAGAGTAATAGGAGGATGAGTCATATATCAGGCTTCTCCTGCTTTGTATGATGCTCATCTTTTGAGTCTTTCTGGAGCCTCTGGGGTGTCATCTTGCTGCTGAAAAAACATCATCAGGCTCTTCAAGGACAGCTCATGCAGTTGAGTTTTTCTTGACCATTGCTCTGCATCATGCCACCTATCTGGGAGAGATGGCCCATTCTTCCAACAGGGCTGCACAGCAAACAGACTAGACAAGCATCCACTGGGTCGTCTGAAGTCCTTTGTCGAACGCAGCCAACAAATTAGGGATCTTTATAGGTGGATGAACTGTTGAGTATTTCTGGATCTCTGCTGTCAGGACCTAGGCACAGATGGACTTTCCCAGATACTAACAATGCTTTTTTCTTCAATCCTTGATTCGTTCATGTCAGGGCTCTGGAATTGGCCTGCTAACAGCATACAATGCCTCGTAGAGTGCTCTACAAGTGTGCTCTCTGGAGTGTCATCTTGCTGCTGAAAAAACATCATCAGGCTCTTCAAAGGCAGCTCATGCAGTTAGTTTTTCTTGACCATTGCTCTGCATCATGCCACCTATCTGGGAGAGATAGGATCTTTATAGGTGGATGAACTGTTGAGTATTTCTGGATCTCTGCTGTCAGGACCTAGGCACAGATGGTCTTTCCCAGATACTAACAATGCTTTTTTCTTCAATTCTTGATTCGTTCATGTCAGGGCTCTGGAATTGGCCTGCTGACAGCATACAATGCCTCGTAGAGTGCTCTAGGTCATTCCTCAGTCTGCTTGGTCCTGAGGTCAAACTTGACAACCAAAACAACTCCAGTTTTCATTATAGAAACTAGGTGGGATGTATGAGTTCATGGGATGGTGGATTATAACAGGCTGTGTGTGGTTTCTCAGTGCAGATTCCTGGTTTTTAAATGCTCTTCAAAGGCTATTGAGTCATTCTGGATCCTCCTGGTTGTCATCTCACTGATAAAAAGTCATCAGGGTCAGTTTTGGCAAAGGTGGATGTACTGTTGAGTATTCCTGATTTCCTGCTCTCAGGCTACCTAGGCGCAGATAGACATTCCTGCATAACAGCAAAGCTGTTCTAGTAACATCATCAAAACTCAGACAATTTCTCCACCAATGTATCCAAATTATTCGTGCCAACTATTATTATTTGTCAGCAAAAATAATCCGAACCATTTTTTTTCTGACAAATCTTCATCAAAACAAAATTGACAGGGAGTAGGAAAGAAATTAACGGCTTACACTACAGTAAATATCACAGACGGAGGCACCAATTGGTGCTATCACAGCATTACAGTCAAGGGTTTGTCATATCACGTTGAAGACATCTACACATCAATAAGATATTCAAGCTTCCAGTTCACCTCCTCTTCTGGTAGAATTTTAGCTCGAATGTTGAACACTTAGCTGTTCTACTAATTAATAATAGGTAAAAATAACTACCTATGTAGAAATTAAATTATTAAATTTAAATTTAAACTTGTCTGTGGCCAGGGGTGTGTTTGTAACAGCCGAACATAGCCGCCAATGGCTTTCATCAAGGCCAACTTAGAAATTAATTATTTCAAAGCTCAAAACAAACTCATATGCAGAAATTTCCAACTTATGATTGTCGATTTGTTCTGCAAAAGTATAGTGGTAAATTATTAGCCTCAGAAAATGGTTGATCAGTCAACAGAAATTCATCCTGCGGCCAAACCAGTTTTGTTTAAACTACAGCAACTCGCTATAGTGCAAATTCGAGCTCAATAGAATGTGAATGATTGGCAGTTGAGCAAAATTTTTGTTACGAGCAACATAAGATATTTTAATAATGGTGAGTGATTGACTTTGGGCTGAGAATTTTTCATACCTCATTACTTCTATTGGTAGCCTCAGACAAAATTGACCAAATTGAAGAGCCTATACAATAGCAATATCAACAAGAAAGAACCGCTGAGGATGAAACAAAATATTAAAAACAGCTCCTGACAACATTCACAGCCCAAAATACATACAAATGAATGCCATTAATTTCAAAAACTCAAAATTAACAAAAACTTTGCTCATGAGCAACAGTTTATTTAACTAAATGTTTTGACTTGAAACTTAAGTTTACCGATGGAAGAAAAACGCTGAAGACAAATGTGTTATAAAAGAAAAAAATATTGAAAAGTAAAAGGAGTCGAGTAAATAAGAATTAAATACTGAGTACGGAAGCGGTTAGATTTCAAGATGCAATTAGAATGTCTTCCTAATGGAAACAACCATGATGTAGGTATTGACTTCAATAGTGAAATGTGGTTTACATGCAGCTGCCTATGCCCCATGATTATTGGCGGAGTCTGTAAAAGATGGCAGTTGCGTGCAAAACACACTTTGGTGGACTCATGGTGAGCGCTGAGGGATTGTTGTAAGCTTGTTGTTGTAGCAACAACGGGGAAATTAGGTTTGAGCGCTAGAAGATTCAATTCAAAATTAACAGCAGTTGAGAGCGGGGGTTGTTGTAGTAATCAAAATGCTTCAATCGACACTTTTATGCATGTTCTATACTCAGATTACCCGTAAAATCCCCATTAAAACGTCTTGAAGCTTCAACAATCCCATCAATGCTCTTTCAGAATCTCCGCGACAATCCAGAATGCACTCTGCAAAAAGAGCTTCAGATGTGTGCCATTACAGGCAGTTGTGGAGAGGAATACAGAAGAAGACCTGTATGCGTTATATGTGTGGTTTGCCTGGGCTGCAAGAAAATTCTGCAACGGTAATCAATATAGGGACAATAGGGTGCCAGCGCAACCTATTCTTGCTGCTCCAGCAGAGATGAAGTGACCTTTATGGTAGGCACAGGATCTGGTTGGTGCAACATCTCAGTCTTAGTTACTACAGAGCCAGCACATCTGCCAGACAGCCTCAGACACTAGCATTGGTGCGACAGGCTTCAGCGTGACATGGTCGTTTGCTATATGGGAGATTCTGAAGAGGGAATGTGGCCTTTATGGCAGGCACAAGATCTCTGGTTGGTGCAACTTCAACCATTCTTGTTCAGAAGAGCCATAGAGCCAGCACATCTGCCAAACAGCCTCAGGCACAAGTATTGGTGCGACAGGCTTCAGCGGGACCTGTCCTTGGGTGCCTCAGCAAACACAAGAAGTGACGTGGTTGTTTGCTATATGGGAGATTCTGGGGAGGGAATGTGGCCTTATGGCAGGCACAAGATCTGGTTGGCGCAACTTCACCCATTCTTGTTCAGTAGAGCCATAGAGCCAGCACATCTGCCAAACAGCCGCAGACACTAGCATTGGTGCGACAGGCTTCAGTGTGACCTGTCCTCGGGTGCCTCAGCAAACACAAGAAGTGACATGGTCGTTTGCTATATGGGAGATTCTGGGGAAAGAATGTGGCCTTAAGGCAGGCACAAGATCTGGTTGGCGCAACTTCACCCATTCTTGTTCAGTAGAGCCATAGAGCCAGCACATCTGCCAAACAGCCTCAGGCACTAGCATTGGTGCGACAGGCTTCAGCGTGAACTGTCCTTGGGTGCCTGAGCAAACACAAGAAGTGACATGGTCGTTTGCTATATGGGAGATTCTGAAGAGGGAATGCGGCCTTATGACAGGCACAAGATCTGGTTGGCGCAACTTCAACCATTCTTGTTCAGAAGAGCCATAGAGCCAACACATCTGCCAAACAGCCTCAGACACTAGCATTGGTGCGACAAGGTTCAGCGTGACCTGTCCTTGGATGCCTCAGCAAACACAAGAAGTGACATGGTCGTTTGCTATATGGGAGATTCTGAAGAGGGAATGCGGCCTTATGACAGGCACAAGATCTGGTTGGCGCAACTTCAACCATTCTTGTTCAGAAGAGCCATAGAGCCAGCACATCTGACAAACAGCCTCCGACACTAGCATTGGTGCGACAAGGTTCAGCGTGACCTGTCCTTGGATGCCTCAGCAAACACAAGAAGTGACATGGTCGTTTGCTATATGGGAGATTCTGGGGAGGGAATGTGGCCTTATGGCAGGCACAAGATCTGGATGGCGCAACTTCACCCATTCTTGTTCAGTAAAGCCATAGAGCCAGCACATCTGCCAAACAGCCGCAGACACTAGAATTGGTGCAACAGGCTTCAGCGTGACCTGTCCTTGGATGCCTCAGCAAACACAAGAAGTGACAAGGTCGTTTGCTATATGGGAGATTCTGGGGAGGGAATGTGGCCTTATGACAGGCACAAGATCTGGTTGGCACAACTTCTCCCATTCTTGTTCAGTAAAGCCATAGAGCCAGCAACAGTTGCAGCAGGCTCCAGCACAACCAGTCCTTGACTGCTTCAAACTGACCAAACAACCATCGAAAACTCCAACCCCAGCTCTCAACGTTCTGACGTCCCTGTAACCGAATACACTCGACAAATTGCATCTCGAAAACAATCATTTACATTCTACATTGAGCTCAAACACTTATTGATTTCCAGAAGCAGCAGATGACCAGCAGTGACAGCGTACTCCCCCTTAACTTCCCCAAATAAATCAAACAAACTAAACGCACTGCAATATCGCCCCACTTCTGAAATTCAACGTTCAAATTAAAAAATATTTGTTTTTATTTTTGTTTATTTCCCTTTTTAAAGGGAAAAAAGGTTTCCAACGCCTCAGCGCAAAGATTTGTCTTCCATTTCACGAACAAGTCTACTTTATTCAATAACCAACCCTAAATAGACGAAATTTACGTCTCTAAACACGAATACGATGAAGAAAAAAAAATTGATAGTAAATCAAACTAATTTGTAACTTCTACAACGAAATTAATAATTAAAATACATCTTCTTCACTAAGAAGTACCAACTTGTGCTTGACTTATCAAACAAGATTCAAGTCATTTCGACTAGCAACTTACAACTTGGAAGCTATCAATAGCTGATCATTGATTTTCAATTAATTCCATACATGAGTACTTCCATCAGTCAATAATAGAATACGGTTCGCTAAAGGCAAACGCGACAAGGAGGAAATTGAGTCAATCAATTTTTGCCTTTTCCATTCAATAGAACGTCACGTTCAGCTGGCAATGACAATTTCCACCATTAAAAGTATCATCCACATATAAAACTACTCGCTAGATCTTACCTACAAAGGGAAATCTTCACAATAGGGACATTCTCTTCTCGCTATCTACAGCTTTTGTCTTCACTTTTTGGATTGAGAGAAAAACAATTTTTTTTTTTTAATTTTCAAGCCATTTGGACTTTGCCTGTCTGAGGTGGCGGATCAGGCACTAAGGTCGCTTGTATCATCGACAGGTCGACCATTTTTCGATGGTTGCGGCGGACGAAAGTTTGCGCAGCTTCGACGCTCATAAAACGTATTATGGCTTTTTTTGAGTCGGAGTCGAGAGTCACTTTCTGAAAAATGATTGAAAGGCTTGATTAAGCAACGTAGGAGCGTTAATTGTTCAATGATTAACAAGGCAATCTGTGACCATCCTGGTAATATGGTCTGATGAGGGGCCGAGGTCGTTAAGGCGTCAGTCTCTAAGGGCTCGAGACTCCTGTGGTCACAGTTTCGAGGCTGCTGGTTCGAATCCAGCACCCCCGGCGTTTACTCGACATCGTGAGGCCAATATAGTAGCGGCAGTAAGTATCCAAAACGGTTGTCCGGGGGCATATCACAACACGCGTGTTTGCCTTTGTAGTCTGGCTTGCTTTGTGACCACCCAGGGGCTAGCACAATGGGCCACTAGGCCTAAGTGCGGGGGGTGGACAATGCTGTGAAGACTGCAGTAGACACCCCCTATACCCCTGTGTAATTAATCTATGGTCTGATGAGTCTATTACACAGTCTTTTCAAAGTTATCCTGTGGTTTTAGCTTAAGGGGGTCAGACACTATTGTGATACCGCTTCTGGACCCTCCTCACTTTAAGGTTGTGCAGCTCTGCCTATGTGACTCCTTTTTGTGGACTTGCCTGTAGCATCACCCGGTCATCTGGTGACCTTTTTCACTTTTTGTGTTGGAGTGGTTGGGTTGGGTGATTTATACCTGCCGTGTTGCTAAACGCAACCAGATGAGGTTCCCTTAGAGATGAACAAAGCCGTTCATGGCTCTAGTTGGTCCTTGAGACTTCAACCCAATTGGGCCAAATTTGGGTGGGGTAAATGGTAAATGGTAAAAAGGCCACTAGAGGAGGGGTTATGGGGGGCCCCAAGCACAGAAGCCTGGTGGCTTGTTGTGCTTCTCTAGGTGTCTCATTATTTAGTCCACAAACAGCCCTAGTCCCCTGATGAGGGTTGCTTCCCAGGAGGTTGTCCCAGGGGCTATTCTTATAGCTGCAAGTAGCCAGGAGTCTACCACAGTGGCAGCAATGAGGATCCCTTCAAACAGCAGAGACTGCTCCCTCCAAGTACTGTTACCTAGTAGTCCCCACATTCTAGCCTGCACTACCACATGGTACCCGAGTATTCCATCTCAACTCCAAGAGCTGGCCTAGCTCAAATCTACTCTTTCTCCACACCATCATATGGTGTACCACAAACACAACCCTTGCTAACAGTCCAGTGTTTTGGACTGTAGCTGCCACCATTACAGTACAACCGTCCGTATTACTTTGAACAAACGGCTGCTTCCCAGCAGGTTGTCCCAGGGGCTATTCTTCTTGCTGAATGTAGGAAAGGAGTCTACCACAGTGGCAGCAATGACGACCCCTTCAATCAGCAGAGACTGCTCCCTCCAAGTACTCTTACCTGGTAGTCCCCACATTCCAGCCTGCACTACCACATGGGCATCATATGGTGTGCCACAACCACAACCCCTGCTAACAGTCCAATGTTTACTGTAGCTGCCACCATTACAGTACAACCGTCCGTATTACTTCGAACAAACAGCTGCTTGTTGAAATATCATTAAGAAACCATCAGCCTCGCACCCAACGATCGCATGAGCTTGTCTCAACACATAAACTGTTCGGTTTTTTGGATTTTTTAAAATTACAAACTTCATTTAATTTTCCATTTTTCCACTTCAGCAAAACTTAGCCTACAATTTCCGAATGTTGATGATTGTCCTATTACCTCAACGACTCCAACAGTTCTGGCCATATCCATCAGTTGCCGGTGCGTTGTCGAGGCCGACAAATTTTCGACTGAAACGATTTTGGTCGAAGGTTCTTCAGGCTGCAACAGTCAAGAGTGAAAATCGAGTGAGGAAACAGCGAGCTGAACAACAAACAGTCCAGCAACCATATTTAGCATGAATGCGGTAATCACAGAAAGGCATCAGTCACTTCATGAAAGTGATCTAAGGTCGCTAATATGGTTTTGGGCGTCGCCTGGGACGATTCGGTACAGAAGGGATTCAGTCCAAAATTTCTTTATTCTTTATTGAGAATTTCTTTATTGATAAATCGGGATTTTGATCCTAATTATATAATTTTCAGTACCAATATGTAGGATGTAGACTACTTGGGGCACTCGACGGTAATTTTAGGATTTTTTCATTTCATTAATTTACAACGTAGACAGTTTTTATTCTCCGAATTTGAAACTTTTTTGACTTTTGAGAAAAGTCAAAATAATGACGAGTTTTTGAAAAATGTCACTGAATAAATTACGTATACCAACATCTTCTCTGAACTCTTCATGATTTTGGTTGATTATTCCATACAGGATCAATCTATGTAATCAATCAATTAATTGGAATGTTTTATTTGAATCATGGAGGGGCGGTCCTAAATATTCACAATAGTTGAAAAATTCCTGGGAGCAAGAGTATGAAGAATACAGTGAGTGTGGAGTGTTCTGGACTCATTCAAATCGATTCAGCGTCCAACATTTAGTAGAAAATGATACCCCACACGCCTAGGTAGCCAAAAATCTCAAAAACCAACTTTCAACAGGTAGGCAGGTAACAATTTTGACCCATAACATCTTCCAGTGAGCGCCAATCCCTCTGGGACCCATCCTCTTAGATTCAGCGTCCAAAATTTGGTGGAAAATGATACCCCACACGTCCAGGTAGCCAAAAACTTCGAAAACCAACTTTCAACAGGTAGGCAGGTACACATTTTGACCCATAACTTCTCCCAGTGGGCGCCAATCCCTCCGGGACCAATCCTATTAGATTCAGCGTCCAAAATTTGGTGGAAAATGATACCCCACACGTCTAGGTAGCCAAAAACCTCGAAAACCAACATTCAACAGGTAGGCAGGTACACATTTTGACCCATAATTTCTCCCAGTGAGCGCCAATCCTAGTGAGACCCGTCCTATTAGATTCAGCGTCCAAAATTTGGTGGAAAATGATACCCCACACGCCTAGGTAGCCAAAAACCTCGAAAACCAACTTTCAACAGGTAGGCAGGTAACAATTTTGACCCACAACTTCTCCCAGTGGGCGCCAATCCTTCCAGAACCCGTCCTAATAGATTCAGCGTCTAAAATTTGGTGGAAAAGGATACCCCACACGCCTAGGTAGCCAAAAATCTCAAGAAAAGAACTCTTTTGAAATAGGTAAGTAGGTGGTACCCATTTTGATTGTTCCGGTAGCGGGGTATTTTTTTTTTTTTTTTTTTTTTTTTGTGGTTCCTAGGGGTGTGGGGGTATCATTTTCCACTACATGTTGGACGCTGTATCGATTTGAATGAGTCCAGAACACTCCACACTCACAGTTTTCCCCATATTCATGCGTATTTTCAAGTAAGTTTTACACATAAACTTTGTATTTTCGCTTATAACGACCTCAATCTAACATGGTGTTTGCATAAAATCATAGGTTAATTATTCAAGGAATAACTAACCAACAATACAAACGGCATAAATCGATGTATCGTACATCGATACTTACCTTTTTGGGCGGCTGTTTATTCGTTGCTGCGGCGGGCGTGATTTTTTTCAGCTTCGCAATTTGAGCCAGCGTCAGCTTCAAACACAAAAAAGAGTATAATTATAAAAAAATAATAATCTAAAGACAAAAAAAGTGAAAGAAATTGAACTAACCTTTCTCAGAACGGTCGTCCCATCTGATTGCATGATCCGAACTGTCTTGTAAGTTGTGTCCGTCCCTGGCGTTGTTGCCGGCGCTTCCCCTGAGCAGATTATATATATTATATATTTTTATTTGAAAAATTAACGTTTTTACAAGACGAAAATATTACAAGTTGAATAAAACCACTAGTAAGTCACCTGCTGCTTTCCTTTTTTCTGAATAGGACGAGCAATAAGGGAAAACAATCAGCCGGTAAATAATAATAATAATAATAATAATTTGACAATGTGTAATTAATTTACTTAATAATTACGAAGTTTACCTTCTTCCAGTTGTTGAAGTTTTTGTTGAGCAGCAACTTTTCTTCGTTCTTCTTTCTGCCTCAAGAGGTCTTCTCGCATCTTTTTCTGCTCTTCTATCTTTTTACGGTAGGCTTTGGTCTCTTCGTCTTCATCCTGATGGAGGCAAAAGAAAAATGTGTGTTTGTAACAGTCAGCGATTTAAAAAATATAAAAAATCTGCAAATTCTTACACAGGGGTTGGTTATTCCTCGGACCAGGCGCATGAAGACTCATTTCTTCAACATGGGGAAAATGGGGAAACAGTGGGTGCGGCGGGTCCCAGACCCATTCCAATCGATTCAGGATCACAAATTTAGTGGAAAATGATACCCCACACGCCTAGGTTCCAGAAATCTCAAAAACGCATATTCAAAATGGGTAATATATACCCAATTTGATCCATAACTTCTTCCTGTGGGTGCCGATCGTTCTGGGACCCATTTCTTTGGATTCAGCGTCCAAAATTTAGTGGAAAATGATACCCCACTTGCCTAGTTCACCCAAAATCTCGAAAATCCATTTTTCAAAAAACACATTTTGACCACTACCCCGCCCAAATTTGGTCCGATCGGGCTGAAAAGTTTGGAGGATCGTCCTAGGCCGGTATCAGACCCCTGACCCAAATTTCAGATTTTTAGAAAATTTTCAACTACCAAAAACGGCGTGGACGGCGGACGGACATTGACTTTTCTTGATCTAGACACCTTGAAACGTCCAGAAAAAATTTTTGAGCCGAATCGGAGAGGTTGACCATTTGCATGAAAACATAGGTTGATTATTCAAGGAATAACCAACCAAAAGGCCACTTGAGAGGATTGAAGTTGTGACGCTGAGAAGCGCTGCCATTTCAGCGCATTTTGGAAAAGACGTGGACCCACCCTCTACCCCTAACCTGAATGCCCGTGTCGTCGGCAAACTGGAAGATCCTGCCAAATTTGGATAAAGCTGGAAGCGAATTCACGTATATGAGGAATAAAACAAGGTCCAGGGACACTCCCCTGGATCACCCCGAAATACACCCTTCCTGGCAGGCTGTTATATTTGCAGGCATAAACAAACTGGTAACGGTTAAACTGGCCGAATTTACAGAGTTTGTCCTCAACTGCTTCGAGGTGGGCCTCCAGGTGGACGTCATCACCACTGATTTTGCCAAAGCGTTCGACAGGATCTCACACAAGCCGTTCTCGAGTATCTGGGAGTTTTTGGATCGTTCCACAAATGGCTTGCAAGCTACCTCAGTGATCGACGTCAGCAGGTTCGGGTACAGGGTGTTCTATCCCGTCCATACCCTGCTTCTTCTGGGGTAACGCAGGGGTCCAACATCGGTCCGCTGTTATTCCTGCTCATCATAAATGTTCAGTCACTATTCCGGGGAGTGAGGTGCCATGTTTGCCGACGACTTGAAGATATTCTGCGCGGTGTCGTCTCTCAAGGACTGTCAAGGGCTTCAAGCCTCTGCAACCTCGTTGTCTGGTGTTCCCAGAACAGCCTTGCTTTGAACCCTTCGAAGTGCTCTGCAATGAGGCTTACCAGAGGGCGTTCTTCATTTTGCCACCCCTATGAAATCGACGGGGTGATCTTGGCGCGCCCAGATATTATTTGCGATCTTGGGGTGTTGATTGACCCATCCTTGTCGTTCTGCCCTCACGTGGACGCCATAGTGGGTCGTGCTGAAGAGGACAACGGGACTTCACTGACCCACAATCTTTAGTGTTCCTCTACGGCACCCTGGTGAGACCCATCCTGGAGTACTGTTCCGTGGTCTGGTCCCCATTCTACGCAGTGCACAGGGATCAACTGGAGCGAGTCCAGCGGCGCTTCCTTGGCCTATAAGGCTGGTATACGGGCCCCGGAACGCGCCCTCTGGAAGAGGCTGTGGTCAATATGGATACTTATCTACCCATTTCGAATTTGGGCTATGGAGTTTTTTCAAACAGGCCTTTTTACACTAGATGCTGGACGCTGAATCGATTGGAATGATTCCCCATGCTCCTGGTTTGAGGGATAACCAACCCCTGCGAAAGAATTCGCTGCATTTTTCATTTTTCACGCAGTTCATCAAAGGGTTCAATAGACATTTCACTATAGTACCATCACGCCTTGTTTCTCCAAAAAGAGTGTACAATGTTCCAAGAATTCCCTGCTATTATTGATAGGACGAATCCACTCATTGCGCGATACAATTACCACATAGCAATTACACGTTTACAATTCATTTTTCAAGAATCTCGCGTCACAAACACAAATAAACCAATTTTGGCACGATTTTTTCCGGCCAATAAAAGTCCATAAGAGTTTAAAAAGGCATAGAGAGCCCCCTACGCTTGCTCTACGGCAGCAGCTGCACCAAAATAGGCGCATGATTTTTATTCGTGACAAATATTTACAATAATTCGATTCGTTGGCCTCCATTATGCTTACTAACCACCATAACTCACCTCTGGCGGTATGGATATCACTTCCTCCGTTTTGATGGGCACTATATTCCCCAGGGGTGGCTTCAGTTTCTTCGTCCCCTCGTTCCTCAGTTGTTTGGTAATGAACAGCTTCAACAAAAAATTAAAAATAAAAATACATAAACTCGTCATTGACTTACAAAAATGAACAAATATTTCATTCAGCAAGTTTCAAGTGACGTACTTTCCCTTTTGGCAGCAGCGCATGAGGAGTTGGTGGCCGGAACTGGTTCCCTTGATTCATTTTATTGTACACAAAATCATTTCCAAATTTGTTTGTGGTGAAGTTTGATGTAACGTTTAAGCGCATACGGACATTTCCTGAAATGAACAGAATATATAATTAACATTACAATAAGTTATCATTTTGATAAAAAATAAAAACATTATATTGGATTAAGGCATAAAAATAATTACACAACCCCACAAACAAAAAAAAAGTCAAAGTCCATGAAAGCGACCTGTGGGGTTTTATGTTTTTTGGGTCGCTTATTTCGAATCAATTGCCAGTTTTTTCAGATCAGATCGCTTTCAAGGTCATTTGAAGGTCAAATGTAGAAAATATTGCTTAAAAAATCTGAAAAAATTCAGACATAGGTTTTTTAGAATGCCGAATCCAAATCCGGTGTCGGTTGACCTTCATGAGGTCAAGGTCAAGGTCATTTGAAGGTCAAACCAACAAAATAACCTCAAAAAAATTTGTAAAAATTTGACCTTCAAATGACCTTCAGATAACCAGACATGATTGAACCAACCCTGGATTTGAATTCAGCAACCCTCAAAACACATACATAAATTTTTACAATTTTTTTTAAGGTTGTTATGTTTGTTTGACCTTCAAATGACCTTGACCTTGAACTTGTGAAGGTCAACCGACACTGGATTTAGAATCAGTGTTCTAAATAAATTTTGTCTGAATTTTTTCAGATTTTTTAAGCCTATTCTTAAAATTTGACCTTCAAATGACCTTCAGATAACTAGACATGATCAAACCAACCCTGGATTTGGATTCAGAAACCCTCGAAACACATACATAAATTTTTACAATTTTTTATGAGGTTATTTTTTGGTTTGACCTTCAAATGACCTTAACCTTGACCTGATGAAGATCAACTGACACCGGGTTTGGATTCAGCATTCTAAAAAACCTAGGTATGTCTGAATTTTTTCAGATGTTTTAAGCAATATTTTTTTTAGCTATATTTTCCCCATTTGACCTTCAAATGACCTTGAAAGCGATCTGATCTGAAAAAACTGGCAATTGATTCGAAATAAGCGACCCAAAAAACATAAAACCCCACAGGTCGCTTTCATGGACTTTGACTTTTTTTTATTTTGTGGGGTTGTGTTATTATAGGTTTATCAAGTTTTCTTGAAGAATTGTCTGACTGACTTTGCAGTTGCCTAGGATCCAAAACGGCGTCTGTACATAACTTAGCTCATTCAGCCCGAATGACTTCATAGGTCAAGATGGCGTCTCACAAATCCTGATGGATTTTTAAGAGGTCAAGGCATCCCATACCATTCGATTTTCTCTTTCAGTAACCTTCAAAGTACCCCAAGAGGGGGTTTGTTTGGAGATTGGCCACTGTCAACTACAGAGTAGGAATAGGATATTGAACAGGAACATTGATATTTCTCATTTTAAATGTGAACATCAATTGTTCATAACAGATTCAGATTCTACCCGAAATTGCAAACAAATTCGATTCCTCAACGAATTCATTTCATTGCGCCCAATCGGTACAGCGAGCACCCAAAATTGTCAAATGGTGGATGATGATGAACGTGCGTTTCTTGATTCGACTCAATTTTCGCGGAATAATGACCAAAATTCTTTTGTTTCGGATGAATAAACTCATCATCAGCCACCCGAAGGTCTCCAACACATCAGGAGAAGCTTATCAGGGAAGGGGTCAAAATGTGTAGGTAATTCGAAAAATGGATTTTTGAGATTTTTGGCAATCTATGTGAGTGGGGTATCATTTTCCACTGAATTTTGGACCCTGAATCGATTGGAATGAGTCTGGGACATTCCACATCCCCTTCATGCTTTGAATTAAAGTTTCTAATGAACTTATATGGTTAGTGGGCAAAAGGGACCTGTTTCTGGTTATAGTTGGTCCTCGAAACTTTTCAGATTGGACCTAATTGTGTGTGTAAAGGGGGGGAGTGTTGGGGATTCCGAATGTATTTTTCAAAAAATGGATTTTTGGCAATGTGAGGTATCATTTTCCACTTAATTTTGGAAGCTGAATCCAATGAGACGGGTCCCGAAACGATTGGTGCTCTCTAGAAGAGGTTTTGGGTCAAAATGGGCACCTACCTAGTACCACCCCCTGCCAAAATGTTAATTTCGAAAAATGGATTTTTGAGATTTTTTGCAATCTATGTGAGTGGGGTATCATTTTCCACTAAATTCTGTACGGTGAATCCAATGAATTGGGTCCCAGAACGATTGGCACCCTCTGGATGAGGTTATGGGTCAAAATGGGTACCTACTACCCATTTCGAATGTGTGTTTTCGAGATTTCTGGAACCTAGGTGTGTGTGGTATCATTTTCCACTAAATTTTGGACGCTGAATCGATTTGAATGGGTCCGGGACCCGCTGTTTCCCCCATGTTGAAGAAATGAGTCTCCATGCACCTGGTCCAAGGAATAACCAACCCGTGTGTAAGAATTTGCAGCGTTTTATCTATATTCAATCATTAATGATAACTTTACAGAAACGTAATGAACGTCGTTTAATTAACTTTATTATGGTGGAAAGACCTATATTTCATGGAAAAGAATTGATATCAGACCATAGATGTTGAAGGTTCGAATACTGGAAGCAATACATCGATGTTTTGATTCTATCGATAACGAGGTCCTATCCCTACAACAGAGTCCCTGTTGCTCCAGGCGGACGGGCTAGATTTCTTCGGGCTCAATGAGCTAGGTGATAAATTCGAAGTTACAATAAAAAGTAATAGCAGTTTCTACTACCAGGCTGAGGTGCGTTGGGATGTTGCATCCTCATCATCTTCCTCGGCGGTATTCCCATACCTGGAGCAGTCGGCATCCCTCTGCCACGCATCGGCGGTGGGCCTCTGGGCATAAAATGGTTTGGCGGGCCCATAGGAGGGGGACCCATGTTCACTGGGGGACCTGGTGGGCCAAATCCAGGTCCAGGTGGCCCTTGAGGGGGTGGATTCTGCAATGAAATGATTATCGTTACGTATGTAAGGAAAATTTCGTACGAACTTCAGCCTGGGGGATTTTTAAAATTCTTCAAGCTGCTACCACTTGACGAGGTTTTAATAAATAATGCAAAATTCCAACTTACCTGTTCAGCAGGACTGAATTGATTTGAAGGAGGCCCAGGTTGATTGTAATAATTGCTATTTGAATCCCAATGATTCGTCTACAACGAAAATACAATTAATTAATAATTAAAAACGAATTGGAAAACTAAAACAAAATCGTGAAGGAAAGTAAAAAATAATTATTTCGTCACCGGTTGAGAAGGCGGTGGACCTGGAGGTGGCTGATTGTACGGCTGGGGAGGTGGCGCAGTGTTTGGTTGGTAGAACTGTTCTTGATTTCCCTGAAAGTACTGCCACGCAGAAAAAAATCAACATTATTACAAGAAATAACCAACCTGTTTTCACGCATGTGGTCAACTTTTCCGATTTGCCAGAAAATTTGACGGTATTAAGGTGTCTAGATGGCGTGGTTCGGGGACTGCCTGACGGGACCTGAACCATGCCTAGGAATCTCCCGCACCCTGCTATCGGGATGGGTGGCAAACTGGGTTCGCTCCCAGCACCAGAAGCGCTGGTGATGACTGGTCCTAACAAAGGTAGGGCCACGAGATGCCTAAACCTTAATACAGCTTCCCTGAGACTCACCCTTGGCTTATTTACAGGACACGGGGACTTCAGGAGGCATCTCTGCAGAATTGGGGTGCGCAATGGTACCCCTGACTGCAGATTCTGTGGCGAGGACGAGGAGACAGCGTCTCACATCGTCTTCAATTGTCCTGCCCTGGAACACAGGCGTTTCAGAACCTTCGGGACTTTGGACCGAGGGGACTTCCTTAACCAGGAGAACCTGGTCGGAGCGGTCTCTCCAGCTGCGATGGAGACTCGCACCAGAGGCGCTGATGGCGGAGGCCGCGGCAACAACACGGCCACACCATAATGACTGGTACCAACAAAGGTAGGGCCACGAGATGCCTAAACTTTAATACAGCTTCCCTGAGACTCACCGTTGGCTTATTTACAGGACTTGAGGAGGCATCTCTGCAGAATTGGGGTGCGCAATGGTACCCCTGACTGCAGATTCTGTGGCGAGGACGAGGAGACAGCGTCTCACATCGTCTTCAATTGTCCTGCCCTGGAACACAGGCGTTTCAGAACCTTCGGGACTTTGGACCGAAGGGACTTCCTCAACCAGGAGAACCTGGTCGGAGCTCTGCTGGACCTAGTCAGGAACACGGAGCTTCGGCCAAGATGAGCTCCAGGGGTGAGCACAATGGGCCACTAGGTCTAGGTGCGGGGGGCGGGCATGATGATGGACGTCCCCTCTACCCCTGTGTAATTAATCTAATCTAAGGTGTCTAGATCAATTTCACAAGGGTTGGTTATTTCTTGGGCCAGAAAATGGGGGAAAACAGTGAGTGTGGAGTGTCCTAGACTCATTTCAACTGATTCAGCGTCCAACATTTAGTGGAAAATTATACCCAACACGCTTAAATCACCAAAAATCTCGAAAATCTATTTAAAAAACGCTGCAAATTCTTACACAGGGGTTGGTTATTCGTCAGACCAGGCGCAAGTAGACTCATTTCTTCAACATGGGGGAAATGGGGATAACGGTGGGTGCGGCGGGTCCCAGACCCATTCCAATCGATTCAGTGTCCATGATTTAGTGGAAAATGATACCCCACACGCCCAGGTACCAGAAATCTCATAAACACTTATTTAAAATGGGTAATATATACCCAATTTGACCCATAACTTCTTCCAGTGGGTTCTAATCGTTCTGGGGCCCACTTCATTGGATTCAGCGTCCAAAATTTAGTGGATAATGATACCCCACACGCCTAGGTTCCAGAAATCTCGAAAACGCAAATTCAAAATGGATGATATATCCCTAATTTGGTCCATAACTTCTTCCTGTGGGTGCCGATCGTTCTGGGACCCATTTCATTTGATTCAGCATCCAAAATTTAGTGGAAAATGATACCCCACTCGCCTAGATCGCCCAAAATCTCTGATTATTCAAGGAATAACCAACCAAAAGGTCAATGTCCGTCCGCCGTCCACGCCGTTTTTGGTAGTAGAAAATTTTCTAAAAATCTGAAATTTGGGTCAGGGGTCTGTAACCGGCCTAGGACGGTCCTCCAAACTTTTCAGCCCGATCGGACCAAATTTGGGCGGGGTAGGGGTTCAAAATGTGTTTTTTGAAAAATGGATTTTCGAGATTTTGGGCGATCTAGGCGAGTGGGGTATCATTTCACTAAATTTTGGACGCTGAATCCAATGAAATGGGTCGCAGAACGATTGGCACCCACTAGAAGAAGTTATGAGTCAAATGGGGTATATATTACCCATTTTGAATATGTGTTTTCGAGATTTCCGGTACCTGGGCGTGTGGGGTATCATTTTCCACAAAATTTTGGATCCTGAATCGATTGGAATGGGTCCGGGACCCGCCGTATCCACTGTTTTCCCCATTTCCCCCGTGTTGAAGAAATGAGTCTCCATGCGCCTGGTCCGAGGAATAACCAACCCGTGTGTAAGAATTTGCAGCGTTTTTTGAATTAGTGAAAGAAAAATAGTAAATTTAACTAATTTACATGGAAAACATACTTGATTTTCAAATTGATTGTACTGAGGAGCAGTTCCATGTTGAGGTGCTTGATTGTAGTAGTCTTGACTGGGACCTTCAGCCCACTCTCTTTGAGGTTGGCCCTGGAGGAAGAAGAAGCACCGTTTGAAAATGCGCTGAAAACACAATAACGTTGCCTGATATTAGGACTTAGGAGAAATGAAATGCTCATTTACAAATTGGTCGTTGGCGGGTTGAACTTGTTGAGAGGAATTCTGTTGATTCCAGCTGCTGCTGATTCCATCCCATATATTACCTGAAACAAAGGTTGTATTTGAATACCTGCAACCGTATCGGCTGCATAAGAGCCAAGGATGTTGCCAAAAGCCTGCCAAGGGGCCCAACGAAACAAATGGAAACAGCTGATTTTACATCAAAAAATTGGCCAATCAGAATAAAGGAAACGTCTGCAATCAGCTGTACAATGGCCACCGATGGTTCTGCACAATGATTCTTTGGGTGGATCTTTTGGGCAGTGGCTGTTGTGGAGCTGATTTCAGACGTTTCCTCCACGGTTCCATAAATGGCTGATCCTGCTGCTTACGACTGCCCAAAGACAAAATACTTGAATCACTTGATTGCCCCAGAGTACCTACTCGTGAATAATACAGGGTCCGCCAACGAAGTAGGACGTTTTTGAAATGGGTAGTACTCAGCGTGGGGAACTCTGTGAGGGGTGGGGTTGGGACCATCGTGTTCACAATGAAGGGAAGTTTTTTTAGGTTAGTTGCAAAGATGGTTTGGACGATGCCACAACGTGTTTTCGCGGTAAGTCGGTTTTTAGTGAACGGTGAGTCGGTAATTCAAACACAGAGATTTCCATCGAGAGTACGCGATTTCTCCCCGCAGAGCTATCCCAACTCGTAATGTAATCCTAAGGTGGGTTGAAAACTTCAGGGAAACGGGCAGTGTTACGAAATAAAGGAGGGGAGGAGATCGAACAGCGCAAACTCCAGAGAACGTTGAGCGCGTGAGAGTCACTGCCCTCCAGAGCCCACACCGTTCCTGGCCATGTTGAACAATTTTTTTCTTCCACAACTCCGACGTAGACGTATCCCATTAAGGCATGTTTGGTTTCAGCAAGATGGAGCAACTTGCCATACGGCAAATGCCACAATGACCTTCCTTTGCCAAAAATTTAACGGTCGACTCATTTCTCAGCGCGGTGACGTTCCCTGAGAACCAACACAAAACGTACAATTGCCCTCCATCTTACCAAGATTGTTTTTGAAATGAGGGTTCACGTGGATCTTTTGTCCTGGAGGTATGACTGGTGGTGCCACCTGTTGGGGTGGAGGCTGAGGCTGAGGCGCTGGTGGGGGTTGATTGTAATAGGGTTGCGGCGCAGGTTGTTGATAAGGGGGCGGTTGTTGGTACGCCGGTGGCGGCATCTGCGGTGGTCCGTACTGCTGATGTGGCGGTGGGTAGTATCCACCTGAAATAAGTTGATTATTCAAGGAATAACCAACCAAAAAATGGCAAATTAGTGAGTTTAAAAAAACTACACAATCTTCCACAAAGGTTGATTGCTGCTCCTATGCCAACTTCTTCTGTACACAGACCATCTAATTCCAGAACAGCAATTTGGCTTCCGGGATTCTCTGTCGTGTCCTCTGCAGCTACAACGCCTTACAAACTTCATCAAGGACACATTTCAAAAGAAGGAAGTTTGCAAGGCCACTTTCTTAAATGCTCAACAGGCTTTTGACCGTGTTTGGCATGTTGGCCTTCTCCGGAAGATCAAACCTCACCTCCCATCGAACCTATACCACATGCTTGCCAGCTATCTTGCCAATAGGACCTTCACTGTTGACATAGAGAATGAGCTCTCCTCCACCCGCTCGATAGAAGCTTCAGTCCCTCAGGGAAGCATTCTAGGGCCGTATCTTTTTACCATCTTCTGCCACGACATTCCTCTACCAACAAATCCGGACTTCTCCGGACACTACGCGGATGACTTGGTGTACGCTGTCAGCCGACCAGATTCCCTAGAAGCAGCGCAGGTCCTGCAAAACTATATTGAGCAGCTTGGCCAGTGGTGTACCAAATGGCGCCTGAAAATCAACTCGGGTAAATCAATCTCCGTCACATTCTCCTATCGGAGGAACTTCCCCGATTCCTCCGTGCATTATTGCGGTACCACCCTCCCCACTGCCTCTCACTGCAAATACCTCGGAGTTATTCTCGACTGTCGCCTCACTTACCACGAACACATCTCTGACCTCATCAAAAGAACCAGAATCCGGACATGCCAACTTAAGCCTCTTCTCTCCAACCCACATGTGTCACTTGCCAACAAGGTTCTCCTTTACAAAACCCTTATTCGACCCTTATGGACTTACGCTCTTCCTATATGGGGAACCTGCTCAGACTCACAGTTCAAACGACTTGAGAGCAGCCAAAATGCAATCCTACAACGCTCCATAGTCCGCGCCTCCCCCCCCCCCCCCCCATTCGTCAGAAATGAAACCCTGTATAACGACTTCTCATTGGATTCTCCAACTTTGACCCGCCAGGCTTTCATGAAAAAATTTGTAGCTGCATACTCCGACCACTTCAACCAACTCGCGGCTGGAGGTTTTGCCCCGCTCTCATCCCAGCGACTCCGACACCCAAGACACATCCTGCAATTCATCCCCACCATTCCAGACTGAACTCCGACTTAATGCATTTAAACAAAGACCTGTAACCGTGCCAAATTAAGCCCAGTGCAGACACTTAACATTAAGGTATATTACTATTGTAATGGGCTTAAACCAAATAAAAGAGAAAAAAACACAATCTTCCACAAAGGTTGATTGCTCCTTATACCTTGGGGCATGAGGAAAATGGAGGAAACAGTGAGTGTAGATTACCCAGAAATCAATCTAATCGATTCAGCGTCCAAAATTTTGTGGGAAATTACGCCTTGCAACAATCGACAAAATCTCGAAAATCCATTTTTCAAAAAACACTTTTTGACCTATACCCACCCCACATTTTGGTTGATCGGGCTGAAAAGTTTCGAGGACCAACTTGAGCCGGAAACAGGTCCCGGACCAAAATTTTGGATTTTATAGAAAATTGTCTACTACCAGAAACGGCAAGGACGGCTAGAGGTTGAACCCTTCATGACCTTGGGCATGATTACATGGGCTGATTATTTGAGAGATTATGGTACTGTTGCAAGCTGGCACCTGCGCCTGTCAAATGGGCTGCTGGCATTGCAGGGTCAATGACCTGTGGAGGGCTAAGGGTCACTCTCAAACATTCGTGCGTCATATCCAATTGGCTGGAACCTTCCTGTTTGCTCGAGACAACACGTTGAGTTCCCAGAACCAGGGAAGGTTTGAGAAGGTACTCGACCAAGGCAGCCAGTATAAAAGGGACCCAGGAACGCCGCACAGTTCAGTTCAGTTTGGAGTCCAAATGTAGACGCTTTGGGTTATAAATCGTGCCATGCCGTTTTATTACGCAGCATTTCTCAAAGGGGAGGTGTTCACATTCCTGGAAGAGCTTCTCAGTCAGCCATGATGCAGTTTTTCAAAGAACACATTTTGACCCCCCTCCCCCCCCCCCCCCTCCACCCAAATTTGGTCTGATTGGGTTGAAAAGTTTTGAGGACCCGTCTCGGCTGGGAACAGACCCCTGACCCAAATTTCAGATTTTTAGAAAAACGGCGTGGACAATGGATGGCGGACGGCGTACGGCGGACGGACATTGACCTTTTTTGATCTAGACATCATGAAACGTCCAGAAAAAAATTTTGAGCCGAATTGGAGAGGTTGACCATTATCATGAAAACATAGGTTGATTATTCAAGGAATAACCAACCAAAACGGCAGAAGTGTCAATTTGGCGACAAATCAAATTCAACCCCTCAACAAGCGGTACCAACCTTGAGGACCCTGATGACCTTGGAAATGGTTGAAATTAGGTTGAGGGTGGTGGAAATTCGGGGGAAAGAACTGCCCTCCTCGCCCTCGCCCCCGAATATGTCCGATGCCTCTTCCACGACGTGTCCCAAGCTGCTGAGCACCACCACGAACTCGCACTTGCTGAACAACAGTTTTCACAGGGACGGCATCTGTACAACCAAAATCAAATTGAAATTCTCATTCAACATCAAATTTCAATACAAAAATAAAGTTGAACGTTAGTTAATTAGTCACTACGTTTAAAATTAGTTACGAATTAATAGCAATGTTTCGAATAGGTAATGAATACCTAGCAGAATTTCGCAACTGGTTATTTTCTCCCATGTGGAAGGTTCAACGAAATTCGATTAATGCACATTTAAAACATACGGGACTATAATAACTCAAATAATAACTTGAAATGGTATTTTTTTTCAAAATTTGGGCCCAAAAGATGCGTTTTGTTAAAAGTTTTTAAATGACAGGTAGAAAATTTGGTAAAACCCAAGAATATGGACCATTGTCGCGTTATCAGCTGATATCGATAGTACGCTCTGTCGATATGCACTATCGATATATACGCGAAATATTTATCCCTGTCGGCCATATTTGTTTTTATAAAAAAGGAGGGAAAATACTAATGAAAAAATTGAAATTGAATCTTTGGGAAAATATTAAGCTTCACTAAGCCTCTCACTCCCGCCATCTGGCCAATATACATTGGCCACATCCTTGAGAAATTCCCTCATCAGATCATCACTTTCACTTTTCGTTCTCCTCCAAATATATTCAGAGAGGTATGAATGGTGAAGTGACTGAAGATAACAGGAGGAGACAAAAAGGAGGCAACAACAAAAACTTTCGTTTATCGATTATCGACCCTATGCGCGATATCATTGCTATCAGTTGATAACGCGACAACAGTCCATATTCTTGGGTTTAGCCGAAAATTTTAATAAGTGATGCGAGTGATTCATATGTCGATACCTCCCTTAGGCTGGCCGTCCACTGGACGCGAATTCGCGCGAAGAGGCGAATTCGCAAGTTTTCGCCTCTACGCCTCTTCGCGCGTCGAAACCCCGTCCACTGCACGCGAATTCCTGTCAGTTTCGCCCGTCCTATCAGCTGTTTTGGGTCGAAAGACAGATGAGGTACATTGTTTAGTGAAGTAGTATGGGGACTACACATGTGGGCTAGGTAAAAGGGTGCGGCAGGTATAGATTTCCATCACCGGGTTCGCCTGTTCGCGCGTTCGGAAACAAACTGGTTTGGTTCTCTACGCCTTCGCCAGACTTTGCGCGATCACAGCGCTTCCAGTGGACGGGGTCCTATACGAATGCTAGAGTTTGAACTCTTCACGCGAATTCGCGTACTTCGCCTCTTCGCGCGAATTCGCGTCCAGTGGACGGCCAGCCTTACAGCTTAACCTGTCGAACTCTAACCAAGAAGATTGAATTTCTTTCGTTTTACTATTGTACACTTTAAAGTAGGTAATCTTAGGTGTACCATTATTGTACTATAGCATATATTATATTTTCGGGTCAAATTGGAAGTTTTCCATTTAAATTAGAATCAATAGGCATCTTCTAACGAAGGGCATTTGGAAGAGACGGATCGAATGTCTTCTTCATGTTGTGTTGCACGGAGTAGGTATACTCTTTTTCACGTTGAATTTGAGATTTTTCTATTCAAATTGAAGGTTTTCGGAGGTTTTATATATTAAAATGGATAATGACAGAAATACATTATTCAAATGACAACAAATTTGAGAGTGAAACGTAACATTCAACAAGTAAGGATGAACATAATGAACGGAAATAAATGAACGAATTTGTCAATAGTACGTTGAACACAAGGTTGAGTTTCTGCCCTGCAGCAGCGGTTGTTAGGTCTAGAGGCGAATCAACAAGCACCTTCAAAAGAATGGCATTCGGAAGGGATGCATGGAATGTCTTCGTCATGTTGTGCTGCACGTAGTAGGTATTTTAAGAATCTACGCGGAGTTTGGTTTTAGGTATTTTCGCTATCTATTCGGGCTAGAATTGCGGCGTTTAAAACTAAAGTGAAACAAACCATTTCCGTCAACCACAAATGCATTGAAATGGAAAACTTTTGATTTGATGTGAAAATCCAGAGAAAGAAGCGAATCAACAAGCACCTTTAAATGAATGGCATTCGGAAGGGATGGATGGAATGTCTTCGTCATGTTGAGCTGCACGTAGTAGGTATTTTAAGAATCTACGCGGAGTTTGGTTTTAGGTATTTTTGCTATCTATTCGGGCTAGAATTGCGGCGTTCAAAACTAAAATGAAACAAACCACTTCTGTCAACCACAAATGCATTGAAATGGAAAACATTCGATTTGTTGTGAAAATCCAGAGAAAGAAGCGAATCAACAAGCACCTTTAAATGAATGGCATTCGGAAGGGATGGATGGAATGTCTTCGTCATGTTGAGCTGCACGTAGTAGGTATTTTAAGAATCTACGCGGAGTTTGGTTTTAGGTATTTTCGCTATCTATTCGGGCTAGAATTGCGGCGTTTAAAACTAAAGTGAAACAAACCATTTCCGTCAACCACAAATGCATTGAAATGGAAAACTTTTGATTTGATGTGAAAATCCAGAGAAAGAAGCGAATCAACAAGCACCTTTAAATGAATGGCATCCGGAAGGGATGGATGGAATGCCTTCGTCATGTTGCGTTGCACAGAGTAGGTATTTTAAGAATCTGAAGAAGTTTGGTTTTAGGTATTTTCGATATCTATTCGGGCTAGAGTTGCGGCGTTTAAAACTAAAGTGAAACAAACCATTTCCGTCAACCACAAATGCATTGAAATGGAAAACTTTCGATTTGATGTGAAAATCTAGAGAAAGAAGCGAATCAACAAGCACCTTTAAATGAATGGCATTCGGAAGGGATGGATGGAATGTCTTCGTCATGTTGAGCTGCACGTAGTAGGTATTTTATGAATCCACGCGGTGTTTGGTTTTAGGTATTTTCGGTATCTATTCGGGCTAGAATTGCGGCGTTTAAAACTAAAATGAAACAAATCATTTCTGTCAACCACAAATGCATTGAAATGGAAAACTTTCGATTTGTTGTGAAAATCCAGAGAAAGAAGCGAATCAACAAGCACCTTCAAAAGAATGACATTCGGAAGGGATGGATGGAATGTCTTTGTCATGTTGTCCTGCACGTAGTAGGTATTATAAGAATCTACGCGGAGTTTGGTTTTAGGTATTTTCGCTATCTATTCGGGCTAGAATTGCGGCGTTTAAAACTAAAATAAAACAAACCATTTCTGCCAACCACAAATGCATTGAAATGGAAAACTTTTGATTTGATGTGAAAATCCAGAGAAAGAAGCGAATCAACAAGCACCTTTAAATGAATGGCATTCGGAAGTTATGGGTGGAATGTCTTCGTCATGTTGTATTGGACGGGGTCTACGGCACCGGAGTGTTTGCTTGTGAGCGAACTAAGTTTCATTTAAAATCAGAGAGATTGACTTTTTGATTATTCAAGGAATTACCAACCAATATGGTAAAACTCCGGTATAGGTGGCCCTCTTCTTATCAAACCCATAATATCGAAAACGTCAATAATCGATACTACCCGTAAAACACAAATGAAGAACGCGGTAAAGTGCAAATTACAATGATAAAGAAGTCAAAGACTCAACACTTCGTGGAATTTTCCAAGTATTTCATTTTCCTTAAAACCTTCCTAATATGTCAAATTGAGGCTGAATCACTCCTTTTATCCACACTTTATGTCATTTCAAGTAATTGAATACTGAAAATTCTTGTTTTTTCTCATAGCTCATTCATTTTTAAACCTCCAATTTGAAAATGGAAAACCTCCAATTTGAATTTAAAAATGCTATAAATCAAAAAAATTAATTGTATTTTACAAATGGCAGAAAATTCGTCTTTTTTTCAATTTTAACGATAAAAAAATTAGTGGGAAGAATAATTCCTTACCTTGACACGCTGGCTTGACATTAACTGGGTGTCTAAGACGGGTTTTGATTTCTTCAAGAAGGAACACAACGGGAAAGCAACTGCAGGCAGGGAGGGTAAAGCAGGCGGGATTTTTTAAGCAGAAAACAAAAGCGGTGTGGCAAGCAGATGCAAGTGCTAATTATACGCTACGTAATTAGCCTTCCATACACGAGCGGTTTTTCCAACGGGTTTTGTGGATTTTTTTTTAATAATTCAGCTCTGTCCTGTACGTCGTTGGAGGTGGTCAGAGTCTGGATCTGACCCGAAGGTTCTGAAGAGCAAAGGTCCGACCAGTCTATCGCCACACACGTGCTGTTCTGACAGAGAAAACCTTCGGGTTTTGACAAGGAGAAAACCTTTGAGCTGAGAACTGCAGGTTCAGTTACAGTCGAACCTTCAATAGAACCACAAAACCTGTTGCTTTAGCCTCAGATCCTTCTAACGTGTTCAACAGTCCTGGACCCACGGGTTTTGGATATCGAAAACCAGGGGTTTCCCCACTCACTTACAGTTTTGAACTCATGGCGGGTTTTATTTCTTCAACATGGAGGAAATGGTAAAACAGTGGGTGTCCCGGACCCATTTTAATCGATTCAGGTTCCAAAATTTAGTGGAAAATGATACCCCACACGCCTAGGTACCAGAAATCTCGAAAACACTTATTCAAATTGGGTAATATATACCCAATTTGATCCATAACTTCTTCCTGTGGGTGCCGATCGTTCTGGGACCCATTTAATTGGATTCAGCGTCCAAAATTTAGTAGAAAATGATACCCCACTCGCCTCGATCGCCCAAAATCTCGAAAATCCATTTTTCAAAAAACACATTTTGACCCCTACCCCGCCCAAATTTGGTCCGATCGGGCTGTTAAGTTTGGAGGATCGTCCTAGGCTGGTATCAGACCCCTGACCTAAATTTCAGATTTTTAAAAAATTTTCAACTACCAAAAACGGCGTGGACGGCGCCGGAAATGTGGAATAGTGGAAAATGATAACCCACACACGTAAATTGCATAAATCTCGAAAAACCCATTTTTCGAAATACACACAGTTTTGAGGACCAGCTACAGCCGGAAACGGGTCCCTGAACAAAATGTCAGATTTTCAGCATATTTTCTACTACCAAAACCGCTCGTGTATGGCAACCCGATGTACCACCAAAAAATACATTCTACCGCATTAATTAGAGTGTTAAATCAAATTTTTCAATCGTCCTAGAGGTTTAATTAGAGCCAACGAAATTACAAAACATGAAAATCTCAACTTACTTGCTCTATATTTTTTTTTAAATTGCCATCAACCTCCACTCGCCTTTCAACTATATTTCAGATTACACATTGAACAAATCAATAAACTAGGTTACAAGTCTTACCAAGAGTTTCTGGAATAGGCTTGTTGGACCGGGCAGGCGTGAGGGTGATATTTCGTTCAGTTTTGAACCGAGACCTCTCTTTGACTTCGTCATCGCTGTCTGCAATCAACATAAAACGTTTAATGAGACGCTGCAACCCATTCCAATCGATTCAGGGACCAAAATTTAGTCAAAAATGATACCCCACACGCCTAGGTGCCAGAAATCTCTGCTTCTCGTTCTTGTCTTCTTGGCTCTCATCTGAAATACTATGCTTCTTCTGAATTCATCCAAATACTTGGTTTCCTCGCCTCTACTGAAGAAATACATCCCGTGTTGAGAACAAAGTAGTTTACTTCAGAATCAAGTAACGTAGACACCAGATTATTGGGTGAGTTCTTCAGTACTTGAGTACTTCAATATTCTTGATTTCGTACATACCCAGGTTACCTTGGGGCACTAGGTGGTGGGAATTTGATTTATCAAGAAACACTCGCGAGTAAAATATGATTCTACATTGCTTTACAGTGACAGGAGGGATAGAAATTTTCAAGAAAACTCTCGATGATGTAATAATGATAAGCATGAATCCATGAAAAGTGATACACACTTTGAGACGTGCTGCAGTCCTATTTTGTCATTTTAGGTGAAGTTTCAAACTTACAAATTAGTTTTTTTTCGATAATGGATAATTGATGGTTAAACCCCCTTTCATCCCTGGAATCTTCAAGTTAAAAGTCAAAATCTGAAAATTGATTCAGGCAAAAATATAGCAAATCCGGCTCACCGTTTTCATTTTCAAAGATATTCCCGTTCTCTCCAGTCTGGAAAAAGAAATATATTATTATTACTGTGCAAGTGAAATTCATTCAAGCGAGGACAACACTGTAAAAATTACACCAAAATGGTACACAAAGCAACAAAAGACATTGCAAAGCAAATTGAGGCAAAGTCACTTATGTAACAAGAACCAGAGGATCATTTGTGTGTAATACCTAACCTAACCTAACCTATTAATTATGATCCAACAACAAAACACTGTCCTGGGGCCTATTCCTAGAAACTCTTCACTCCTCACTCTCCACTCTAAATGTGCAAACTCCCCACTCTACGAAGACCTTTCGTTCCTAGAAAGTGCAGAGCGTTATGAAGATGTACAGTGAAATGAAGAGTCAAGGTTTGCAGAGTTTTTGGTGGTTCTGTTCCAAGAAACTCTTCAGTCGTATGAAGAGCCAATAATGTGGGTTTCAAATGAAGATTCGTCCATTTTTTTTTTGTAGAGTATCTCCAATGACTTTGCAAAATAGTTGAGTACTCTCAAAATATCATTTAGGAGATACTATAGATTTAGCTAATAGATAGATAATATAGATTTTGGTTAGTGGGCAGAAGGAATTTCTTTCTTTAAATTCTTGTAAGAATGTCTTTCTATATTTGAAACTTCTTTCTGTCAATAAATCAGTATTGCTTTCTTATCTATTCATGCCCTCATCAGCATTGATTGGCCTCTCTGAATTGAAATGAGCGTCCTTTTAGCAAGTTCAAATTCTGAGTAGTGTTTTGATGAGTTGTTGCGGCAACGCTACATTTTCAAAATAGACATTTTGATCCAATCGGGCAGAAAAGTTTCGTTGACCAACTAGAGCCGGATTTGGAGCTAGAGCTCTAACTGGAACCAGATTTGGAGCTACAGCTCCAACTAGAGCCGGATTTGGAGCTAGAGCTCCAACTGGAACCAGATTTTGAGCTACAGCTCCAACTAGAGCCGGATTTGGAGCTACAGCTCCAACTGGAGCCGGATTTGGAGCTACAGCTCCAACTAGAGCCGGATTTGGAGCTACAGCTCCAACTAGAGCCGGATTTGGAGCTAGGGCTCCAACTGGAGCCGGATTTGGAGCTACAGCTCCAACTGGAGCCGGATTTGGAGCTAGGGCTCCAACTGGAGCCGGATTTGGAGCTACAGCTCCAACTAGAGCCGGATTTGGAGCTACAGCTCCAACTAGAGCCGGATTTGGAGCTACAGCTCCAACTAGAGCCGGATTTGGAGCTACAGCTCCAACTAGAGCCGGATTTGGAGCTAGAGCTCCAACTGGAGCCAAATACAATGTAGCAGATACTCACGTCGTTCCTAAGGTCTTCTGCCATGTCATCATCAATGCCAATTTCTATGAAATCTTCATCTTCAGGGAGCCTACAACAAAATTACACCGTTGAACTCTATTTAAGCTTGTGCAGAATGTAGAAATAAAAATAATTCGAGCATCATTCCATGAAAAAAATGATTCGTCAAGTTACTGATAATATTTTCAACACTTGATATTTACCTTTCAATGATTTTTCTGTGAGATAATCCTGTAGGAGCCTGTAAAATGGGAATAACAATTTATTATAACCACAAAGTTATTCAAGTTCAATTTTTGACTGAAATAACTTTCAACATTGACCAGCACCGTGTATGCATTGATGAGCCTGACACAGTTACCTAACTACCAGAAGATTTGAGAGAGGAAAGAAGCAGACAAGTCAGCATTATGGTGTCCAGGTATGAATAGCGTCAACCAGCAAGAACGAAGTTGCATTTATTCATTTTACGGACAGTCGAAGGTCTAGTTGTCTGAAAAGATGAAATCCCGTTTGGCCATTTTGGAAGAGCTCCTGACGACTGTGGAGCTCAAACGCTGATTTTCAAGTTGGCTAACCTTATCTCCGCCAGCAGTAGCATAACCTGACATTTGTCAACAGTTGGCTATTCTGACCTCTAAGGAGATGGCTATTCTTATTACCATCAGCATCTGAATAAACCAACTTCTGCCTAAAGTTGGTTGTTCTGACCTTCATGAAGTTGGCTAACCTTATCTCTGCCAGCAGCTGGATAACCTAACGTCTGTCAACTGTTGGCTATTTTGACCTCTAAGGATATGGCTATTCTTATCTCCATCAGCAGCTGAATAAACTAACTTCTGCCTAAAGTTGGCTATTCTGACCTTCGTGGAGTTGGCTAATCTAATCTCCACCAGCAGCTGGATAACCTAACGTCTGTCAACTGTTGGCTATTCTTATTACCATCAGCATCTGAATAAACCAACTTCTGCCTAAAGTTGGTTATTCTGACCTTCATGGAGTTGGCTAACCTTATCTCTGCCAGCAGCTGGATAACCTAACGTCTGTCAACTGTTGGCTATTTTGACCTCTAAGGATATGGCTATTCTTATCTCCATCAGCAGCTGAATAAACTAACTTCTGCCTAACGTTGGCTATTCTGACCTTCGTGGAGTTGGCTAATCTAATCTCTGCCAGCAGCTGGATAACCTAACGTCTGTCAACGGTTGGCTTTTCTGACCTCTGAGGAGTAAGCTAACCACACCTCTGCTGACAGTCGGCTATTCTGACATTTAAGGAGATGGCTATCCTTATCTCCATCAGCAGCTGAATAAACTAACTTCTGCCTAAAGTTGGCTATTCTGACTTTTGTGGAGTTGGCTAATCTAATCTCCACCAGCAGCTGAATAACCTAACGTCTGTCAACTGTTGGCTTTTCTGACCTCTGAGGAGTAAGCTAACTACACCTCTGCTGACAGTCGGCTATTCTGATCTCTATGGAGTAGGCTAACCTAGTCTGTTCCAGTAGTTCAACAACCTGATTTCTGTAGAACTTGTTAACTCAATCTCTGTTAGCAGCCAAATATTCTGTCCTGTGGATAGTTTACTAACCTGACTCAAATGACAACCACCTCACCAGATTCCTACAGACTCACAGTCGGCTATGGTCAATTTGATCACAACTGCTGATGATTATCAGTCAGTCATTTTCAACAAAGGTTTTCATGCATGGACTTAAAGACTCCTCCGAAGTTGGAGAAAACCATTCTCGCACCAACCCCGACAAATAACACTGTACACGAGTCACAGACAGACAAACTCACGCGGTCCTTCCAGAAGGTGATTCTTCTTTTACTTCCAGCAAGATTACTTCCTCTCGTTGACAATCCAAAACTTACGGTGTTCACACCTCTGGAGAATCTTTTAACCACTTTGGCTCTCTAGCGATATTCGCGGAAAATATTTAAAAAAGCGATCATAATCCACAAAATAAAACGTGCGGGTGAAACAATTTTATTGAAAAAAGGGTGCATTGCAGTTGATTGATTATTTTTGCATAGTAAAAATATATGTTATAAGATCTCACTTCGTAATCGTCAGCCAAAAGGGCGTCCTCATCAGCGTCAGCCAAGTCAACTTCGTAAGCCGAATCAAGTCCATCATCGTCCAAGAGGTCTTCACTGAAAATTGAAGACATCGTGAAATATCTAAATGAAGAGTTCTAGAAGACATTGCTGTAAATGTCATCTTCATTAAAGCTGTCAAAATTATATTCCAGTCTGCAACTCTCCTCAATGGTACAAGAATCAATATCAATTACACAACTCCAAAAAAAAAAAAAAAAAAGTCCAAGTCCATGAAAGCAAACTGTGGGGTTTTATGTTTTTCGGGTCGCTGATTTCGAATCTTTTGCCAGTTTTTTCAGATCAGATTGCTTTCAAGGTCATTTGAAGGTCAAATGGAGAAAATATAGCTAAAAAAAATATTGCTTGAAAAATCTGAAAAAATTCAGACATAGGTTTTTAGAACGCTGAATCTGAATCCAGTGTTGGTTGATCTTCATGAGGTCAAGGTCATTTGAAGGTCAACCCAAAAAAATAACCTTAAAAAAAATTGTAAAAATTTATGTATGTGTTTTGAGAGTTGCTGAATCCGAATCCAGGGTTGGTTCAATCATGTCTGGTTATCTGAAGGTCATTTGAAGATCAAATTTTTACACTTTTTTTGAGGTTATTTTGTTTGTTTGACCTTCAAATGACCTTGACCTTGACCTCATGAAGGTCAACTGACACCGAATTTGGATTCAGCATTCTAAAAAACCTGTCTGAATTTTTTCAGATTTTTTAGCTATATTTTCTCCATTTGACCTTCAAATGACCTTGAAAGCGATCTGATCTGAAAAAAACTGGCAATCGATTTGAAATCCTCGACCCAAAAAACATAAAACCCCACAGGTCGCTTTCATGGACTTTGACTTTTTTTGTGGGGTTGTGTTATTAAAACAAATCAAATGGTTGTGATTGGCCATAACATTGCGCATTTAATTTGAAAATAAGCAATATTTTTAAAAACTTAATTAGTGTTTATTTGCAAGTTTGATATTATAACCTTCCTACTGCATGACAGCAATGGCGTCTGTCAGCCCAGTTCACTTGGCAGCTCATTATGTCAATTTGTGACATCACAACTACTTATTAGCTGTCAATTAGTTGAAGAGTTCTAGAAGACATAGCTGTCAGTGTCATCTTCAATGGCAATAGCTTTTAAAGCTGTCAAAATTATATTCCAGTCTGCAACTCTCCTCAATGGTTCAAGAATCAATTATTAAAACAAATCAAATGGTTGTTATTGACCATAACATTGCGTAAATAATTTGAAAATAAACAATATTTTAAAAAACTTAATTAGTGTTTATTTGCAAGTTTGATATTATAACCTTCCTACTGCGTGACAGCAATGGCGTCTGTCAGCCCAGTTTACTTGGCACCTCATTATGTCAATTTGTGACATCACAACTACTTATTAGCTGTCAATTAGTTGAAGAGTTCTAGAAGACATAGCTGTCAGTGTCATCTTCAATGGCAATAGCTTTTAAAGCTGTCAAAATTATATTCCAGTCTGCAACTCTCCTCAATGGTTCAAGAATCAATTATTAAAACAAATCAAATGGTTGTTATTGACCATAACATTGCGTAAATAATTTGAAAATAAACAATATTTTAAAAAACTTAATTAGTGTTTATTTGCAAGTTTGATATTATAACCTTCCTACTGCGTGACAGCAATGGCGTCTGTCAGCCCAGTTTACTTGGCACCTCATTATGTCAATTTGTGACATCACAACTACTTATTAGCTGTCAATTAGTTGAAGAGTTCTAGAAGACATAGCTGTCAGTGTCATCTTCAATGGCAATAGCTTTTAAAGCTGTCAAAATTATATTCCAGTCTGCAACTCTCCTCAATGGTTCAAGAATCAATTATTAAAACAAATCAAATGGTTGTTATTGACCATAACATTGCGTAAATAATTTGAAAATAAACAATATTTTAAAAAACTTAATTAGTGTTTATTTGCAAGTTTGATATTATAACCTTCCTACTGCATGACAGCAATGGCGTCTGTCAGCCCAGTTTACTTGGCAGCTCATTATGTCAATTTGTGACATCACAACTAGTTATTAGCTGTCAATTAGTTGAAGAGTTCTAGAAGACAGCTGTAAATGTCATCTTCAATATTTTGCTTTTAAAGCTGTCAAAATTAAATTCCAGTGTGCAACTCTCCTCAATGGTACAAGAATCAATTATTAATACAAATCAAATGGTTATTGACCATAACATTGCGTACTTAATTTGAAAATAAACAATATTTTTAAAAACTTAATTAGTGTTTATTTGCTAGTTTGATATTATAACCTTCCTACTGCATGACAGCAATGGCATCTGTCAGCCCAGTTTAAGTGGCAGCTCATTATGTCAATTTGTGACATCACAACTAATTATGTTGACCCTGTCAATTAGTTGGCGGGTCAATTTTTGTTAGTTCAAGCCTAACTTTGTACCATTACTTAAATAAAACCTATAGTGTTACAGGTAAGTCTTCAAAGAGCCCAATTTGAATAATACACAAACACTGTGAGGTTTTAAATAATAATGATAAAGGAATGCTAAAATTGTTGTGATTCGCGTCATATTCATTGAAGTATCTGTACCGGGGTCACTTACTCAAGATTCAAATTTTCTATCGTCTAATCTGACATGATCACGTAAACAACTCATCTAAAATTATCGCGATCGTGTTACTGACGTGTCGTGGAATGATTTTGTAGTGAACAGACCATTTTTCCGACGATATTTGATGAACTTGAGTCTATCAAAGGGATTTTTTCCACATTTAGACCATTTTGTGATCCTTGTGCGTCAACTAAACAAGCCAAAACGGACCATCCAGGCATCAACAGTTCGTATAATTGAGGTTAAGTTCATTTGAAACGTTCTCAAACAATTTCTAACTAATGTTTAGGGAGCCATGGAGGCTCTAAATCGAAATAAGGTTGACAAAAACAAAGATACTAGGTAAAGAAGAACAATTTGTGCCGGTTATGCAGAAATCGTCGACCCCAAGCCAAATAACGGACTCCCGTCGGACGTCGGCACCACTTAAACACAAGATCTGCTATTGAATTTCTACCCAGATATCTAAATTCGTCAACCAACTACATCTAAATATCACTAAAAAGAAAGCGCAAAACGTAAAAACATCGTCATATTCAACATTAAAACCTTACTTATGGTCCGCCATCCCAATGATTCTCACTATTCGCCTGCATTCACTCGACACGTTGATAGATTGTGGAAAACTCGTGGAATAAAATAAGTAACCGAAGTAATGAACCGTTTGAGATTCACGCAAACAAAATCAGCTCAAAATTTAGTTAGTAACACGATAGCAAAACCACATTAAAAAGTATAATCAAAATTCTCGGAGAGCGACTACTAGGAATGGCTATCGAATACTCAATGTTTGAAAAACATCGATGTTTTCCTAAAAACATCGAATGATTTGACATCGATGTTTGAAAAACATCGTGTTTTTTCCCAGACATCGAAGTTTTTTGTTTTCTCCCAAAATACCTACATTACCCTCATAATTTACGTTTCAATTTGTAACCTGCATCTTCACCATAATTATCACTTTATGTAAGTCGCGTATAGTCAGCCATGGTTGACTCTAGATAAGACAGAAGATAAGATGATGAAGAAACCACCACCACCAGAAGCCCTCGCTTCTCATTTTATAACAGTTTTTGAATCTTTTTGTACTGCATCTGTTTTGCTTTTGATGTTTTTTGATTTTTACTTCTTTTGCAATGCCTTCCTAAAGAAGTTGTAGTCTAAACTCGTAATAATTTTTGATAAAAAAACTTCGATGTTTTGTATACGATTTTTCACACATCGATGTTTGAAGTCAAAGACACATCGATGTTTTTCAATCTAATACATATAGGCGTTGAGATAGCATCCGTACGTGGATGGCCTCGAATTCGGACGTTGGGATTGTTCGTTATGTTTTGGCGGGAGACTACAAGCTTGGAACCGGGGTGATGACTCAAAAGGAAGACCCTGACCTTGGTGAAGGAAGGACTTGGCGGTTGTAGGGAAGTGTGACGTCACCCCCGCTCTGTCTCCCGAAGTGATCAACCGAGAGACTCGTTCCAAAACAGATCTGAGCCTCAAGCTCTAGTAATGGGACGAAATTTAAACATTTATCCCAAAACGGATCCCAATGAGTCAAGGGCACGGCCGACCTTCGGGCTCCCTTTTCAATCGAGGAAGTCATAAAAACATTATGCGCATGCGCATACGAGATGAGCACTGCCGTTTCCTTTTTGTCTAGATAAAAGGATAAATTTCGTTCAATGCGGCCGGACGGTCGAGCTAAATATGGTAAACGTGTCATCGTCGGGCAGCGGATGTGATAAGACTGCAGATTGCAGAAGGAGGTGACTCATGAACTGGCCACCGCAAGACTTCGACAAGGCGGTAGGTTGGAAGTATTTGACGTAACCTGCTTATAATGCACTGCAGCGAAACCTATCACCGAACAAGCAGCAGGAAGATCCTGCTGGGTGCTCTCAATGGCAAACATCAACCTTCAACATCCTGCTACAAAAAGGAAGATTCTTTTGAATCAAATGAATACGCCACCTCTGAGATCCTTTGAGCAGCCTGTCAACGACAGGAAAAGTTAACTCACGAATAAGAATTTGTCAATCTTTATCGGTATAAAAGCAAATCAGTCCGTCCACCGTCCGCCATCCACGCCGATTTTGGTAGTAGACAATTTTCTAAAAATCTGAAAATTTGGTCAGGGACCCGTTTCCGGCTCTAGTTGGTCCTTAAAACTTTTCAACCCGATCGGACCAAATTTGGGCTGGGTAGGGGTCCAAATGTGTAATACAAAAATGTATTTTTGAGATTTTTGGCTATCTAGTTGTGTAGGGTATCATTTTCCACCAAACTTTGGACGCTGAATCCAATGAAGTGGGTCCCAGAACGATTGGCACCCGCTGGAAGAGGCTATGGGTCAAGATAGGTATATTATCCATTTTGAATATGTGTTTTCGAGATTTCTGGTAACAAAGCATGTAGGGTATCATTTTCCACTAAATTTTGGACCCTGAATCGATTAGACTGGATCTGGAACCCGCCACACCCACTGTTTCCCCCATGTTTACTTTACCACTCAACACAGTCTCTTTTCTGTATCTAAAAACTGAACAGTAACACGATTAGCAATTGTTCAACCTTTGGCTGGAAATCCGAATTCTTACATGACAGCGCCGGTAGACGGGTCCGGAAATAGGTTATCTGAAATGACGTGTTGCTGAGTGCTGCCTCCTGAGCTGAAATTCGGCTATCCAAAAGACTTGGTGGGTTCATTGACCTTTTGACTAACAATATTCTATCTCGAAGCGAAGCCTTAATATGGTATAACGCACCACGATACGAGTTCTTACTCGCTGCGAGGACAAGTTTAGTAGTGAGGCCGGTTTCGAGCCTTATGAGGACAAGAAGTTAACTGGCTTGTGCCTTCTGACTCTAGTTATCCTTCCTCCTCCTTCTCGTTCTTCGATCTTTCTGCCCCTCATTCGCTTCTTCCTTTCTGTACTTGTTTGGTCAAAGACTCTTCCACTAAACTGGTTCTGTCTCTTCGCTCACTTGTAACCCTGATAGATCAACAATCCGACTCGATTGAACTGAGATGCAGTCAAGACGGCGTCTATATCGCTTGTCTTTCTCTCACCTCTGACGATGCCCTTTTTAGGCTCGGAAATGAGTTGTGTTTAAAAACCAACCTATGTGAAGCAATCGAGGGTATCCATTGACCTCATTTCTATGCGTTCGCTTTCTTTCACGCTGTAACAAGAGGATGATATGCGTCAGTATCGTGAAGTGCACATGGAAATTACGTTCGAGATTTAAGTAATGACTACCACAGAAATTCGTGAGTGTTTCACCGAGAATCATACTTCCAATTCTGAGTACCTCAAACCATTTTCAGGACCGAGACGACTGATAATTAATCTAGCGTTGTTCTGTTCCTGCAACAACAAAGAAGCCTGTAAAACTCTATGAGTACATAACTAAGTCGTACATTACTATGAAATTGTCTGCAGGGATGCCCTTGATCAATTTTCACTTACTATAACCCACTCACTCGAACTTATGCAGATTATAATACCGAAATGATTGAAACAAAATCATGAAACGGTACCTACATCATATTAAAATGATCCTGCGCCTACTTCTACTATACTTCTTGTAATTAGGCCTTTGGGCCTTATCATCAACCGCTCATCATTGTTGAATAATTCCCATTTAATGTAGTGCTCAAGTAGTTACCAACTTGTATCATTACGGCTTTGGCCTAGTTGCAGAAACCCCTACCATGTATCTATAGAAAATAAATTATTAGAAGTTGTCTGAATGGTCTAGTGCACCGGTTACACACGTTTATGTGAAGAAGAGGGATAAACAATTTAATTCATAATATGAAATCAGATCAATCAGCATGGCCGAAAATCTCCGATTTATATAAATCATTCCATTGATAAATGAGAAAACCGTAACGGAAATAAGAGGTTCGAGTACTCTTTACTTTGCCATCATCTTCTATCAATGAATCTCGTTATCAAGTTGGCAGAATGATGTGTTGCTTTCAACAGAGAATCTCAAGACACTTTGGTGAGTGAGAGATATGAAGGTACTTACCCACTATAGATGGGATTGTCAGACAACGGATACGAGACTCGCTTATCATACAAGAGAGATACCGCGTGATGTAACGACTATTCCTTCCTTATGGCTGGATGTATTTAACGCTCAACGTTTTCATTGATAATGAATATCAGGGAAGACTGATTCTGACTCAAACCAAGTTATATTAAACCATAATTATAACCTCAAATGATTTTCTTCTATAAAATTTAAAATGTAAGAAAAATATACGTCACGTGGGATAGGTACACAATTTTATCAACTTTTTCAGGATATCATTTATTTGCATAAATAAAATTTGAAGTTGAATTTGTTCATTTACATTTTTCCTATAGCTATAGGTTGTCAAATCAGACCACTTGACTCCTTGATGGGAGGATAAGGTGGGAAGTCATGATAACACGAGGTCAAAGTTCGTGAACCCCGCCCGTATCGATCCACCCGTGGGAGGGTCAGACAAGGGCACTGTCTGGACGATTTCTAAAGGGACCCGCAATGTTTTTGAAAAGTTCGGTGACAGGTTGTTACAAAAAGTTCGCCCAAACTTCCGCCATTTATTTTCTATCGACAAAATACGCCGGCTTCGACACTTGAATGTCGTCGGGACAAAAATCCAATGTTGAGTAAAATCTACGAGCGAACTAAGATTTTTTCCAGAATAGATTTACAAGTTGACGTGTGATGGCTCTAAAACTATGGTAAAGCCACAGGTCAGCATTCATCACTTTAACCTATATGCTCTGTTCATTACTCGTTGGGACGTCTTGGGCTTCACACGCCTACTTTAATCTTCATTGAATGTCACGCTGAACTTGCTTCTAATCGACGTACTTCTACAACCACTCAACTATTAGCCTCTTAAATGTTAGCTACAGCAGAAACTTGGTCGTGATCCTCACCAAAATGCTGACATTCAAACAAAACTTGCGAATACTTCTGCGAATCATAATCACAAAATGAGTGAAATCGTATGGCGTTGTTAATTTCGGAGCTGTGTTGTTATTCCTAACAAGTCTTTACGTCGATTTTTATTACTTCTAGGGCACAAGTTCCCTCTCGTTTCTAAAAATAGCCCTCGACAGCGAAAGAAAGTGAAATGGGAGTTGACAGTGGCCGTGACCTTCTAGGTGACAACGAAATTTCCTCGAAGGGTTTATCGATAGAGAAGGCACATATTGACGGAGAAATGATTCAAGCATTGATCTCGTAGACCGTTCGTCGCTCTGCAACACTTTCAATTTGAATGATCAATATAAAAGTTCAGGGCCTGGATCTCATATTGGCATAGTCCCACTTGAAGTACCTGATGAAGGTTGCTGCCATGCCTAATACTGCTTACCGAGGATTGTTGCCAGAGAGGTGATAAGGGCGGGAATCTTCTAGGAGAGGTGTATGGGCCAAACTCACAAAATTTGTCAATTTGCCATACAACATTGAATGTTGTAGGGATTTCGTCGAGAAATAGAAATGGGATGAGAACAGGGACCTCGTCTCAGAAAATGTCACCCTAAGCAAAGAGCATAATAGTCAGTTCAATGTGCTGGCTTCATGACAAACTCTGGATTCAACTGTCAGCAGTGTGCTGGCTGCCCAAGGCCCGCGGAGAGTTGGTCAGTCTAAACTGGAAGCCATATTCAGCAGACACTGTTGATGCATTCTCCGTGTTCCTGAGGACTTGTACCATTTCCAAAGCGTCAGCCATAGAATAAATGAACGTCGTTTATCCCGTTTTGCTTCCTACGATCTCTTTAAGGAGACGTTGGGAGGCTCATGGATGGTAGCGAGTGTGCAAAGATCACTAATTTTTGTGAATCAGCCTGGCGGTTCCAGACACAAACTCCTAGGTGGTTAGAACGTCTTGAATACCCGCCTCATTGAGTACCGTTCCTTTCAATTTTTCATACCACCAGTATAGTGGTGATTGTATCACTTTCACGCCTAATTGAATGTTTTCTATTTAAAAATTGAAATGGTTCATTTCACATTAATTTCAAATGCCGCAGCTCTAGCCCGCGTTGATTCTGAAAATACCTACTCCGTGCAACACAACATGACGAAGACATTCCATCCGTCCCTTCCAAATACCTACTTTGTGCAACACAACATGATGAAGACATTCCATCCTTCCCTTCCAAATACCTACTCCGTGCAACACAACATGATGAAGACATTCCATCCTTCCCTTCCAAATACCTACTCCGTGCAACACAACATGATGAAGACATTCCATCCGTCCCTTCCTAATACCTACTCCGTGCAACACAACATGATGAAGACATTCCATCCGTCCCTTCCAAATACCTACTCCGTGAAACACAACATGATGAAGACATCTCCAACTCTTACAAATGAAACTGACAGCTGCTGTTCAAAATGTGTATTTCAAAAAATGGATTTTCGAGATTTTTGGCGATCTAGGCGTGTGGAGTATTATTTTCGATTAAATTTTGGACGCTGAATCCAATGAGACGGGTCCCGGAACGATTGGAGCCCACTGAAAGAGGTTATGGGTCAAAATGGGTGTCCATCTACCTATTTTGAATGTGGGTTTTTGAGATTTCCGGTACCTAGGCGTGTAGGGTGTCATTTTCCACTAAACTTTGGACGCTGAATCGATTAGAATGAACCACCATGCACCTGGTCCAACCCATGTGATAGAATTTGCAGCTTTTTTCAAAATAATTCTTCTCTTTTTCTTCTATAAAATTTATGGGGTGTGTTATTCCAATAAATGTAACTCGATGTGTAAACCGTTTGTAAACTCCGTCGTTTTCTATTATATCTGACTTGAAAAGGCACATAAATTATTGGTGTGATTGTTTGAACTATCTGCATAACTTGTTTCAGAATGACGGATAGAAGATGAGGACTGGAAGAACGTCAACGGCCACCTTCCACACAACCTATAAATAAAGGTGGAATGGAATTCGCATCAACAAGTGGTTGTAGATGAGTCACGTCTTTAGAGATCGTTTAGTGCCTATCCGTTTAATTATGTGATTACGTGATGACTCAAAATGCGTGATTCAATCGACTGTCCACGAAGGAGTGTCGTGACTCGTGACAACGGAACAGTGGCCTAACATGGAGGAGAAATTCGCCGAGTTTCGAGGTGCTTAGTTCGAGCTGCGGTCGAGGAATGTGCTTAACTATAGGGTGCGGGAATACGGAAGGAAGCTCGGACTTGGTTACAGCTCGGTGATTCTCAAGTACGGCCTTCCTCCTGGTCTGCGGACATTGGTGCGAAAGAACTTGAAGAATTCTCTACAACTCGCGGACAGCGTTTGGAGAATCCTTGGAAAACGGATACTTATCACTTGTACCTGAACCATCCATTCCACGAGTCTTTAATAGTCAGGAGAAACACAAGATTTGTCTGACAGCCGATTGTTGTTAGCTCATTTAGCGTTATCCAGGGTGCACCCTGAGGCGGCGAACTAGCATAACACCACCAACCCTGCGCAAAACACTTGACAAATTCTACAAACTAGCATAACACTTGATGCTCTGTCTTTTAAAGCACACCTGACAAAAACAGCAGAAAAATTAAAGACCAGAAATAATATAATTCAAAAGCTTTGCGGAACAAGCTGGGGGGCTTCAGCTTCTACTCTGCGCTCAAAAGCTCTGAGTCCTGTTTTTTCTACGGCTGAATATTGTGCACCTGTGTGGCTAAACAGTCCTTACACTCATAGAGTAGATGCCAAACTCAATAATGCAATGAGAATGATCAGTGGAGTCATCAGATCAACACCTACTGAATGGCTTCCAGTTCTAAGCCACAAACCACCACCAAACCTGCGACGTAAGAATGCTCTTATAAGGATGGATTCTTATAGGAGGATATTGAAAACGCAAGTAAGCTCTTGCGATCAAGAAGGCCACCAACAAAAACTGCAATTTACTCAGCCACTGAGCAAAACTTCAGTTTGAATAGCGCATGGCAGCAAGAATGGTTTCTGAAGCAGCAAGATCGCATGGTTCTCTCAAAGACCAGGTTTTGGCTTACCATGGAAAACATGGTCGACAGAATTAGAACCAAACACGGTCGATGTGCTGACTCGTTGTATAAATGGGGCAAAACACCATCACCCTCCTGTGAGTGTGGGGAAAGAACTGCCTTTATAGGAGGAACAGGAGAATATTTCTTGATGGCAACTCCAGAATCAATTGCTTACTTAAATAGACTGGATATATGTATATAGATAAATAGTTTTGTTTTCTTTTTCTGTAGTTACCATCAATAGCTTGGGACAAGGGATCATTACCATATTATGATGATCCTGAAAATTGAAATTGATATATTCTTTGAAGCCATACGCTAAATAATTCAGGAGTCTATCATCTTCATTTAGCCAATCCTAGCGTGGTATTTATTTATTAAACCCAGAAAGAGCGAATATATTGTTTGTGCTCCAGGAAACAAGTAGTTCTTTCTAGCGACCCCATTCGCCAAGTGACTAGCTCCTGAAGACCAAGACAATTATTTTTCAGTTAAACTTTCTTACAGAAATTGACATTTGTATCTCTTTCGACAAGAAAATGTCTTCCCAAATCAGAAACGTATTTTAAAAGGTTCAGGAAAATCGGAAATTTTGCCCACGAAGACTCCTCTTTGGCCCTAAATGGTCCCAATTCATTTTCATTCCGATTTTTAAGGGCTATCATGGACTATCATTTTTCACGCACTCAATCGATTGATGGCTTCCAGGCCGACGGATACGGTTTACGGGTTTAAATGGTCATTTTCCCCACTAAAAAAACCTCCAAAAAGGAAAAATGTATGATCGTGTTTTTGTCAATCTCTCCGATTCAGCCCAACATTTTTCATTTCATTTTTTCTGGGCGTTTCAAAGTGTCTAGATCAAAAACGCTGCAAATTCTTACACATGGGTTCGTTATTCCTACCAGGCGCATAAAGACTAATTTCTTCAACATGGGGAAAATGGGGGAAACAGTGAGTGTGGCCGGTTCCGGGCCCAATCCAATCGATTCAAAATCCAAAATTTAGTGAAAAAGATACCCCACACACCTATGTACCAGAAATCTCGAAAACACACATTCGAAATGGGTAGTAAGGCACCCATTTTGACCCATAACCTCATCCAGAGGGCGCCAATCGTTCTGGGACCCTTTTCATTGGATTCAGAGTCCAGAATTTAGTGGAAAATGATACCCCACACGCCTAGGTAGCAGAAATTTCGAAAACACATATTCAAAATGGGTTGGTGTGTACTCATTTCGATACCCTCTGAGCATCAATCCCTAGGAACAAGAGCCGAAAGGCCCCTGACAAATATTTTACCACAGTTAATATGATGATAATATGGTCAGGGGTCCGTTCATGGCTCTAGTTGGTCCTAGAAACTTTTCAACCCGATCGGACCAAATTTGGGTGGGGTAGGGGTCAAAATGTGTTTTTGAAAAATGGATTTTTGTGATTTTTTGCAATCTAGGTGTGTGGGGTATCATTTTCCACTAAATTCTGGACTCTGAATCCAATGAAAAGGGTCCCAGAACGATTGGCGCCCTCTGGATGAGGTTATGGGTCAAAATGGGTGCCTTACTACCCATTTCGAATGTGTGTTTCCGAGATTTCTGCTACCTAGGCGTGTGGGGTATCATTTTCCACTAAATTTTGGACTTAATCGAGGTGCTTAGTCAGCGTGGTGATTCAACGCTCCTGGTCCGAGGAATAACGTACACATGTGAAGGATTTTCCAGTGTTTTTTTTCCCTTAAATATAAATGCGTTTTTTTGCTGTTTTTTCTGGGTATGGAACACTACCACTCAATCAAGAAGAGCCTGCAGTTGAGAGGGGGGAGTTTAAAATATATTGGTTCATCCATTCTGAACCTAACACCCCTAACAGGAGATTTACGACACAGGTTTTTTGACTTCACAATTTTGTTCATCTAAACAAAAGTGAATTCCGAAATTTCTGGTATTAATTTTTGTTGTTTTACTGGTTCTTTTCAAATTGTGCCGAGAAGTGTAATTATCAAGTTATTCAATAACGTATATTTAATTTGTGGTTTTATGTATTATGATGCGAACCATTTGCTGTAAATATTTGCGATGCGTTTAACAAATACAATTTATTAATGTAGTTTTGACTATTTAAACTAAAGGGAATTCCTAAGTTTTTGAAGATTTTGGTCTTTATTTATTTTCAAATTGTGCAAAGAAGTGTCATTATGATTTTATTCAAGACTGTATATTTAATTTGTGGTTTTCATGCAAAAGGTCAACCTCTCCAATTCGGGTCAAAATTTTTTTCTGGTCGTTTTCTGGTCTAGATTATATATTCAAGGAATAACCAACCAAAAAGGTCAATGTCCGTCCGCCGTCCGCACCGTTTTTGGTAGTAGAAAATTTTCTAAAAATCTAAAATTTGGGTCAGGGGTCTGTTATTGGCCTAGGACGGTCCTCAAAACTTTTCAGCCCGATCGGACCAAATTTGGGCGGGGTAGGGGTCAAAATGTGTTTTTTTGAAAAATGAGTTTTCGAGTTTTTGGGCGATATAGGCGTGTGGGGTATCATTTTCCACTAAGTTTTGTACGCTGAATTCAATGAAATTAGTCCCAGAACGATTGGCGCCCACTGGAAGAAGTTATGGGTCAAATTGTGCATATATTACCCATTTTTGGGTTGGTTATTCCTTGAATAATCAACCTTTTTTTTTTGTATGTATTATGACGCGAACCATTTGCTGTAAATGTTTGAGATGCGTATAACAAATACAATTTATATTGTAGATGTAGTTTTGACTATTATTGACGATTTTTTCATCAAAATACAAATTTGTGTCTTCAAAAAACTGAGCTTTTGAAGAACTTCATTCCAAATTTGCGACTGAGCGGCTTCGTTTTGACAATCGATAAAGTCCCCCTCCGCGATTATCGTTCGCCGAAACCGAAAATTCGGCCGAAACGAGCCGAAAAGACGCCAAATGAAGCCGCCGTTCTCCCGGCAGTTGCCCGTAGAAACTTCATCTCGACCAATCAGAAACCTCGGCTCGTTTTATGCCCTTATATGGTAGCGAGCGATGACCAGAGCTCGGAGGGGAGGACTGTGGACGAGTCCATTCACATCCAAAGGGGAAACACTTTACTTCCCCGTCGACCGGCTTTTTTCATTTTGAACGAATTTTTCCTCCGTTCGACGAAATTTTTTCTATTTAAAATTATTTTAAAACATTTTTTAAAGTTTCGCAGTTGATTTTTTTTCCTCTAAACCTTATAAAATGAGTTTTACTCGAAATTGGTTTTTGTACGTGGCAAAGGTAACCTCCCAGTGGTGGGCGAGTCCATTTTGACTCCTCCAGTCGGTTCCCCCTTCCAGTTTCAATTTCGTTCTTGTACCCGTGGAAGCACCGTCCGCTTAGCACGTCTTCTCGTCTCTATCAAGGTAAATTCCTCATATTTTCCACTAATTCGAATTAAATTCCCTTCATTCTCACCCTAGCTCGTCCATTTATCAACCCCTTAAAGAAAAACGCGTTATTTTCCCGTTAAAATACCTCCACGACGGCCTTAAACGATCTGAACCGGCCGGCGACCGATTTGGCGTTGAGCCCTATATCACAGTCTATTTTCGTCCTGAAAAATCTCCCTTTGATCTATTTCTACCACTCTTGTTGATGTTTTGAAGTAAATTTAGTCTTCCACGCTACATTTATCGTGACGGGTCAAAGCATCGTCAGTTTTGTAAGGGCGTAACGCATATTTCGGACCCTTTTAGCCCTTTTGTACAATCAGCATGCATTTACGCGTCTAATTACGGTAAATATTGATTGAAATTAAACCGCAATTGGAATCCAGGCAACGCCCCACGGCCCCGTTACTTTCACCTTAGCTGAACCAAAATCCCGTTTCTCGATCCGGAATGTGTTGAAGAAATGAACCAAACTGGCGAAAAAATGTATAAAAGACGCTTAACCGATCCCTTATTGTGTTGTGTATCTCAGCTTTAGAGCCCTAAGTGGAATTCAGACTTGCTTTTTCACATATAATTTTATCTGTAGATTGCCGTATGACTAACATTTATCAAGTTAACAACCTAATTTGATACCTAATACGAATTTTGAATTGAATTTCGGCGTTTACAAGTTATTAGTGTGTTAAATTTCTGAATAAATTGAGCTATTAATTGTCTGTAGTTTTGTGAGCGAATTGTAGTTGAAATGTGAAGAACGAAAATTATCATCAAGTACTATCAACTTATCTTATTATCTTCCCCGAACGTAATTTGTTGATACAATCCTATAGAACGTTCTCAGTAAACCTCCGCCGCCGATTTCCATGAAACCGCCGACATATAGGAAGGGAAAGGTGGGGGTCGCAGTCGCAGGGAGGAAGTTGCCACGCCGTTACCATATATGGTCACAAATCCTCCCGGCGTCTCCCGAGCGGTGGGGAGAGCCCACCGGGGCGCGGGCCGGGCGGGGTGGCCATCGAATACTATCGAATACTCAATGTTTGAAAAACATCGATGTTTTCCTAAAAACATCGAATGCTTTGACATCGATGTTTTGCTTCCGATGTTTTTTCTCAGACATCGACGTTTTTTCCTTTCTCCCAAAATACCCACGTTACCCTCATAATTTACGTTTCAATTTGTAGTTAACCAAATTTCAATTCGTAACCTGCATCATTACCATAATTATCCCTTTATGTAAGTCGCTTAGTGATAAGTCGCGTATAAATAGTCAGCCATGGTTGACTCTAGATAAGACAGAAGATAAGATGATGAAGAAACCACCACCACCAGAAGCCCTCACTTCTCATTTTATAACAGTTTTTGAATCTTTTTGTACTGTATCGGTTTTGCTTTTTTAATGTTTTTTGATTTTTACTTATTTTGCGATTTTACAAAAGAAGTAGTGTAAACTCGTAATAATTTTTGTTAAAAACTTCGAGGTTTTTAAACATTCGATGTTTTGTATACGATTTATTTTACACATCGATTTTTGAAATCGAATAGTAAACGATGTTTTTCACTTCGATAGCCATCCCTAGCGACCACAGCCATGAAATAAGGAGGAAAAATATTCCATGCTACAGATTAGGAACGTTCCGATAATATCGCTACGCGTGAATATCGATAGTTTTCTTTCGATACTTCTGATATTATATTAGTATCGAACAATCCGATGTTATACGAATACCGAAAGAAAATCAACAGTATCGATATCGAGTTTTTGGATAAACACAATTTTAGAATTTTTCAAAAATTGTATTTCTCAGTTTTTGAGAGAAGTAGTGGGTTTTTGACTGTATTGAGGTTAAAAGACATCAGTGCCATGTAAACGGTTTTTTCCAGAGCTACTATTACTCTACACTGTACTGTAAATCTACTATCAACCAGCCAAAAAATCGCTTCTCATCCAAATACCTGGACAAACTGATCATTTGGAGTAGCGTTGGTGAAAAATAGTTTGAAGTTTGAGAGGAGAATAATAATGGTTACCTATCTTGTATAATTATCATCACTCATATACATCACTTATGTATAATAAAGATTTAATGTGATTGCAAACGTCTGGTTTTGTCTGGAATTTTGGTTGGTTATTTCTTGAATAATCTACCTGTTTTCACGCAAAAGATCAACCTCTCCGATTCGGCCCAAAAAAAATTTTCTGGGCGTTTCAAGGTGCCCAGATCAAAAAAGTCAAATGTCCGTCTGCTGTACGCCGTCCACCATCCGCGCCGTTTTTGGTAAAAGACAATTTTCTAAAAATCTGAAATTTTGGTCAGGGATCCGTTTCCGGCTTGAGTTGGTCCTCCTAACTTTTCAACCCGATCAGACCAAATTTGAGGTAGATAGGGGTCAAAATGTGTATTTCGAAATTGGATTTTTGAGATTTTTGGCAATCTAGGCGTGTGGGGTATGATTTTCCACTAAATTTTGGACGCTGAAACCAAACACCAGTACAATTTACGCATTAATTTTTATACCGGTCCATCGTCATATATCGATACAGTATCAATACCATTGGTTCGATACAAAACATCGTATCGAAAAGTCTCCAACTTAGCCATTGAATACACAAATTAGAATAAACTGTTCAACTTCGGCTTCGTCTTCACAGTTTCTCGCTGCTGTTGTGTGTTTATAATGGAGTACACATGTTAGCAGGGGTTTTTATTTTATTTTGTATTATTTCATGTTTAAAAAGTTATGTAAAAATGGCTTTTCCAAGTTTACCCCTTCAGATGTGTATCTTTTTTTCTACATTTTGGACACCCATTGCTTCAGATGGGTTTGAGTTCCTAAATTATTATGGATTAATTTACAACTTTAAAAGGAAAACTCCAATGGAAATCGGGCTTATATTGGTGAACAACAAATTTGTATGATACATCATATTACATAATTTCCAACGATGGAAATATAACAGCCTGCTCATGTATTATGCGGGTAGGAAACCAACACTGACTGATGATAATATTGGCAATACTGTTTCTCCCTAATGAGGGCTCCCTCCACTTGTACAAAAGACATAGTTCAATTCAATAGTCATCCATGTTGCTTTAAAACTTGGAAAAGAGAACAAAAAATTTCTCTCATAGTCATACTCTTTGTGAAGTGTCCTACAAGTTATTAAAGCTTTTGAGTTCTATTATAATTTATATTTACTTCCGCTCTCGACTTTAAGAGAGCGTAAGATGGTTGGAGTGAGACATGAATATGAATGACTTACAAGCTAATGTTTATTTTGATTGAAGAAGAACCAGTCGTATAATACCTAGTTCAACACTGCGTTTCCAATTATCCAACGATGTAATAAGAAAACCAAGAACAATAAACCGATTTTCGTATGCACTGATTTAGTGATTTACTAAAATTTTTCTCACAATAAAAACCCATTCGAAATGGGTTGATAGGAACCCATTTTGACTCATAGCCTCATCCAGAGGACACCAATCGTTCTGGGACTCGTCTCATTGGATTCAGCGTCCAAAAGTTAGTGGAAAATGATAGCCTACACGCCTAGATTGCAAAATATCTCAAAAAACCATTTTTCGAAATCCACATTTTGACCCCTACCCCACCCAAATTTGGTCCGATCGGGCTGAAAAGCTTGGAGGACCGTCCCAGGCCGGGAACAGACCCCTGTCCCAAATTTCAGATTTTTAGAAAATTTTCTACTACCAAAAACGGCGTGGACGGCGGACGGCGTACGGCGTACGGCGGACGGACATTGACCTTTTGGTTGGTTATTCCTTGAATAATCAACCTATGTTTTCATGCAAATGGTCAACCTCTCCGATTCGGCTCAAAATTTTTTTTCTGGACGTTTCATGGTGTCTAGATCAAAAAAGGTCAATGTCCGTCCGCCGTTCGCCGTCCGCCGTCCACGCCGTTTTTGGTAGTAGAAAATTTTCTAAAAATCTGAAATTTGGGTCAGGGGTCTGTTCCCGGCCTAGGACGGTCCTCCAAGCTTTTCAGCCCGATCGGACCAAATTTGGGCGGGGTAGGGGTCAAAATGTGTTTTTTGAAAAATGGATTTTCGAGATTTTGGGCAATTTAGGCGAGTGGGGTATCATTTTCTACTAAATTCCGGATCCTGAATCGATTGGAATAGGTCTGGGACCCGCCGCACCCACTGTTTCCTCATTTACCCCATGTTGAAGAAATGAGTCTCCATGCGCCTGGTCCGAGGATTTCTTTTGTTTTTTGGCTATGAATACTGAAAACAAGAATCGATATTTGAATGATATCGATTGTTATGACTCGATGGATTTCCTCGAAAGAGGCTCAGATCACTCTCTTCATTCTGCATTCATATCCTACCAAAAGTGTATTGAATGATATTTTACTTTAATGTCTCTTTTTGTATCCGTTGTCTGAATCGATAATATGCATCAAAATGTCAGAAATAGAGTAAAATATCTTGGTACTATAGCTTCTTGGTACTATTCTAAAACTGGTTGCGCAACCGTTTTCAAAACTGGTTGCGCAATTGATTTCAAAACTGGTTGCGCAATTGATTTTAAAACTGGTTGCGCAACCAGTTTCATGACTGGTTGCGCAACCAATTCTAAAACTGGTAACGCAACCGATTCTAAAGCTGGTTGCGCAACCAATCTCAAAACTGGTTGCGCAACCGATTCTAAAACTGGTTGCGCAATTAATTTCAAGACTGGTTGCGCAACTGGTTTTATGACTGGTTGCGCAACTGGTTTCAAGACTGGTTGCGCAACCGCTTTGATGACTGGTTGCGCAATTGGTTTCAAGACTGGTTGCGCAATTGGTTACAAGACTGGTTGCGCAACCGCTTTGATGACTGGTTGCGCAATTGGTTTCAAGACTGGTTGCGCAATTGGTTTCAAGACTGGTTGCGCAATTGGTTACAAGACTGGTTGCGCAATTGGTTTCAAGACTGGTTGCGCAATTGGTTTCAAGACTGGTTGCGCAACCGGTTTCATGACTGGTTGCGCAACCGGTTTATGACTGGTTGCGCAACCGCTTTGATGACTGGTTGCGCAACCGCTTTGATGACTGGTTGCGCAATTGGTTTCAAGACTGGTTGCGCAATTGGTTTCAAGACTGGTTGCGCAATTGGTTACAAGACTGGTTGCGCAATTGGTTTCAAGACTGGTTGCGCAACCGGTTTCATGACTGGTTGCGCAACCGGTTTATGACTGGTTGCGCAACCGCTTTGATGACTGGTTGCGCAACCGCTTTGATGACTGGTTGCGCAATTGGTTTCAAGACTGGTTGCGCAACCGGTTTTATGACCGGTTGCGCAACCGGTTTCATGACTGGTTGCGCAACCGCTTTCATGACTGGTTGCGCAACCGCTTTGATGACTGGTAGCGCAACCGGTTTCATGACTGGTTGCGCAACCGCTTTTATGACTGGTTGCGCAACTGGTTTTATGACTGGTTGCGCAACCGGTTTTATGACTGGTTGCGCAATTGGTTTCAAGACTGGTTGCGCAATTGGTTTCAAGACTGGTTGCGCAATTGGTTTCAAGACTGGTTGCGCAACCGGTTTCATGACTGGTTGCGCAACCGGTTTCATGACGATTGGCACCCACTGGAGGAAGTGATGGGTCAAATTGGGTATTTATTACCCATTTTGAGTATGTGTTTTCGGGATTTCTGGTGCCTAGGCGTGTGGGGTATCATATTCCACTAAATTTTGAACCCTGAATCGATCGGAATGGGTCTGGGACCCGCCACACCCACTGTTTCCCCCATTCGAGGAATAACCAACCCGTGTGTAAGAATTTGCAGATTTTTTTGATCAGGACATCATGAAACGTCCAGAAAAAAATTTTGAGCCGAATCGGAGAGGTTGACCATTTGCATGAAAACATAGGTTGATTATTCAAGGAATAACCAACCAAAAGGTCAGTGTCCGTCCGCCGTACGCCGTCCACCGTCCACGCCGTTTTTGGTAGTAGAAAATTTTCTAAAAATCTGAAATTTGGGTCAGGAGTCTGTTCCCGGCCTAGGACGGTCCTCCAAGCTTTTCAGCCCGATCGGACCAAATTTGGGCGGGGTAGGGGTCAAAATGTGTTTTTTGAAAAATGGATTTTCGAGATTTTGGGTGATTTAGGCGAGTGGGGTATCATTTTCCGCTAAATCTTGGACGCTAATTTCAATGAAGTGGGTCCCGGAACGATTGGCACCCTCTGGAAGAAGTTATGGGTCAAATTGGGTATATATTACCCATTTTGAATATGCGTTTTCGAGATTTCCGGTACCTGGGCGTGTGGGGTATCATTTTCCACTAAATTTTGGATCCTGAATCGATTGGAATGGGTCTGGGACCCGCCGCACCCACTGTTTAGCCATTTCCCCCATGTTGAAGAAATGAGTCTACTTGCGCCTGATCTGACGAATAACCAACCCCTGTGTAAGAATTTGCAGCGTTTTGGTTGGTTATTCCTTGAATAATCAACCTATGTTTTCATGCAAATGGCCAACCTCTCCGATTCGGCTCAAAATTTTATTCTGGACGTTTCATGGTGTCTAGATCAAAAAAGGTCAATGTCCGTCCGCCGTACGCCGCCGCCGTCCACGCCGTTTTTGGTAGTAGAAAATTTTCTAAAAATCTGAAATTTGGGTCAGGGGTCTGGTCCCGGCCTAGGACGGTCCTCCAAGCTTTTCAGCCCGATCGAACCAAATTTGGGCGGGGTAGGGGTCAAAATGTGTTTTTTGAAAAATGGATTTTCGAGATTTTGGGTGATTTAGGCGAGTGGGGTGTCATTTTCCACTAAATTTTGGAAGCTGAATTCAATGATGTGTGTCCCAGAACGTTTGGCACCCACCGGAAGAAGTTATGGGTCAAAATGGGTATGTATCCACCCATTTTGTATGTGTCAGGATTTCTGGTGCCTAGGCGTGTGGGGTATCATATTCCACTAAATTTTGGACCCTGAATCGATTGGAATGGGTCTGGGACCCGCCACACCCACTGTTTCCCCCATTCGAGGAATAACCAACCCGTGTGTAAGAATTTGCAGATTTTTTTGATCTCTTGAAACGTCCAGAAAAAATTTTTGAGCCGAATCGGAGAGGTTGACCTTTTGCATGAAAACATAGGTTGATTATTCAAGGAATAACCAACCAAAACGAATCGCCCAGACCAATTTTCAACCTTGACAGTACAACGGAAGAAATTAATCTCAATTGACCTGGGTAAATGGGATCTCGACGCCCCTCCAACCAATTCATTCGGCAACATTCGATGATCAGCCACAATACAAGTGTCGTTCTCCTTACCTAACCTAGACTGATAAGGGTACGAACGGTAAGTGTGCATCTACCATACTGACTACATTCAATTAATTTGTTTTGATGAAAGATCTCTACTCTCTATTTTAATGTTTCTCAACATTATATACTACTCATTATCACGAACCGTTTAGTATCAAAACCAGCCCGATCCATTTTCAAAAATTTAACAGGAGAGACAAAAAAATGTTCCACACGCATGAAATTAGGTAAAGTATTTTGGCATTTTGACACTTCAGTGGTCTGAGATTGTTTTATTATAGTTTTAAGGAAAACACATTGTCTTTGGTATATTTTCAAATCCAAAAAGTACTTTGGATCGAGCTGGGTTTGATGCATATCGGGTGGTTTTCCCAATAAATTTTGAGAAAAATCGATATAATAAGCTCTATTGGTTGGTTATTCCTTGAATAATCAACCTATGTTTTCATACAAAAAGTCAATCAGTCCGATTTGGCCCAAAATTTTTTTCTGGACGTTTCAAGGTGTCAAGATCAAAATTAACAAATGCCCGTCCGCCGTCCACGCCGACTTTGGTAGTAGAAATTATTCTAAAAATCTGAAATTTTGGTCAGTGGTCCGCTCATGGCTCTAGTTGGTCCTCGAAACTTTTCAACCCGATCAGACCAAATTTGGGTGGGGTAGGGGTGAAAATGTGTATTTTGAAAAATGGATTTTTGAGATTTTTTGCGATCTGGGCGAGTGAGGTATCATTTCCCACTAAATTTTGGACGCTGAATCCAATGAAGTGGGTCCCAGGATGACTGGTACCCACTGGAAGTAGTTATGGGTCAAATTGGGTATATATTACCCATTTTGAATGTGTTTTTGAGATTTTTAGAACCTAGGCGTGTGGGGTATCATTTTCCACCAAATTTTGGACTCAATCGATTGGAATTGGTCAGGGACCCCCAATTTCCCCCGTGTTGAAGAAATGAATCTCCATGCGCCTGGTCCGAGGAATAACCAACCCGTGTGGAAGAATTTGCAGCGTTTTATGTTTCATAACGTCTAGATCACAAACTGCACCTCGCCTCCGCCTTCTCTCGTCCCGATCACCACCTCGCTTCCGCCTTCTCACGCCCTGGTCTCCACCTCGCCTCCGCGTTCTCTTATCCTGGTCTCCACCCCGACTCCGCCTTTTCTCGCCCTGGTCTCCTCCATTTCACCTCCGCCTTCTCTCGTCCTGGTATCCTCCACCTCACCTCCGTCTTCTCTCGTCCCGGTCCCCATCTCGCTTCCGCCTTCTCGCACCCTGGTCTCTGCCTCGCCTCCACGTTCTCTTATCCTGGTCTCCACCACGACTCCGCCTTCTCTCGTCCTGGTCTCCACCTCGCTTCCGCCAATTCTCGTCCTGGTCTCAACCTCGCCTCCGCCTTCTCTAGCCCTGGTCTCCACCACGCCTCCGCCTTCCCTCGCCTCCACCACGCCTCCGCCTTCCCTCACCTCCACCGTTCTTTGAAAAATGGATTTTCGAGATTTTGGGCGATCTAGGCGAGTAGGGTATCATTTTCCACTAACTTTTGGATGCTGAATCCAATGAGACGGGTCCCAGAACCATTGGCGCCCTCTGGATGAGGCTATGAGTCAAAATGGGTACCTATCTAGCTATTTCGAATGTGTGTTTTTGGGATTTCTGGTACCTAGGCATGTGGGGTATCATTTTCCACCAAATTTTGGACTCAATCGATTGAAATGGGTCCGTGACCCCCAATTTCCCCATGTTGAAGAAATGAGTCTCCATGCGCCTGGTCCGAGGAATAACCAACCCGTGTGTAAGAATTCGCAGCGTTTTTCTATTGGAACGAACTGAATTTGGTGAAATTCGCTCGCAGAGGTTGTGCATTAGACCTAGGACCCAAAAAAAAAAAAAATTTTTTTTTTTTAAATAAATCGTGGAACGAGCTGGTTTGATACTAAATACCTTTGTAATAGATAACAGATGACAAACTCAATTCTGTTATAAAATACGTTGGTAATACAAGGATCCAACTACGCATGTTGATGAAGGTACATGTTTTTACAAGAAACGTCCTGTAACTGATTTTCTTCATTATTTCCAGGTTGAAATGGAAGTACTGACAGCATTGCTAGTAATTTTAGCCACATTGATCAGTTATGTTGTGTACAAAGTACACAAAATCAACCAGATTTGGAAAGATCGGGGCGTTCCTCACAAGACACCATTACTGTTTATAGGTGAGTAGTCAAATCTTCATCACGTTAACTGGGACTAGTATCAGGTAAATGTAGGTACTAGGTACTGAAAAGGATCAGGAACAAGTTGTAACAGTGACTGGAAAGAGCTGTCTCAACCCATCTCTAATCTACAAAATTTTTACACAAGTTTTGGAGTTATGGAAAGGGTTCTACAGCTCATTTGCAACAAAAAGTGTCCTCTATATTTTTTCTTTTACTCAATTAAAAACCCTACTTTTTCCCTTTTACGATTTTTTTCGTCCTTGTCTCAGTAAAATGGCTCTAACTACCTTCAATTAGTGTGTATAATAAATGTTGAGGATACCGTTGGGAAGAGCCTCAAATTTTCTACCTCTCTGGTATGAACTCCATTTTTTAATTCTGTCCTGATTGGTGAAAGTGTCACCATTTGATTCAGCATCAAAAAATACAAATTATTGCGATCGCGAACTCATTTTTTATTAGGAAATTGGAAAACTATAATTTTCACCTAAAAACCCACGTTTTTTTGCATTAATTTTCTCCCGAAATTTATCTTTAGACAAATTATTATATTTTATATTATTTAAAAGCTGAGATTATGGGCAACATTTTGCCGAGGATTCCCCGCAGAAAAAAAATCATTCTAACAGCGCGAAAAAGGACAGAAAAAGCGTTAATTTATAAGAAATTGTAGGAAATTTAACGCTCTTTCCAACAGTATCCTCAACTTTTATATTACTGTAAGCCCCCAGGCTTGCTGCCTCCAGAAGGCCAGAAGGGAGGGAGCATGCGCCAGGATGCGCGCGCAGCTCCTGCCCAGACATCGCATTTGGAGAGAGCTCCAGCGCTCACTCATTGCTAAGGTGCCCAACTGGGCAGGTGTTGTCGAGGCGCCCAACATGTTGGAGTCATATATATATATATATAAATATATTTTGTAACTCTGTCGTGCAAGTGCATCTCACTCAGTCCATCCTGGCTTTGTCCTGTGCTCGCTCTGAAGTGAACTCTGCTACCATGCTGAAGTCGACCGAAGCTGTATTATTGTGTTCCACATGAGATGATAAAGGACTCAAGTTAATTAAGCCTTGCTGTGTGCCTTTGGGACAGCATGCTCCCTCCAGTTCCCTCTTGCTAGGTCCATTCAAAACCTCTGAAGAAACCCGAATTAAAATTATAACAGATGTCAATTCGGTAGAGGCTTACATTACATAGTAATTGAATGGAGTTAAAGCCGTTTATTTCACTTTCAGGAAACTCCCTCAACGTCATTCTTGGACGCGGTGGAATACTATCAATTAATCGTCAAGAGGTACTCAATATGTTCCCAAACGCTCCCCTTGTTGGTTACTACGATTTTATCAGCCCCAGCCTTATTGTCAGAGATCCTGGTGAGTTCATTAGGTTGTCAACACTGTACTGTATTACCGGAATTCAAATTGTTTGGATGACATCATAAAATGTTCAAGACGTTGATGAATTTCAGCCATGGTAAGACTCTTTCATGAAAACTGCTAGCCAGAATTAAAACCTTTTGGCTAAACCCAAGAATATGGACCTTTGTCGCGTTATCAACTGATAGCAATATATATCGCGCATATGGTCGATAATCGATAATCAAAAGTTTTTGTTGTTGCCTCCTTTTTGTCTCATGCTATCTCCAGTCACTTCACTTCAGTCGGTGTACATTTTCCCTCCATCCTTCCTTGTGCATGTCCACTGTTCCTGCGAGCATATTACTGTGGGAATCTCCAGTCCTGCTCTGAATTTACATTTGTTTAACTTGGATTAGAATCCTCTCCAAATATATTTGGAGGAGAACGAAAAGTGAAAGTGATGATCTGATGAGGGAATTTCTCAAGGATGTGGCAAATGTATATTGGCCAGATGGCGGGAGTGAGAGCCTTAATGAAGCTTAATATTTTCCAAAAGATTCAATTCCAATTTTTTCATTACGTTCACTTCTTCCAATAATTAGGTATTCGATTTACATTTTACGTCAAAAGTACGAGGTAAGTTTATTTCAATTTATTTATTTTATTTCAATTTAGTATTTTCCCTCCTTTTTTATAAAAACAAATATGGCCGACAGGGATAAATATTTTGCGTATATATCGATAGTGCATATCGACAGAGCGTACTATCGATATCAGCTGATAACGCGACAATGGTCCATATTCTTGGGTTTTACCAAACCTTTTCTGTGTTGCAACTTGACTCTACCTGTAGTTCCAGGCATATATTTTCTATAAACTCGCCAATAATGCTTACTTTGTTAACTGATTTTGCAGAATTGATTCAACGAGTTCTCATAAAAGACTTCTCCCATTTCTCTCAGCGTCCATTCGGCGTTGATAGTGAAAAATACCCTGAACTGTCCAACCTTTTCAACATGACTGGCAAACAGCAAGTATTTGCAATCATATAAATTGCATTCAAAACCTCAATCGTAACTCTTCTCAACTTCCACCTGTATTGTAGGTGGAAATCTCTGAGGAATAAGATGACTCCGATATTTACAACTGGGAAATTGAGGATGATGTTTGAGCACATGTCAAAACTCAGCGAAGTCCTTATGGAATCATTAAACAGGCAGAGTGACAAAGACATAAAGGAACTTCTCATCAAAGATCATTTCAATTACTACTCAATGGATATAATCGGGTGAGTGATAGTTGTCAGCTTATCAAAAACATACAAAAATTCAATGAATTGTGTAGGGTTGAATCGGGTAGGACTATTTGACAAACCGGCACTATTATTCAATACGTATATTCACAAACAAACTCTTTGACAATTGAATTGTATTTAACTGACAACTGAAATTAAACAACTTGAAAATGAAACGACATAAAACAACGTGAATGGGTACAACTTTTTCTCATCAGAGCCACTATAACCTAGCTTTCTCTACTTTCCGTCAACAATAACAATATGCCACGTGAAATATCAAATATCGTCTTTCAATTGGACAGCCCACACTCTCTAGCGGTGCAAATGACAAACTACTCGAATCTTCCAGCAGGATTTGGTGGAACCAGTGGGCTATTCTTCCCGCGCTTCCTACAATTGTTTTTAGTTATCAAATCATGGTTTTGTTGCCACAAATTGATGCAACATCCAGTTTTCTTCCAATTTGTAAAACATAGGCAAGCTTTTTCATCCTTTACCCGAGAATTTAAATAAAAAACATAACTTGATAGTTTGCAGTGTTGCCATTAGAGGTGTGTTGGTCCAGGTAATTCTTAGGAACGGTTCCAACGGTTACAGTGACAATGACGTAACCCGTAACCGTTCCAACTTACCAGTACAGTTCTATTACCGGTACAGCAGGGTGTAACGTGGCTACCCCCTTTCACCCAAGAGAATCATTCTGTTCCCTAGGTATTCATCAAGGAACTCAGATGAGTGTTACAAAAACATGAGAATTAAAGGGAATAATAAATTATATTGTAATTGGATAGGTACCTACTTACAAGTTAAAAATAATTGACGAAGGTTCCTACCATCTCTCCATTTTACAGTGAAAACAGTTTTTCATTACAATTTAAATAATGCAGCACTATTGTTTTCTTTTGGGGGTAAGCGAGCTCCTTTCAGACAATATCAACCCAGCTTTTGAGAAATGCTGCTCGCAGGGTACTGACGTTGCAACCACGCACAGTCTCTCATTGGCCACTTTTGATAAAACAGGGAATGATTGAGGAAAGGGGGGCATTTCATCGGAATTGCACTAAAAGGATACAGAGTCCAACAAAACTCGGAATCGGACCTTCCCCGTCAAGAGTTCTGATCATATCGATACTGAATCGACCCCTTGCCGGTCCGTGGAACCACTCGCAAATCAGCTGTCAGCTCCATCCTTCCCAGTCCAGTTCCGATCTTATCAGTCCAGTTCCAACCTTCCCGGTCCAGTTCCGATCTTATCGATCCAGTCCAGCTTATCGGTCCAGTTCCAACCTTCCCGGTCCAGTTCCGATCTTATTGGTCCAGTTCCAACCTTCCCGGTCCAGTTCCGATCTTATCGGTCCAGTCCAGCTTATTGGTCCAGTTCCAACCTTCCCGGTCCAGTTCCAACCTTCCCGGTCCAGTTCCGATCTTATTGGTCCAGTTCCAACCTTCCCGGTCCAGTTCCGATCTTATCGGTCCAGTCCAGCTTATTGGTCCAGTTCCAACCTTCCCAGTCCAGTTCCAACCTTCCCGGTCCAGTTCCGATCTTATTGGTCCAGTTCCAACCTCCCCGGTCCAGTTCCGATCTTATCGATCCAGTCCAGCTTATCGGTCCAGTTCCAACCTTCCCGGTCCAGTTCCAACCTTCCCGGTCCAGTTCCGATCTTATCGGTTCAGTTCCAACCTTCCCGGTCCAGTTCCAACCTTTCCGGTCCAGTTCCGATCTTATCGGTCCAGTCCAGCTTATCGATACCGAACCAACCCCTTGCCAGTCCGTGGAACCGTACCGGTAAAGGCCGGGCTCTTGTCACTGCTTGGAACCGTTCCAATGTGAGACTCGGTTACACAGTCCCGGTACTGCTGTACCGACACACCTCTAGTTGCCATAATGATGTCTGCACAAGTAGAGTCAATTGTAGGCACAACTAGTCTTGAGACTTTATGGTGTAAACTTCTACCAATTATATGTTTGGTTTGTAATTTTCTGGTGTTTTATATTACAGAGCCATAGCTTTTGGAATTGAAATTGGTGCTTTGCAGGACAGTAATCAAGAATTTGCCAGAAGAGGGCAATACTTATTTGACTGGCGTTTCAGTCTGAGATTTGTATTTATGGCAAATTTCCCAAATTTCTGCAAAAAGTTTGGCATCAGTATCAACTCACCATCAGTTGTTGCCTATTATGTTGGTAAGGTGTTTTGTTTTTGCGCTGTCATGAGCATGACTTTGCATTATGGTTGGTCTTGACGGTTCATAACTCAATTTGGGCTGATTGAGGAGTTCCATCAGTGCTCCTTATCAAATAAAATGAAGCTTAGCTACACATCCTTCACTAGGTGAGGAAATTACACATAAATGTGTAAATTTAGGAAATCCTCCACAATTGCTGACCTGACATGGTCTTTTACTTTTATAGGTAAGACGGATTTCATCATAAAACTTCTCTAATTGACTCACCTCGATGGATGTGTATTGTAGGGATTATTATCTTCAAAAAGTCGATAAATTGTAAGCCGGGTTTTAATAAGCGTCTCTGTTGACAACAACCATATTGAAAACTGCACACCTGGAGATCACCTGGAGCCAAGTCTACAACCAATGCCACCCGGATCGCCCAGATCACTGTCCTTCTTCTTGTAGGTTCCATATGTCTATGACGTCACTGAAGTCTTTTGCAGTGGGTAGGTAGTGACAAGATCTGAGGATTTGTTCCCCAATTCCTGACAATAGGTGTTTGTATACGTTTGTCAACATATACATTGCAGTCTGTTGGGAATTTCATATGTCGATTGAAGCATTCCTTACTTTATTGATGAATGCACAGAGTACACTCAAACAGAAGCAATCCCCCCTCCAATGTGAAGCAATCCTGGTGGCTGTCCACTATAACTAACACTATGTTAGCACCATCGATTCAACACTATCGATTCAAAAGTTGTTAGCCTACAGGCGCTTCTTGGATCGATAGCTCAGAAATCATTATTATTATTGTTATCGACTCACCCTTGGTAGAAGATGAAGGAAACACTTCAGAATTCTTATTAAACGTTTGAATGTTCACAAAGTAGGCACCTGATCAGAGGAATAGACAGAGGCAATACGTAAACAGTGTAAGATGCGTAAATGGCAAGGCATCGGGATACAACTACCAGAAAAGTAGGACAAAATGGCTGTGTGGATCTTATCCACAGCCTTCTAAATGAAGCTATAGTACCCAAGATATTTTACTCTATTTCTGACATCCTGATGCATATTATTGATTCAGACAATGGATACAAAAAGAGACATCAAAGTAAAATATCATTCAATACACTTTTGGTAGGAAATGAATGCAGAATGAAGAGAGTGATCTGAGCCTCTTTCGAGGAAATACATCGAGTCATAACAATCGATATCATTCGAATATCGATTCTTGTATTCAGTATTTTCACATTACACATTTAGGAAATCCTCCACAATTGCTGACCTGACATGGTCCTTTACTTTTATAGGTGTTTGTATACATTTGTCAACATATACATTGCAGTCTGTTGGGAATTTCATATGTCAATTGAAGCATTTCTAACTTTATTGATGAATGCACAGAGTACACTCAAACAGAAGCAATCCCCCCTCCAATGTGAAGCAATCCTGGTGGCTGTCCACTGTAACTAACACGTTAGCACCAAAATGTCTGTGCCTACAGTATTCTTTAGCTGTCTTATGTACGGATTTTCTGTAGACTGATGTGTTTGCCTATGAAGTGAACCAGCCCTGGATGAATGGTGCCATGACAATCTTGTTTGAGATGGACGCTTGGATATCACTCAGGATGGCGACACCAACAGTCCAGTGTAGATATTTGAGCCCATAGGGCTGGTCCTAATGGAATGGTTAGGTTGGTAGACAAGATTCCAAAGAGGGATTCCTCTGAGAAAAACCTCTGATGCGGCCGGAGCCGGATGGAGCATCCACACGTACGGGGAAAACCAGGAGGCTTTGGCCAGAGGGTTTGGCACGCGAGAGGCCTTTCGAGGCGCCCCTTGGTGCCAAGGTGCCCAACATGCGCGCCAGGATGCGCGCGCAGCTCCTGCCCAGATGTCGCATTTGGAGAGAGCTCCAGCACTCACTCATTGCCAAGGCGCCCAACTGGGCAGGCATTGTTGAGGCGCCCCTTGGTGCCAAGGTGCCCAACATGTCGGAGTCATATATATTTTGTAACTCTGTCGTGCAAGTGCAACTCACTCAGTCCATCCTGGCTTTGTCCTGTGCTTGCTCTGAAAAGAGCTCTGCTACCGTGCTGAAGTCGACCAAAGCTGTAATATTGTGTTCTTGGACTTACATTGTGTAACCTCTCGCTAGGTCCATTCAAAACCTCCGAAGAAACCCGAATTAAATTATAACAGATTTTAATTCGAGAGAGGCTTACAAGTGTTCCTTTTTTTCTTGGCAGGTATCATCAGGCAAACCATAGCTAACAGGTCTGCCTCGGGAATCAAACGAAATGACTTCATCAATTTGATGATGACCTTGAAAGAAAAGGGGTTTTTGGAGATGGGAAAAGAAGAAGGCGACGACTATCTGGATATGAAAGAAGATTCGCTTCAAGATAATGAAAAAGTTGGTTAGTATTTTTCCACGTGTTCCAACATGTTGGAATGAACGGCAGCATTTATTCAATCAACTTGTCAATGCTCATGTCACAATCCAACTGTTTATTGATCATGTTGCAGAAATCACGGAAGCTCTGATTTTGAGCAATGCCTTCCTATTCATCATGGCTGGATTTGACAGTAATTCCTAATCAATATCCAATATTCTCGTCTCTTCCAATAACATTTTCACATCTCTCATTAAAAACAATAATAATAATAATAATTTAACGTGTTGAATTCAAGCTTTAGCCAACTTACTGACCTTGTTTTGTTACGACCTGAGTCAAAACGTCAACGTTCAAGACAAATTAAGAGATGAAATTCGAAAGTCACTGGTCGCTAAAAATGGAGTGTTCACCTATGACGTCATCAGAGATGTACCCTTCCTGGAAATGTGCGTCAAAGGTGAAACATTTTCAAATAAAAAAAATAAACTTGCTTTCTGTACCTAAAGTTTTGCGTTATTTGTAATAAGAGTTTTCCTATAAGAGTTGTTTTGTTTTCAGAAACAATGAGAAAGCACACGTTTGTGGGGACAATCTTCAGAGAGTGCACCAAAGAGTATACTTTCCCTGGTACAAACGTTACTGTTCAGGTACAATGCGAAAGAGAAATCTTTAACACTTTGAATGCTGGTACAGTTGCCATAGCCATAACTGGTCGCCATTTTGGGAATGTTTGATTGGACAGCTGGAGATGGGCCAGTCATGCTGGTTTCACATGGACGCGGTTTTGGCGTCAACTGCGGTAGAATAGCGGGGGAAATACTTTTTGAGTTTGGGTGTTCACATGGATGCAGTGCGGCAAGCGCGTTCGTGGAGCTGATTGGTGGCAAATCGGAGATAACATGAAACAACAAAAACAGCTGGGAGAGCTGCGCCAAGACCCACTGCGCATGCGTTACTGCTGCAAATATCAAAATGATTTGATGTGTACAGACCGCTTCAAAAGTTCACCTGCGGCAGCTGCAATAGACCCATGGAGCCAATCAGATGGCCGAACGCGTTTGCTGCCCAATAGAACAACAGAAAACTGCATCCATGTGAACCCAGCTTAACTGGTCGCCATTTTGGGAAAATTTGATTAGACAGCTGGAGACGGGCCAGTCAAGCTGGTTTCACATGGACGCGGTATCTCCGTTAGCGTCAACTGCGGTAGAATGGTGGGGGAAATACGTTTTGAGTTAGGGTGTTCACATGGATGCAGTGCGGCAAGCGCGTTCGTGGAGCTGATTGGTGGCAAACAGGAGATAACATGAAACAACAAAAACAGCTGGGAGAGCTGCGCCAAGACCCACTGCGCATGCTTTACTGTGGCAAATATCAAAATGATTTGATGTATACAGACCGCTTCAAAAGTTCACCTGCGGCAGCTGCAATAGACCCATGGAGCCAATCAGATGGCCGGTTGCGTTTGCTGCCCAATGGAACAACGGAAAACTGCATCCATGTGAACCCAGCTTAACAGGTCGCCATTTTGGGAAAAAATGATTGGACAGCTGGAGACGGGCCAGTCATGCTGGTTTCACATGGACGCGGTTTCTCCGTTAGCGGCAACTGCGGTAGAATGGTGGAGGAAAATCGTTTTGAGTTTGGGTGTTCACATGGATGCGTTGCGGCGCGCGTTCGTGGAGCTGATTGGTGGCAAATCGGAGATGAAACGACAAAAACAGCTGGGAGAGCTGCGCCAAGACCCACTGCGCATGCGTTACTGCAGCAAATATCAAAATGATTTGATGTATACAGACTGCTTCAAAAGTTCACCTGCGGCAGCTGCAATAGACCCGTGGAGCCAATCAGATGGCCAAACGCGTTTGCTGCCCAATGGAACAACGGAAAACTGCATCCATGTGAACCCAGCATAACTGGTCGCCATTTTGAGAAAATTTGATTGGACAGCTGGAGACGGGCCAGTCATGCTGGTTTCACATGGACGCGGTTTCTCCGTTAGCGGCAACTGCGGTAGAATGGTGGGGGAAATACGTTTTGAGTTTGTGTTCACATGGATGCGATGCGGCAAGGGTGTTTGTGGAGCTGATTGGTGGCAAATCGAGCAATGAGACAACAAAAACAGCTGGAAGAGCTGCGCCGAGACCCACTGCGCATGCGTTACTGCGGCAAACATCAAAATGATTTGATCTATACAGACTGCTTCAAAAGTTCACCTGCGGCAGCTGCAATAGACCCGTGGAGCCAACCAGATGGACCAAAGGAAAAACCGCGTCCATGTGAACCCTTCCAACTTCCTGTTGACACGTCAATTCCTCCACTGAAATGACACCCCTTGGGTTGTCTGTAGTGACTGGAAAAGTTCCTAATGCTAAAGGGGGTTACTGAGCCGCTATTCTACAACCTACCCGAAGCAAAGCCAAGCCCAGCATGTGTTGAGACCAGCAGTCACACAGTAGAACACTCAGGGTGTTAACACTTTTAGTGCAGGATGCGTCTGGGGATGCCCTACCTGTCCATCCTACCTTGCTGGAGTCATTTTGCTCTGTGTATATAGGGTTGATTGATGAGTTGCTGGCTTCAGTATGGAACCAGCTCAGGACCAAGCCATAGAGGATTTTGCTCTGCCCATTAGTTCCGAAAATATGTGCAGTCATTCAACTTGAAACCTCTCAGGGTGGTGAAGGTTCCCCCACTAAACGTGTTAAAAGTTTGGTCAGGGGTCCGTTCATGGCTCTAGTTGGTCCTCATAAATTATCAATCCGATTGGACCAAATTTGGGTGGGGTAGGGGTCAAAATGTCAATTTTGAAAAATGGATTTTTGAGATTTTTTGCAACCTAGGTGTGTGGGGTATTATTGTCCACTAAATTCTGGACGCTGATTCCAATGAGACGGGTGCCGGAACGATTGGCGCCCTCTGGATGAGGTTATGGGTCAAAATGGCTGCCTATCTACCCATTTCGAATGGGTGTTTTCGAGATTTCTGTAACCTAGGCGTGTGGGGTATCATTTTCCACTAAATCTTGCACGCTGATTCCAATGAGACGGGTGCCGGAACGATTGGCGCCCTCTGAATGAGGTTATGGGTCAAAATGGCTGCCTATCTACCCATTTCGAATGGGTGTTTTCGAGATTTCTGTAACCTAGGCGTGTGGGGTATCATTTTCCACTAAATTTTGGACGCTGATTCCAATGAGACGGGTGCCGGAACGATTGGTGCCCTCTGGATGAGGTTATGGGTCAAAATGGGTGCCTATCTACCCATTTCGAATGTGTATTTTCGAGATTTCTGTAACCTAGGCGTGTGGGGTATCATTTTCCACTAAATTTTAGAACCTATCGATTGAAATGGGACCGGGACCCGCCACACCCACTGTTTCCCCCATTTCCCCCATGTTGAAGAAATGAGTCTCCATGCGCCTGGTCCGAGGAATAACCAACCCGTGTATGAATTTGCAGCGTTTTTATTTATTTTTATTTTTTTTTAAAGCTTTCAGCACAATACATACATGCCTAACTTGACTATTTTAACGCAGCCAGGTGAGATAATTGAGATTCCAGCCTATTGCATTCACAACGACCCTGAAATATATCCAGAACCGGAGCGATTTATTCCTGAACGTTTCGCACCTGATGTCTCTCGCCCCAACTGTAGTTGGCTACCATTTGGTGACGGCCCAAGAATTTGCATTGGTGAGTTAAAATTTCCACCACACATTATACCAGGTAACGTAGACGTAAAGTTACTGAGAATATAGGTCTGAAACCAATCAATTGCAAAATTACTTAGATTTGTGATCCATTATCATTCTTCAAGTTTATAACAGTGAATAGTAGGCTCCAAAGCCAACTGTAATCAACATGGCATAATGTATTACAATATTGACAACATTAGTAATTAGGGATGCGTATCGATGAATGAAATATCGATGTTTATCCCTCTGAAAAACATTGGAGAAGAAAATCGATGATTTGAAACATTGACTGATTAATACGAGGAGAAAATGTAGCTAATTTTCATTGGAAATTTTTTAAACAAATAAACGAGTTTCATTTACAGTTTACAGAAGAAACTAGAACATGTGTATTTCGAAAATATTAAATAAAATTCGGGAATATGGGGAAAATAGTGGGTGTGGCGTGTCCTGGATCCAACATTTATTAGAGAATGATACCCCTCACAGCACACATTACAACTCGATTATTCAAGGAATAACCAACCAAAAGTGAAGGAAACACACGCGCTGAAAATCGATGAAAAACCATCAATGTTTGGGTATAAACGTTGATATGAATTATCGATTCATTGATACCCATTCCTACTAGTAATGCCTCAGATGGACATTATTGAAAACATTTTTTGGTAAAACCCAAGAATATGGACCGTTGTCGCGTTATCAGCTGATATCGATAGTACACTCTGTCGATATGCACTATCGATATATACGCGAAATATTTATCCCTGTCGGCCATATTTGTTTTTATAAAAAAGGAGGGAAAATACTAAATTGAAATAAAATAAATAAATTGAAATAAACTTACCTCGTACTTTTGGCATAAAATGTAAATCGAATAATTATTGGAAGAAGTGAATGTAATGAACTCACTCCCGCCATATACATTTGCTACATCCTTGAGAAATTCCCTCATCAGAGAAATCCTTGAAAAAATCCAAAAAAGAAGATCCAAAAAATCCAAAAGAAAGAAGATCCAATCGTTGAGAAAATCAAAAGAAAGAAAATCCAATCCTTGAGAAAATCCTGAAGTGGCTGAAGATAGCAGGAGACAAAAAGGAGGCAACAACAAAAACTTTCGATTATCGATTATCGACCGTATGCGCGATATCATTGCTATCAGTTGATAACGCGACAACGGTCCATATTCTTGGGTATAGCCAATTTTTTTAAAAATTTTATTGTTCTGTTTAGCTATGAGATTTGTCATGACAGAAGCCAAAGTCGCCATTTCGAGGCTTTTGTTGAACTACGAAGTCAAATTGAGCTCGAAAACAAAACTCCCCATCCGCATGGCACCTCGATCAGTCCTTTTCAAAACTGTGGACCCTGTTTACTTCGACCTGAAAAAGATTTCATAGAGAACATCTGTACGGTATTAAAACAAAAATTGTTGTAATTAAATTGTTTATCATCGTGTTTGTCTTTTGCTACCCTCATTAAAAAAAGGGTTCAAAGTAGAGTTGAATTTTGTTGTGCTTTTTGTGGATGTGATCAGATGTGAGAGCAAAACACATTTTAGTTCAGTTCAAACTATAGAAAGGTTGTAAGGTTTTACTCTGTTAAGGTCGATCCACACTAGCCCGTGACGTGACCGTACCGTGCAGTGCCGTGACCGGCAGGTGGTTTCACTGGCCGTGATCGACTATTCACAGTGGTCAGTGTTTCAAACGTGCTGTGGCAGTGAAGTTGAGTGGCCATATTTTCAGACGACGAACTTGTTATAATCGCCTTGATTTTGGATGATGAAAACCACGAGGAAACCCAGAAAAAAAGCGGAAGTGGGTCCATCAAGCATGGAAAAAGAGAGGGGCGGAAGGGGAATTTGCGACGTTATATATAAGGAATTAATAGATGATGGAGCAAAATTTTTTGAATACTTCAGAATGTCAGAAAATTCGTTCAACTTATTGCTGAGCAAATTGGAAGTTCATCTCGAAAAGCAAACCACACGCTTGAGAAAAGCCATCTCACCAAGAGAATGACTCGCTGTTTGTTTGAGGATGGTGAGCGTTTTCAATTTAAAACTCCTTAGGTATTCAACGAAAGCAGTCAAAAAGAACGTAACTTTATTAGGACAAAAAATTTTATAACAAAAGTGAAATTAAATTTCAAAATTAATTAATTTAATTAATTAAAAATTAATTAATTAAAATTAAAAATTAATTGAATTCCCAAACAACTACTAATTCAGTAAATTTTACTGAATTAGTTGTTGTTTGGAAAATCGTGGAAATAGTCTTGCAATGAGTAGTCGAGCAACCTATTCTCTTGATGATCACTAGTACCTAGACCTTGACGGTCAGAATACCGGCCGTGAAAATCAAAAAATATCGTCCTCAACTAATGTGCCGGATCACTGAACGAGCACGGTGGCCGTTCTATTTGTACTGTCACTGTCACATGCCTAGCGAGTGGGAACAGGCCCCTTCATTTCCCTGAAAGAATATTGTTACCCTCGCCGGACGGATCACGTTCCGGTAACGCCACTGTCACGTCACGGCCAAGTGTGGATCGACCTTAATGCGCCTCCACCGGGTGACATTCCCCGTTCTTCTTACATCAACGCCGGCAAGGATCCCAATAATCCCATCCTCCAAGGATTAATAAAGTAGTAAAGCGGCGGCGGCGATAAGGTGTACCACAACGAGTGCTTCCGATTCAGCTAATGCGCCTCCACCGGGTGACATTCCCCGTTCTTCTTAAATCAACGCCGGCCAGGTCAAAAAATTTTTTTTCCAGTGATCCCCTTGATAGATGAAACACGAAACAGAAACATTTCCCCGCCATCCCCTACGCTGCCACCTCCACTCTCACTATATTCAAAATCCTCACTGGTCATTCTTACAAAGTTTTCAAACTTCCGTCCGTTCTCAGTTCACCTGATAGAGGGTCAACATCATCTCTATTTAAATCGTCCAACAGGTCGTTTCCACTGTACGTAGCTCTGGAATTCAGAGACGGCCTCACCCAGTATCGTCTCGGCCTACGTTGCTTTGACAACACGACACACGCCGCCGCGGCTAAAATGACATCCTCGACACTTGACATCCTCGGAAGGACTGATCCCAGGAACCAGAACATAGGCGAGTCATAATCAAGGTTGAAAGTGTTTCAAACATTTTCATGAAACATGGAAATAAAACCATGAAATAAAAGTTGCAAACTTTTATTTGAAACTACTGTTTGCAACTGCTGTTTGCAATAAAAGTTTGCAACTTTTTGTTTGAAACTTCGGTGTAAACGCGGCTTTAGGGCGCAATAACGTGCACAATAACGACAACGAGTGCCCCCCATTCTATAGCTACTGAGCCTCCGCACGAGGGAGTATACTCGTTACTTGTTGTTCGACGCCGTCCAGGTCTCAATCCCAGGTCAATCTCAGGTCCCCAAGGATTAATGAAGCAGTGGCTGCGATAAGGTGTACCATTACCACAACGAGTGCTTCCGATTCAGCTAATGCGCCTCCACCGGGTGACATTCCCCATTCATCTTACATCAACGGAGAACATGAGGAGGGCCTATCGAGGTAGGCGGATCCACATCTTCTCTGACAGCCAAGCAGCACTCAAGGCCTTAATGGGATCGAGCTCTGACTCGGGGCTGGTGCTTGACTGCTGGGAAGCCCTCCAACTGCTGAGTGGAACGAACAAGGTTGTCCTCACATGGGTCCCGGGCCACTCAGGGGTTGAGGGTAACGACCGAGCTGACGCTCTGGCTAGGCGTGGGTCGGGGACTGCCTTTACGGGACCTGAACCATGCCTAGGAATCTCCCGCACCCTACTATCGGGATGGGTGGCAAACTGGGTTCGCTCCCAGCACCAGAAGCGCTGGGAGCGGACGCCGCGGCAAGAGCACGGTCATATTATGATGACTGGTCCTAACAAAGGTAGGGCCACGAGATGCCTTAACCTTAATAGAGCTTCCCTGAGACTCACCGTTGGCTTATTTACAGGACACGGGGACTTCAGGAGGCATCTCTGCAGAATTGGGGTGCGCAATGGTACCCCTGACTGCAGATTCTGCGGCGAGGACGAGGAGACAGCGTCTCACATCGTCCTCAATTGTCCTGCCCTGGAACACAGGCGTTTCAGAACCTTCGGGACTTTGGACCAAGGGGACTTCCTCAATCAAGAGAACCTGGTCGGAGCTCTGCTGGACCTAGTCGGGAACACGGGCCACTAGGTCTAGGTGCGTGGGGCGGGCACGATGATGGACGTCCCCTCTACCCCTGTGTAATTAATCTAATCTAATCTAATCTACATCAACGCCCGCAAGGATCCCAATAATCCCATCCTCCAAGGATTAATAAAGTAGCAATGTAGCGACGGCAATAACGTGCACAATAACGACCACAAATGCTCCCAAATGCCCCCTCAAGATTTCTGGTACCTAGGCGTGTGGGGTATCATTTTCCACTAAATTTTGGACCCTAAATCGATTGGAATGAGTCTGGGACCCGTCATACCCACTGTTTTCCCCATTTTCCCCATGTTGAAGAAATGAGAATTTCTTCAAGAACAGATATATGAAGAAATTGTCCCCATGCAACTGGTTCGAGGAATAACCAACCCATGTGTGAGAATTTGCAGATTCTTGCATGAAAACAGGTTGATTATTCAAGGAATAACCAACCAAAAGTCAAATGTCCGTCCGCCGTCCTCTCCGTTTTTGGAAGTAGAAAAATTTCTAAAAATCTGACATTTGGGTCGAGGGTCTGTTCCCGGCTCTAGTTGGTCCTCGAAACTTTTCAGCCCGATCAGACCAAATTTGGGTGGGGTAGGGGTCAAAATGTGTATTTCGAAAAATGGATTTTCGAGATTTCTGGTACCTAGGCATGTGGGGTATCATTTTCCACTAAATTTTGGACCCTGAATCGATTAGAATGGGTCCGGGAACGATTGGCGCCCTCTGGATGAGTTTATGGGTCAAAATGGGTGCCTATCTACCCCTTTCGAATGTGTGTTTTCGAGATTTCTGGTACCTAGGCGTGTGGGGTATCATTTTCCACTAAATTTTGGACCCTGAATCGATTGGAATGGGTCTGGGACCCGCCACACCCACTGTTTCCCCCATTTTTCCCATGTTGAAGAAATGAGTCTCCATGCGCCTGGTCCGAGGAATAACCAACCCGTGTGTAAGAATTTGCAGCGTTTTGTATACGTTTCATAACGTCTAGATCACAACCTGCACCTCGCTTCCGCCTTCTCACGCCCTGGTTTCCGCCTCGCCTCCGCGTTCTCTTATCCTGGTCTCCACCACGACTCCGCCTTCTTTTGCCCTGGTCTCCTCCAACTCACCTCCGCCTTTTCTCGCCCTGGTCTCCACCTTGCCTCCGCCAACTCTCGTCCTGATCCCAACCTCGCCTCCGCCTTCTCTCGTCCTGGTCTCTACCTCGCCTCTGCCTACTCTCGTCCTGGTCTCCTCCATTTCACCTCCGCCTTCTCTCGTCCTGGTATCCTCCACCTCACCACCGCTTTCTCTCGTCCTGGTCTCAACCTCGCCTCCGCTTTCTCTCGTCCTGGTCACAACCTCGCTTCCGCCAACTCTCGTCCTGGTCTCAACCTCGCCTCCGCCTTCCCTCACCTCCACCGTTCTTTGAAAAATGGATTTTCGAGATTTTGGGCGATCTAGGCGAGTAGGGTCTGGTCTCCACCCGTGTGTAAGAATTTGCAACGTTTTTAGTTCTGTTCATAAAAGTTAGTTATGTTTTCTGTCTGTGTAATTATCAATCTGAAAGTATTATTATATCAGTGTGTCTGGAAGGTCATCCCCAACCTTCGTTTTGTCAATTAAGTTCCTTGCCCTTTACTATACATTCTTCTTGTAACCAATCCAGCAGAACCATTATATATATTAGAAATTATAACCACAAAATATTCCTGAAAAGTATGAATGAAATCATTTCTTGTTGAATTTCTGCAAACATCTTGTCGCAATTATGAAAATATATTTAGGCAATAATACTATGATCACTGTTATCACAAACAGGATCTCCTAATTTCAAAATATTATATAAATATATGAATGTGCATGTTACCACGCTTTTAATGTTTTTAATACATCCAGCATTCCTTCCTAGTGCAAAAATTGATTAAATGTGCTTACTACTGTGTTTTTTGGAAATAAATAAATAAAATCAGATCACCGTTGTAACAGCGATTTGAGAAAAATGGTACAATCGATGAGAAAACGGTGGGTAAACAAAGTAATTGAATTACACGATTGATTACTGAAAGCTAAATTAAACATTCATTTTCTCCATATTGACCTATTCTATTCATTCAACAATCATTAGTTGATTTCTGAGATTGATATTTCCCTCTACGGATTTGACTGTTGGGATTTACTATTGTTCTTCTCACGCAGATAATTGATTTTTTCTGATAATTCCACCGTTTATGTAACAATTTTTCAACAAAAAGGACTATAAGCGATACCGACCACCCGATAAAGTTCACTTTGAGTAGAAGTTTTGTCACGTTAGTCGCTCTTAACGTGTTCGTATACGTTCGCTTCTCGTTGATTTTGAAATGGCCAGTTTCAAAAAGCCGTTGTATAGTGAGCAGACAGGAGTTCGGTATGACTAAACAAACGGCCGAATGATCGTCGTAGTTTCTCTCGTAAGACATGAGAACTCCTGTCGACACGACCGCATGATAAATATGTTAAATGATGATAAACGTGAATTTCGTAAGAATTACATCGGTGGTCGTACCTTGATAAATGATACTGGCGTGTAGTTGGAAGAGAACCCAAGACATTAGGATGATTTTCATACTCCACATCTTCGGGTCTCTTCTAATCGGCTGACCGATGCTGAGTTTGAACACGTTTAACAGGCAAATGGACCAACCTGCGTAGGATTTTTCGTTGTGATACCTCCCGAAGATGTTGAATATGACCAAAGCTCCGATAAAACACGCCAGAAGAGTCCAATTTGCGTTGAAACTAGCTCTGAAATTCAATTTGTTATTGATAATATACACTCAATCAATCCGTTCTAATAACATTGTAAGCCTCTCTCGAATTAAAATCTGTTATAATTTAATTCGGGTTTCTTCGGAGGTTTTGAATGGACCTAGCGAGAGGTTACACAGTGTAAGTCCAAGACTTATGACTGAGCAATTAGGGATACCAAGGATGGGCATAAAATACATTGATACAAAATAAATTATAATTGAAAACAAGGACACGTTGCAAAGGAGAATATGCCTCAACCTGGGCTAGAATTGATACAAGACAAAGTAATTCGACAAAGTAAATTAGACAACATGTGGAGCATAAAATACAATTAATACATGATACATGAAATTATGATATACATTTTTACATTTTACAGTTTTTTCAGATCAGATCGCTTTCAAGGTCATTTGAAGGTCAAATGGAGAAAATATAGCTAAACAAAATATCGCTTAAAAAATCTGAAAAAATTCAGACATAGGTTTTTTAGAACGCTGAATCCAAATCTGGTGTCAATTGACCTTCATGAGGTCAAGGTTAAGGTCATTTGAAGGTCAAACCAAAAAAATTGTAAAAATTTATGTATGTGTTTTGAGGGTCGCTGAATCCAAATCCAGGGTTGGTTCAATCATCTGAAGGTCATTTGAAGGTCGAATTTTAAGAATAAGCTTAAAAAATCTGAAAATTTTCAGACGAAATTTTTTTAGAATGCTGATTTTAAATCCAGTGTCGGCTGACCTTCACAAGTTCAAGGTCAAGGTCATTTGAAGGTCAAACCAACAAAATTATCTAAAAAAAAATTGTAAAAATTTATGTATGTGTTTTGAGGGTCGCTGAATCCTAATCCAGGGTTGGTTCAATCATGTCTGGTTATCTGAAGGTCATATAAGGTCATTTGAAGGTCGAATTTTTACAAATTTTTTTTGAGGTTATTTTGTTGGTGTGACCTTCAAATGACCTTGACCTTGACCTCATGAAGGTCAACTGACACTGGATTTGGATTTAGCATTCTAGAAAACCTATGTCTGAATTCTTTCAGATTTTTTAAGCGATATTTTCTACATTTGACCTTCAAATGACCTTGAAAGCGATCTGATCTGAAAAAACTGGCAATCAATTCAAAATCAGCGACCCAAAAAACATTAAACCCCACAGGTCACTTTCATGGACTTTGACTTTTTTTTTGTGGGGTTGTGTTATTTACAAAGAACATAAATCGTTACAAAACCATTTGAGTTTCACAAAAAGTTTATTGTTGCCACAAAGGGGTTTTCCAACAAAATGCCCGATCAAATAAGAATGGCAAAACGTACCTGAGGACGTTCGAATTGTCGTGATAATCTTGCGAATATGTCCAAACAGTGAATTTCTTATGATTCAACGCCAGAAGAAATTTTCGCGCTTCTTCTTCTTGAAGTTTAAAAACTGTTTTATTGACTCTGATTGAATTGGTAGCCCCTAACGTGATGACGGGTATCAATCGTGGATGACATGCGTTTTCTTTTGTAGCCAACACTTCCGCTACAAATTCCATTCCCCGATTCGTGAATACTCGTGAAAGAGCTGATTTATTCCTTTCCAACTTGTACTTGATAATATAACGTTTCCACGTAGAATTGAAAAAATTGCACACTAACTTGGCAGTTTTTCAAGTAAATTTGAGAATTTCCAAAATCAATATGAACAGTTTTTAAACTACTCAATTCAAGAATTTTTCAAATAATTTTCCAAACGAATTCGGGAATGCTCCAATTCATTTAGGTTATTTTCTACAGAAACAACAAAGATAAATTTCCCAACTAAACGAATTAAATACATAACTGTATAAAATAACTAAATAAACAAAATTATGAAAATAACAACAATTACAATTTTCTTCGGGATGAATTGGGGTTTTCAATTTGACTTGGAAAAAGCTATAGTTCACTTCGCTGTTGATAGAAAACTAACCTTTTATCAACGGGTGGTAATTGGGGGCTTTTCTTATCAAAGTGATTGACGGTTCCCTTCTCTTTGTTTGACGAATCTCCTGTAAACAGTATCCTCAATTAACAAAGAATGTTTTCTTCATTATCTCGAGCTGTTTATACATTTGAATCGGCTTTGGTTGGTTATTCCTTGAATAATCAACCTATATTTTCATGCAAAAAGTCATTATCACATACAATCTCTCCGATTCGGCCCAAAAATTTTTTCGGGAATTAGGAAATGTCAGTCCAAGGATTCTCTTTCTGTTTCTGTTTGGTCTGCATCTGAGGCCCTTCTGGCCCTTTGCAGCCATTCACTTGCATGTGTTGTGTCGTCGCTGGTGCATGTGGTTAACTGATGTGCTGGATTTTACAGGGAGTTTTGAGGGCGAGGTTCATAATTGAAATTAATTACGGCAATGCTGCTGCCTCGCCTCTTAGGCGAACTTTGGCACGTGCTTCTTCCATGCATTTCTGGACTCCACCAATGAGCATAGTGGGCCGTTGTACTCAATTGTGCCTGTCATAACTTGACGCTCATTGCTGTATAGCGGGCAGCTCCGCAGGACGTGCTCTGCAGTCTCCGAAGGGTGACCGCATGGACATGCAGAAGTATCCAGCCGCATGGAGTGGAGATTGGCACTGAAATTACCATGGCCGGTGAGGAGTTGGGTAGACTCATATGAGGGTTCCACATGATCCATGTTCAGGCGCTGTGAGACATTAGGGAAGAACTGGTGTGTCAGCCGCCCGCTTGCTGCACTATTCCACCGTTCCTGCCACGCAGTTAGTGCCCATTCTCGTATCCTGGCTATCTTCATTTCGGTCGTTTGTTCTGCTTCCAACAAACCATTCAAATCCCTCTGCAAGGGGACTGCAGTACGATCTGGCCACTTGATCGAGCTGAAGGCAACCCTCGCATCAAGCACAATATCAACAGGCATGCAGCCCGCAATCACCTGAAGCCCGAGTGTGGAAGCTGTGCGATAACCGCGTGTGATTGCCAGAAGAACGGCTCGCTGCTGCTGTAAGATCTGGTCTCTCCCGCTGGTTTGGATTCCGCCACCATGTAGGAGCCGCATACAAGATGGTGGGCAGGAATATCGCCCTGTAGTATTGCAGCCTCCTGCCAAATGTCACTCCCCAGCCAGACCCAGATGTGGCCCTGAGGCCACGCGCCATAGATGTCATCTTTTCATTTAGGAGGGCAATGTGGGCTGTCGGCTTCAAGTTGCCAGAGATACAGAGGGTGGGGTGCCTGGCATCACCCTCCTCTCTAAACACAACAGCCTGCGTCTTCTGCGCTGCTAGCCCCAATCTAGCCTTGTCGCACCATTTTCCAATTTCTCTGGAGCACTCTGTGGCCCTCTGCACAAGTGCAGCTCGTGTGGAAGCCAACACCATAAGGAAATGTCAGGCCGACTTTGGTAGTAAAAAATTTTCTAAAAATCTGAAATTTTGGTCAGGGACCCGTTTTCTACTTAAGTTGGTCCTCGAAACTTTTCAGCAGATCGGACCAAATTTGGCTGGGGTAGAAGTCAAGATTCGGTATCACTTCTCTTTTGGGGATGACGCAAAAAATGCCCCCCCGGATGTAAATTGGAGTCGCCCAAAATGTTTCAGGAAAACTCAGGAGAGGTAAGATTTGTGTAAATCTTCCCTGCAAAGCATCGCCACGTTTATTTGTTTCTGACCACAATATTGGCATTGATTTCCTTGTTGATACGGGCAGCGATGTATCAGTTTTACCAGCGCATATTTTACCGGTTTTACAGGAGCAAACTGATTACCTACTATTTGCTGTAAATTCCCAATTCCTACTTGTGGCACTCGCGAATTAACGCTGTCACTCGGGCGGCCAAAAACCTATGCATGGAACTTTGTGGTTGCTGCTGTGAAAACCCCTATAATTGGTGCCTGACTGCTCATCACTTGCTGCCCGACTTACAGGCAAAACTACTGATGGAAACACTCTTTGTAGCATACCTTGCTTCCTGCCCAACTCGAGTCAGGCCAGTGTTCATACAATCGCCTATGATAACATTAATTCCAAAGTGCATGAGTTAGTATCTAAATTTCCTGCACTCACAAGGCCACCTCAATACCTTAGTAGACCACAGCATGACGTTTATCATCACATTCGCACATGAGGTGCGCCAACCTACGATAAGCCTAAAAGGTTGCAGCCAGCTGTAGAGGAACAAGTTCGCAAGGAGTTTGCCAAAATTTAAAAGATTGGGATCTGTCGCCACAACTATATGGCAACTGAGGAGTTGCCAGTTCTATATGACTCAATGGCATCCAATCCAAGTCCTAATAGAAAATGTTTTTATTCTTAATGTAAGCCCCTAGGCATGCTGCCTCCAGAAAACCAGAAGGGAGGGAGCATGCGCCAGGATGCGCGCGCAGCTCCTGCCCAGAGTCGCATTTGGAGAGAGCTCCAGTGCGCACTCGTTGCCAAGGCGCCCAACCAGGCAGTTGTTGCTGAGGCGCCCAACATGTCGGAGTCATATATATTTTTGTAACCCTGTCCTGCAAGTGCATCTCACTCAGTCCATCCTGGCTTTGTCCTGTGCTGACTCTGCTACCGTGCTGAAGTCGACCGAAGCTGTAATATTGTGTTCCCCATGAGATGATATGAGGATGATGATATGAGATGATAAAGGACTCAAGTTAATTGTTGTCTAATTTACTTTGTCTTGTATCAATTCTAGCCCAGGTTGAGGCATATTCTCCTTTGCAACGTGTCCTTGTTTTCAATTATAATTCATTTTGTATCAATGTATTTTATGCTCATCCTTGGTATCCCTAATTAACGCTCAGTCGTAAGTTTTCGACTTACATTGTGTAACCTCTCGCTAGGTCCATTCAAAACCTCCGAAAAAACCCAAATTAAATTATAACAGATTTTAATTCGAGAGAGGCTTACATTAATACAAATTATTAGTCGGAATTGTATAATTTATTTCATATACAGTATTTCATTTTGGTACGGTTTTCCTTTTGAAAGCTGCTTCGCCATAATGGGCACCATTTAAGGTGGATTTCTCCGCTGTCAGGCACATTTGTTCTGGGCGAGTAATTTCCTCTTCTTTATTTATCGTTTTCGTATAAGCTCCACGATAAAAATCGTAAAAAAGGTACAAAAAGAAAACCGCGTTTGGAAAAACAATTAGAATCGCCCATTTGGGGTAATTACAATCTTTGTTCGACAACACTTGACAAAAATGTAACCCAGCAACGGAGAATTGCGCCTGAAACAGACGAGTTCTTGTTTAAAAAAAGTTAAAAAAAGAGTTAAATTCAAACGCATACCGGTAAATCATTAGTGTCAGGAGCGGGTCAACATATTGCCCGATAAGAGTTCAATAATCGAGAGGCAATAATCAATATTTGTATGTTGCGTGATAATTATGATATTGGAAACGCTCAAACTAGACGTTGGTTGTTTGATGTTTTCCGATTATTTATGGTTATAGCCAAAGTTAACATCAATGTATTAGGAAGAGAGCCCCTCTTGTTGGCGGGTTAAATTTGAACTCAAACAAAGCTTGTAACGCCTTCTCTCATTGGTCAGCCATCTTGTGCCACCAGCCAAGCAGAAGGCCTCTTGTATCAAGTAAGATTAAGGGATCGCGTCCTATGAGGTGCCACTCGCTGAGTGGAACAGGTATCTGGATTGCTTGGGGAGAAGAGCGAAACTTTTGGCACTTCATGAAAAGGGTAGTGACAGGTACAAAGCCTCTGTCATGGGGCTATTAGCCAGTTAGCCCTTATAGGAAGTAATGGTCTTCAGGGTGCTGATAAACCTGTAACCTTCCAAACTGGTACCGTTGGTGGGGTGGGGTGGGGGGCTGGCCACAGAGGCATTCTTCGGCAAAGCTTCACCGGTCTGCCTGCCCAATTGAGGTAGGAAACTACGGTCCGAAATAATGGACCATTCGTGGGGGTCGTGGTTGAGGCATACCCTAGCCAGAGGGCTTCACCCAATGAAGGTGCCTATAATGGGTAGCCCTGTGCTGCATACATCCGTGTAGGATGTACAAATACAGACCAATGCATGTGCCCAGGAGAGGACATACTAATGCACACCTCCGCATTCTCTCTGACAGCCAGGCGTCGATTAAAGCACTCACAGCACCCAACATCTCATCAAAGGTGGTGAAGGACTGTGAACAGACTCTCTGTGCTCTAGCAGCCCGCAATACAGTGTCCCTTGAGTGGGTGGCGGGGCACAGGGGAATTGAGGGCAACGAAAAAGCCGATGAGCTGGCCAGGAGGGGCTCCAAAACCTCCTTTGTGGGCCCAGAGCTGGCTGTAGGTTTGCCACAAAAGCTCCTTCAGAGCTGCCATCAAGGAGTGGACGTACAAGAAACACACCGACAGATGGCGGAATATTGAGGGTCATGTCCACAGTAAGCGTATGGTGGCAGAACCCCATCCATCACTCACCAAGGACCTACTCAGACTTAAACGCGGCGACCTAAGAGCGATAGTTGGCCTACTAACCGGCTTGACTCCTCTGCGTTTTCATCTGAACCAACAACTCTATGCAGATTCTGTGAGGAAGTAGATGAAACTGCAACTCACATAATCTTTGAGTGCCCAGCAGATACACCCTCTTTGAGACACAAACCCCAATGAGAACCGTACCCTGCAATTAGTTAGTCCACAATCTAACAACCCTCATCAGGGGACTAGGGCTGTTTGTGGACTAAAGGAATGGGACACCTAAGAGAAGCACAACAAGCCACCAGGCTTCCGCGCTTGGGGCCCCCATAACCCCTCCTCTAGGTGTCTTTTTACCATCTACCATCTACCAATACAGACCGGCTCTGGGAGTTGAGATGCACCACTCGGGAACCACTCTGCTGAAGTGGTAGTGCAAGCTAGAATGCACGAATTACCGTAGTAGTTTACTACTCCCTATCCAAGCCCTGCTGAATGAAGGGACAATCATTCCAGTCTGTTAAGACTGTATCCCTACTGCTGCAGTGGGGGAGAGAAGCATACCCCGTGGGATGAGCTCTCCTTATAATTGTGGCTCATTTCCTTGCATTGGGGTGAGAAACACATTGGACTCTGTATCAAGTAAGAGCCAATACGCAGTATAATTTCAAGATCCTTTTGTTCGTGTGTTTGTGCTCCAAATATTCATTAAAACCTAGTAACAGCAAAAAATCTATGGAAAATTTTGATCTATCTCGAATACTTTCCATATAGATAAATCTACACGTTTTAATAAAAAAAAAAAAAAAAAAAAAAAAAAAAAAAAAAAAAAAAAAAAAAAAAAAAAAAAAAAAAAAATCAATACGGTTGTTAGTAGGTATTATAGGGACGAGTTATCTATACAGAGGATAATTAACCTTTTTGTAATAATTTGCAGTGTTCATTCTACCTATTATGTGAAAGCGTTAAAACAACTATGGTGGTCAGTCAATGTTCTTGATTATTGATGTTACCCTTTGATGGGTAATTATCGATGTTCAATACTCATCCCAAATACAAACTTACTATCAAGTTGTTATAGATATCAAACCTGGGGCCTATTCCTAGAAACTCTTCACTCCACGCTTTGCGACTCTTCATTTCATACTCTTCACATTGAAAATTACGAAGAGTAGGAGAACTACCTGTTCCTAGAAACCTTTCACTCCAACTTTCTTGTTCTACTCAAAATGTAGAGTGAGTTGTTGTTGTGTATCTATTTTGTTGTAACCTTCCTTGCGCCTAGGACACCTAAACGAGAAAAACTCAAGACTTCTACCACATATATATTCTAGGTATAAATTATCTCCTAAATGATATTTTGAGAGTACTCAACTATTTGGCAAAGTCATTGGATACTCTACAAAAAAAATGGACAAATCTTCATTTGAAACCCACAGTATTGACTCTTCATATGACTGTGAAGAGTTTCTTGTAACAGAACCCGAGTAGAACACTGAAAACTGCAAACCTTGACTCTTTTATTCACTCTACATCTTCATAACGCTTGTTGCCAAAAGGGCAAAGGTGTATTGAAAGAAAACTTCCAAATCGCTCTCTGTTGAGCAAAGTAGGGAAGCACAGAGAACCAGGGAAAAGCAGAAAGGTATTGAAACACATCTTCCAAAATGCGCTCTGCTGGGCTGAGTGCGAAAGTACGGAAAATGATAAAAAGGGCTCGCACTACGAGAGTCGGGTCAGTACTGTGAAAGCAACCAAACGGAGAGGACTGAGGTATGTACCGAAAGAAATATTCTGACTAAACAATTTGATTGTCATTGTACTTGTTTAGATTAACAAATCATATTTGCATGATTGATAAAGGAAATTGGAAAGCCTCGGTGACTACAATATGGTTGCTGGGGCGATTGAACCATGAAGTAGTATGGTTCCTAAATCAGAGAGGATTGGGGCAGAGGAAAAAGGGGAGGTTGGTGCTCTGCTGGACCTAAAGGTCCCGAAAGACTATAAGTATTGTCTTATAGTCAATGAAACGGATTCCTCAATTCCCTAAAGGAATTGTAGAATCCCACGATGTCAGTTACGAAAGGTAACTCCAAATATTTATGCTGAATACGATAAGATACCTAGGCAGTAAAGTAAATTAAATTTGGTAAATCCGCGTAAATTTACCACATGGTGGAGATGCTGGGATTCTCATTGAAAATTACGAAGAGTAGGAGAACTACCTGTTCCTAGAAACCTTTCACTCCAACTTTCTTGTTCTAATCAAAATGTAGAGTGAGTTGTTGTTGTGTATCTATTTTGTTGTAACCTTCCTTGCGCTTAGGACACCTAAACGAGAAAAACTCAAGACTTCTACCACATATATATTCTAAGTATAAATTATCTCCTAAATGATATTTTGAGAGTACTCAACTATTTGGCAAAGTCATTGGATACTCTACAAAAAAAAAAAAAAAAATGGACAAATCTTCATTTGAAACCCACAGTATTGACTCTTCATATGACTGTGAAGAGTTTCTTGGAACAGAACCCGAGTAGAACACTGAAAACTCTGCAGACCTTGACTCTTTTATTCACTCTACATCTTCATAACGCTTGTTGCCAAAAGGGCAAAGGTGTATTGAAAGAAAACTTCCAAATCGCTCTCTGTTGAGCAAAGTAGGGAAGCACAGAGAACCAGGGAAAAGCAGAAAGGTATTGAAACACATCTTCCAAAATGCGCTCTGCTGGGCTGAGTGCGAAAGTACGGAAAAGGATAAAAAGGGCTCGCAGTATGAGAGTCACGTCAGTTTTGTGAAAGCAACCAAACGAAGAGGTTTGAGGTATGTACTGAAACAAATATTCTGACTTAACAATCTGCTGGTCATTGTATTTGTTTAGATTAACGAATCATATTTGCATGATTGATAAAGGAAATTGGAAAGCCTCGGTGACTACAATATGGTTGCTGGGGCGATTGAACCATGAAGTAGTATGGTTCCTAATCAGAGAGGATTGGGGCAGAGAAAAAAGGGGAGGTTGGTTCTCTGCTGGACCTAAAGGTCCCAAAAGACTATAAGTATTGTCTTATAGTCAATGAAACAGATTCCTCAATTCCCTAAAGGAATTGTAGAATTCCACAATGTCAGTTACGAAAGGTAACTGCAAATAATTACGCTGAATAGAATTACGCTTAGGACACCTAAACGAGAAAAACTCAAGACTTCTACCACATATATATTCTAAGTATAAATTATCTCCTAAATGATATTTTGAGAGTACTCAACTATTTGGCAAAGTCATTGGATACTCTACAGAAAAAAAAATGGACGAATCTTCATTTGAAACCCACAGTATTGACTCTTCATATGACTGTGAAGAGTTTCTTGGAACAGAACCCGTGTAGAACACCGAAAACTTTGCAAACCTTGACTCTTTTATTCACTCTACATCTTCATAACGCTCTGCACAGAGCAGGGAGTTTGCACATTCAGATTGGAGAGTGAGGAGTGAAGAGTTTCTAGGAATAGGCACCAGGGGCCTGATACATCGAATCTTATCAGGCAAATATGTCAACCAGCCTCACCACAGATAAGCCCGCGTTATCACTCACCAATTGTAAAATGGTGATCCACTTTTTCCACCAAAGATACTTCCGTACGTTGGGGCCCATTGCGGCGAGCATGTAGTACAAATACATGACAACGTGTACCGAACTATTGATAAAACCGATAAAAGCGGCGTGTCCTCCAGGGAAATATTTGGTACACGCCCACGACATGACGGGCATCCCTGTATGATGGTAAAGGTGAAGAAAGGTGATTTGGTTGTACTTTTTCCTCAAAACAAAAAAGAGCTAAAATAAAACAATTAATTAATTAATAATAACAATAATAATACAAAAATAAAATTTCAAAAACAGTAAATGTTATACAAATTTTAAATAAAAAAGTTTAAATTGACTCACTGTGTCAAAAAGTTCAGAAATTTTAGCCAAATGGTAAACATAAAAACCCCAACAGATCTGCATGGTTTCTTCAGATGAATCCCTTTCAACACTTTCGCATTTCAAGAAGCTGTATTTCTTGGAGTATAATTCAATCGACTGGAAAAAAAAGAAATAAATAAATGTTGCTCTAATGAATATATTTGGACACAGATTGTTGAATTTTTGTATGCTGTGCTAATTGAGGAACACTATTCTCACGTCATGTGCTCTCATGTGACGTCACGAGGAGTCATGTTACGCTGCCAATGTATTATTTTCTGGACGTTTCATGATGTCTAGATCAAAAAACGCTGAAAATTCTTACTCACGGGTTGGTTATTCCTCGGACCAGGCAAATGGAGACTCATTTCTTCAACATGGGGGAAATGGGGGAAACAGTGGGTGTCGCGGGTCCCAGACCGATTCCAATCGATTCAGGGTCCAAAATTTAGTGGAAAATAATACCCCACACGCCCAGCCTACCGGAAATCTCGAAGACGCATATTCAAAATGGGTAATATATACCCAAATTGACCCATAACTTCTTCCAATCGTCCTGAGACCCACTTCATTGGATTCAGCGTCCAAAATTTAGTGGAAAATGATACCCCACTCGCCTAAATCGCCCAAAATCTCGAAAATCCATTTTTCAAAAAACACATTTTGACCCCTACCCCGCCCAAATTTGGTCCGACCGGGCTGAAAAGCTTGGAGGACCTTCCTAGGCCGGGAACAGACCCCTGACCCAAATTTCAGATTTTTAGAAAATTTTCTACTACCAAAAACGGCGTGGACGGCGGACGGCGTACGGCGGACGGCGGACGGACATTGTCCTTTTTTGATCTATACATCATGAACCGTCCAGAAAAAAATTTTGAGCCGAATCGGAGAGGTTGAACATTTGCATGAAAACATAGGTTGATTATTCAAGGAATAACCAACCAAAAACGCTGAAAATTCTTACACACGGGTTGGTTATTCCTCGGACCAGGCGCATGGAGACTCATTTCTTCAACATGGAGGAAATGGGGAAAACAGTGGGTGTCGCGGGTCCCAGACCGATTCCAATCGATTCAGGGTCCAAAATTTAGTGGAAAATGATACCCCACACGCCTAGGTACAAGAAATCTCGAAAACGCATATTCAAAATGGGTAATATTTGACCCATAACCTCTTCCAGTGGGTGCCAATCGTTCTGGGACCCATTTAATTGGATTCAGCGTCCAAAATTTAGTGGAAAATGATACCCCACACGCCTAGGTTCCAGAAATCTCAAAAACACATATTCAAAATGGGTAATATATACCCACTTTGACCCATAACTTCTTCCAGTGGGTGCCGATCGTTCTGGGACCCATTTCATTTGATTCAGCGTCCAAAATTTACTGGAAAATGATACCCCACACGCCTAGATCCCCAAAAATCTCGAAAATCCATTTTTCAAAAAACACATTTTGACCCCTACCCCGCCCAAATTTAGTCCGATCGGGCTGAAAAGCTTGGAGGACCGTCCTAGGCCGGGAACAGACCCTTGACCCAAATTTCAGATTTTTAGAAAATTTTCTACTACTAAAAACGGCGTGGACGGCGGACAGCGTACGGCGGACGGACATTGACCTTTTGGTTGGTTATTCCTTGAATAATCAACCTTTGTTTTCATGCAAATGGCCAACCGCATAGAACTTCCTTGTGCATGTGGTGAGCCTACTGAGACTGCAGACCACATCATTCGTCGGTAACCGACGGCTCGGTCTCCCCGAATCGTGAGGCTTCGGTTACCGAAGTTCTCCCCAGGGGCGGCTCGCCCGCGGCCGACGTTCCACCGGGAATCCGGCGGCTCCTCCTCGGCAACCAGCCGTTGCTGAGCCCTCGCCCGGCCGTGGTGACTGAACTCGCGAGAGTCCAGCGTGAGGGTTTGTCCGCCTCCGTCTTCTCGGCGGTCCGGGAGCGATACCCGGCCCTCCCGCACTTCCCGGAATTTACTCCTCCGGCCCTGGACCCGGCTGTCGCCGAACTCATCCCCTCGGCGGTACGGGAAAAAGATCGGGCGGTCGCCGGCCAGCAGGAGTTGTTCCTTGCCGCCTCGCTGGCTATGGCAGAGCCCTGCACCCTCCTAGGGGACACCTCGTTCGACCTCTCTCCGAGATGCCTCCCTTCGTTTTCCACTCGCACCCCGTTTCGGGGGGCTCCCCTCTGGCCACCCAGGACACCGAACTCCTGTCTTTGGGGGTTATAACATATTTCCCGTCGTCCGAGCCGTGCTTCCTCTCGCCGGTTTTTACGGTGCCCAAGCGCGACGGCGAGGCCCGCTTTATTTTAAATCTGAAAGGCCTCAATCGTTTTCTCCGGCATCCCCATTTTAAGCTGGAGGACCACCGGGTGCTTCTGCACCTTTTAGAACCGGACATGTTCGCCGTCATCATAGATTTATCCAAGGCTTTTTATTTGGTCCCCGTTCATCCGGCCGATCGACGGTTCTTAGTTTTCCGCTCTAGCGGTCGTTTATATTCAATGACATGCCTGCCGATGGGTCTTTCTACGGCCCCCTACGTATTCCATAAGTTAATGAGGCCCGTCGTGGCGCACTTGCGCGCTCAAGGGATTTCTATTGTTAATTACCTTGACGATTCTGTGCTGTTAGCGCGCTCCTCTTTAGCTTGTTCACGTGATCGAGACGTGGCTCTAAAGCTCTTCCGAGAGGTGGAGACCGGGACGAGAGAAGGCGTAGGTTTGGTGGAGGAGACCAGGACGATAGAAGGCGGAGGCGAGGCGGAGACCAGGACGAGAAAAGGCGGAGGTGAGGAGGAGACCAGGATGAGAGAAGGCGGTGGTGAGGTGGAGGAGACCAGGGCGAGGAACGCGGAGGCGAGGCGGTGACCAGGACGAGAGAAGGCGGAGGTTGTGGTGGAGACCAGGACGATAGAAGGCGGAGACGAGGCGGAGACCAGGATGAGGGAAGGCGGTGGCGAGGTGGAGGTTGTGATCTAGACGTTATGGAGCGTATACAAAACGCTGGAAATTCTTACACAGGGGTTGGTTATTCGTCAGACCAGGCGCATGGAATCTTATTTAAAACATGGGGTAAATGGGGAAAACGGTGGGTGCGGCGGGTCCCAGACCCATTCCAATCGATTCAGGGTCCAAAATTTAGTGGGAAATGATACCCCACACGCCCAGGTACCAGAAATTCCAAAAACACATATTCAAAATGTGTAATAAATACCCAATTTGACCCATGACTTCTTCCAGTGGGTGCCGATAGTTTTGGGACCCATTTCATAGGATGCAGCGTTCAAAATTTAGTGGAAAATGATACCCCACTCGCCTAGATCGCCCAAAATCTCGAAAATCCATTTTTCAAAAAACACATTTTGACCCCTACCCCGCCCAAATTTGGTCCGATCGGGCTGAAAAGTTTGGAGGACCGTCCAGACTCAAATTTCAGATTTTTAGAAAATTTTCTACTACCAAAAATAGCGTGGACGGCGGACGGCGGACGGACATCGACCTTTTTTGATCTAGACACCTTGAAACGTCCAGAAAAAAAATGTTGAGCCGAATCGGAGAGGTTGACCATTTGCATGAAAACATAGGTTGATTATTCAAGGAATAACCAACCAAAAATGTCAATGTCCGTCCGTCGTCCACGCTGTTTTTGGTAGTAGAAAATTTTCTAAAAATCTGAAATTTGGGTCAGGGGTCTGATACCGACCTAGGACAGTCCTCCAAACTTTTCAGCCCGATCGGACCAAATTTGGGCGGGGTAGGGGTCAAAATGTGTTTTTTGAAAAATGGATTTTCGAGATTTTGGGCGATCTAGGCGAGTGGGGTATCATTTTCCACTAAATTTTGAACGCTGCATCCTATGAAATGGGTCCCAAAACTATCGGCACCCACTGGAAGAAGTCATGGGTCAAATTGGGTATTTATTACACATTTTGAATATGTGTTTTTGGAATTTCTGGTACCTGGGCGTGTTGCCATTGCTGCTTGTGCGCAGGAGATCCTCCGACGGGGGCTCACCTGCGCCAGGATCACCATACTCAGACAGCCAGGCAGCAGACAGCACTGAAGGCTATTGCAGCCTTCAAGTTCACCTCAAAGCTGGCGTGGGATTGCCTCCAGTCCCTGAAGAGGCTCGCGAGGAGGAATGCGGTGACGCTCCTCTGAGTGCCGGGTCATCGGGGTATTCAAGGAAACGAGGAAGCCGACCTCCTTGCCAAGCAGGGCTTTGCGTACTCTCCTATTGGTCCTGAACCTTGGATCGGCACCTCCAATTGCTACCTGAACCAGCAGGTCAGATTGTGTAAGCGTTCACAAGTGGCTGCCTACTGGCAGAGGCAACCTGGCCTCATGCAGTCCAAGCTCCTTATCTCACCAAACTCGAAGAGGGCAAAGATTCTCCTCACATTGAGCAGGATGGAGCTCAGAATCCTCAACTCTATGTACACTGGTCACTGCCCTCTCAGGTACCACCTGGGCATGCTGGGCATGCCAGAGACAGTAGACTGCCGCTGGTGTGCCGAGGAGGCTGAGACAGCTGTGCACGCGCTATGCGAGTGACGGCTAGTGCCGCCACTTGGCAGCGGATCTTTGGTAAAGGGTTTTTCAGCCTGGCTGACATCGCAAAGATGGGCCCCCACGGGATCCTCCGCTACCTCAGGGAGGCGGGGATTTCGCAGGTGTTTTATTTGTAAGGGCGGACGGACACAAAAGACCCACGGAGGTCGCAGCGCCCTCATTTCAAAGGGGAAAAAATGGCTTTTTTCCATTTATTTAGTCATGCTTTTTAAAGCTTTACTTTATATGACCCAAGGACTTTCGACATACTCTTCTCAATTTCGTTTTAGCGATTACTTCTTCTCTCGTTTCGTAATTTTCACCATTCCGCGACTGTTCTCGCCTACCATTTCATTCCTTATAACTTTGAGTAAAAAAATTTAAAATCTGGGGCCGCGCTACCATCAATTGATACATCGATACCAATAACAATCGATTGATAAGGATCCCTAACCATCAATTGATTGCTATCACTATCGATGTATCGAACGTTGATATCACAGCCCCGGATTCCAAAGGTTAACCTAACTTTGATCCATCGAGCCTTAACTTACCTCTCGAACGATCCACACGCTGACCAAAACCTGCGCGAAATTATAAACGATCAACGTATACTTCAATTCAAACGGTCGCCTCCTCTCCATAAAATATGGTCCGAGTTTGAGCACAAATAGCAAATACGCGCTCAAAATCACCGTCAAAGCGACCGGAGTTTCCATCATCGGCCATCGATTCACTCTGGGATCTGCAATTTTGTTTAGAATTCATTTTAAAATTGACAAAAATCAACTAAACCGAATTGAATAACAGATGCGCGACGCCTACCGGCAATTTCGTAAAATGCCCAGCGCCATAGATCATAGATGGCAGAGCTGTTGCGAGTGACGTCCGTGGACTTCTGGAAATTTTGTAAAATTGTTTGGCTAAACCCATGAATAGGGACCGTTGTCGCGTTATCAACTGATAGCAATGATATCGTGCATACGGTGACTATCGATAATCGAGTGTTTTTGTTTTTGCCTCCTTTTTGTCTCCTCTTGCTATTTCAGTCGGTGTACATTTTCCCTCTATCCTGTGTGCGTATTCATTTTGATTCCTACCTCTCCGAATATATTTGGAGGAGGACAAGAAGTGAGAGTTGTGATCTGATGAGAGAATTTTTCAAGGATGTGGCAAATGTATATTGGCCAGATGGCGGGAGTGAGAGGCTTAGTGAAGCTTGATATTTTCAAAAAGATTCAATTTCAATTTGAATGTTTTTCATTACGTAAACTTGTTCCGATAATTATTTATTCGATTTTTATTTAACGCCATGTGTTGAGATACCTTTTCTGTGTCTAAAAGTACGAGGTAAGTTTATTTCAATTTAGTATTTTCTCTCATATTATAAAAACAAATATGGCGGACAGGGATAAATATTTCGCGTATATCGATAGTGCATATCGACAGAGCGTACTATCGATATCAGTTGATAACGCGACAACGGTCCCTATTCATGGGTTTTACCATGAATATTGTTTTACTACTGTATCAATTATTGAACAATCGGTAGATAAAACTCGGTTGAAATGCACTGTCGGGGGGCCCCTTGATAACACGCTTAATATGGCGTCTAAAAATCGATTTTGACTTCGAGATCACTGTATCGATGTTACTGTCATGATAAAAGATGGCAGGTCTGACCAGGGCAGTGATTTACGTGCGCATGTCAACACGTCACTGCAATCATACAATTTTTTTTATTATTATTATTATTATTATTATTTTTTTTATTGCATTTTATTGGAAGACAAAAATATAAAATACATTCAATTTTCAATATGATTGGCTATTGTCTAAATATGTGGGTTTATTGTGGTTTTATTAGTGGTTTTAAAAAAATTGTATTAGTGGCCTTATTATGGATTATAGGGTTATTGTGATGTCACAAAACTATCGATTATCTCGCTTGATAAAACACATCGATATATTAGGACGCCATGACAGGGGCCCCCAACAGTGCATATTAACCTAAAACTCAACTTTATTTTACATTGAAAATGGCCTTTTACTAACCTTAACAAAAACTTAACTTATATATTGAGGAGCACAGAGAATAAATGTCAACTCAGCTTTTTCAAAATGTTCAGAATCGCAATTTTTTTTTGCAAAAAACAAAATGATATCAATTAAATAAATAGTCAAGTTGAACTATTTTGCTTTTTGAGTGGCATTGCATGTACAGAAAGTACATAAACATCAAAACCACCAAACATGTATTGGGCTAATCTCATATGAACATATATACATGATATATTAGGATATATATATAAGAGTGGTGTTATTAGGGCCGTTTATAACTCGAGAACGGCTGAACCAATTCAGATGATTTTGAATGGTTAATAGAATATGTATTAAGATATATGAAAATCCCTTGGGCTCCGCCCAATTGTACTTAAATGTTTCTCCATAAGCCCGATGTACTATGACCATGGCAACGGTAAACAGCAATTTAATTTTATTCAAGGAATAATCAACCTATGTTTTCATGCAAAAAGTCCATCTCTCCAAATCAACCCAAAAATTTTCTAAAAAATCTGAAATTTGGGTCAGGGGTCTGTTCCCGGCCGAAGTCGGTCCTCGAAACTTTTCAGCCCGATCCGACCAAATTTGGGAGGGGTAGGAAGAAGTTATGGGTCAAAATGGGTATCTATCTACCCACCTTGAATATTATCGAGATTTCTGGTACCTGGGCGTGTGGTATCATTTTTCATACCCCACTCGCCCAGATCGCCCAAAATCTCGAAAATCCATTTTTCGAAGTACACATTTTGACCCCTACCCCACCCAAATTTGGTCCGATCGGGTTGAATAGTTTCGAGGACCGACTAGAGCAGTGTTTCCCAACCTTTTTCACGTCGTGCCCCACCTTTGGCTGGCCGTCCACTGGACGCGAATTCGCGCGAAGAGGCGAATTCGCAAGTTTTCGCCTCTTCGCGCGTCGAAACCCCGTCCACTGCACGCGAATTCCTGTCAGTTTCGCCCGTCCTATCAGCTGTTTTGGGTCTTAATGTCGCTTTCGGAATTGTGGCAATTATATGCCTTGGACTCTTCAGTTCTACTGGGGTCAGGCCAGGCACGGCTCTAGAATTTTTTTCGGGGAAAGGGGGGGGGGGGGGGTAAAATCAAAAGCTAAAAAAAAAAAAAAAAAAAAAATGAACTAAATTTTCTCACTTTTTCAATCTCTTAAAAAAAAAAATAACCAAACAAACAAAATGAACCAAATTTTCTCATAAAGTCTATTTTATTCCAATCCAATATTTATTCATAATTCGATTGTGGTAACTCCTCTCCAAAATCTCAAAATTTCAAAAATTTTCAAAATTCTACCTGGTTTGGGGGGGGGGGGGGGTCATGACCCTCATGCCCCCCCCCCCCCCCCCCTTGAATCAGCGCCTGTGTCAGGCCAGTCAGGATATGAGGGAAGAGTGGGTGAAAGATATTTTCATTCATGGCATCAGTATGGAGAGTGGTTTCACCTGCAGGAAGATCTATCTCCGGAAAATTTCTTCAATAGGTACTTTAAAAAAAAAAAAAAAAATACATACCTATGTAAACCAACTCTAATTATTTACAATGATGGGGTGCGAAAGATAGATGAGGTACATTGTTTAGTGAAGTAGTATGGGGACTACACATGTGGGCTAGGTAAAAGGGTGCGGCAGGTATAGATTTCCATCACCGGGTTCGCCTGTTCGCGCGTTCGGAAACAAACTGGTTTGGTTCTCTTCGCCTTCGCCAGACTTCGCGCGATCACAGCGCTTCCAGTGGACGGGGTCCTATACAAATGCTAGTGTTTGTTAGGAGGCGAACTCTTCGCGCGAATTCGCGTACTTCGCCTCTTCGACGGCCAGCCTAACATTTCTTAAGGGGTGCCCGGGAATGGTCCGTGGGCCTCAGGGGGGGGGGGGGGGGCATTTGGTCCATTTTCGAATTGCCCCCCCCCCCCCCCTTAAAAATCAAATTGCCCCTTTGTGGGGCCCCACGTTGGGAAACACGGGACTAGAGCCATGAACGGACCCCTGACCAAAATTTCAGATTTTTAGAAAAATTTCTACTACCACAGACGGCGTGGACATTTGCTAATTTTGATCTAGACACCTCCAGAAACGTCCAGAAAAAAATTTTGGGCCGAATCGGAGAGACTATCTTTTTGCATGAAAACAGGTTAATTATTCAATGAATAACCATCCAAAATGGGTTAACACGTTTTTCCCTGAACGCCTCATGTATTATTGTCCCTTCAAGGGGTTCTGTCGACGCAACTCGATCTAGCGGCTGACGGCCGAACTGTCGCCGTTGACCACCCTACCCCGCCAGACCCATGCCGCACGGCCTGATTTTCCAAAAGTAATTCCAATTTTTTGAAGCTCCTGTATGAAAATTTAGACTTTTTTCTTTCGCAATATCCTTTTAAGACTTGTGAAATTGTCGCGAACTAAGATTAAACTGCCAACTTCTCATAACTTCAAAGTTACGAAATTTAAAATTTAAAATTTTGAAAATATTTTATTTATTTATAGGTCCGAGAAATTTCTCAAGTCTTACGAGCATATTGCAAAAAAAAAATGTTTAAATTTCCATACAGGAGCTTCAATAAATTGGAATGACTTTGCAAGGGACTGTCTGACGCCCCCTTAACCTCAATTTTTCTCGTATTACCTAAATTTTTCTCTACTATACTTCTACTACTTCTTATTGAGCACTTAAGAAACAAAAACCACATATTAAGTATTGAAAATGTCATTAATTCCTAAAAATTGAAACATTCAACAAATTTTAAAATTATGGTAGTTTCAATTAGGCCAGTTTATAAAGTTCTATCTACTCACCGTATTTTCTATCATGACTGGGGATAAATGTTGTAATAAAAATGTGTTGAAAATAAGGCGGAACCAGTCACATCACGCCTGACGAACATCCACCTACGAAATAACGTCTCGAGATGCAATAATTCGAACGTTTGTTAAAACTTTACGGTTGACTCGTTTGATAAGGATATTTTTTTCAACAGTTGAGCCGCGTTTTTTGATTTGAATAAATCATTTTTATTATTGGTTCGTACAAAAAGGAAGTTTTAGGTCAATTTGCCGGGGTTGTAAAAAAACTTTCGTTATTTAGGAGAATGCCAGGTTGATGAAATTGATGATATTTAAATCGGGATCATCATTATTTAACAGAGACGTTACACTAGCTGCCTTTTTACGCGAAAGTAACTGAGTTACGGGTCTCGTAACATCAACCGATATTTTACATCTGTCACTCCAGTGAATAAGTGGTCAAGTCGAATTTTCCCCAAAATGAGTTAACTGCCATAAGGGAAGCGGAATCGTGTTACCTTTGTTGTGAATAGGTGGCCAAGTCGGGCGTTGGCTTGAAACGGAGTTATAGCAATGTGCGTTTTTGTCCATCTCATGATTTGAGAACCATAGTTGGTCATGTTAACTAAATACACACGGATGTCGTGAATAGAGAACATGTGTCCAGGTGCAGTTAACCATTCATGCACCAACAGTTCTCTCGCACCAAAGTGAGCAACTCAAGGTTACGCCTTCAAAACTGAAACTGGATAAGTTAAACACGAAGGCAACTCGTGGTCATAATGGGATATGTTGGAATTTCTCGGAAGCTTACGATCAGAATCTCTCTCGGAACATGGAGACAGACTGCTTCTGTACCTATTTTGGTTGGTTATTCCATGAATAATCAACCTATGTTTTCATGCAAAAGGTCAATCTTTCCGATTCGGCTCAAAAATTTTTTCTGGACGTTTCAAGAGGTCTAGATCAGAAAAGGTCAATGTCCGTACGCCGTCCACGCCGTTTTTGGTAGTAGAAGATTTTCTAAAAATCTGAAATTTGGGTCAGGGGTCTGTTCCCGGCCTAGGACGGTCCTCCAAACATTTCAGCCCGATCAGACCAAATTTGAGCGGGGTCGGGGGCAAAATGTGTTTTTTGAAAAATGGATTATCTAGATTTTGGGCGATCTAGGCGAGTGGGGTATCATTTTCCACTAAATTTTGAACGCTTAATCCAATGAAATGGGTCCCAGAACGATCGGCACCCACTGGAAGAAGTAATGGGTCAAATTGGGTATATATTACTCATTTTAAATATGCGTTCATGAGATTTCTGGTACCTAGGCGTGTGGGGTATCATTTTCCTCTAAATTTTGGATCCTGAATCGATTGGAATGGATCTGGGACCCGCTGCACCCACTGTTTTCCCCATTTTCCCCATGTTGAAGAAATGAGTCTCCATGCGCCTGGTCCGAGGAATAACCAACCCCTGTGTGAGAATTTGCAGTTTTTTGCCTCTTACTCCACGTCCTGGTTTCCGCCTTGTCTCACCCTGGTCTCCATCTCGCCTCCGCCTTGTGTCATTCTGGTCTTCGCCTTGTCTCGGCATGGTCTCCACCTCGCCCCACGTTGTCTACGATTTGTATCCACCGTGCCTCCACCTTGATTCATCCTGGTCTCCGCCTTGTGTCATCCTGGTTTTTGCCTTTTACTCCACCTTGTCTCGTTCTGGTCTCCATCTCGCCTCCGCCTTGTGTCATCCTGGTCTCCACCTCGCCCCACCATGTCTACGGTTTGTATCCACCTGTTCCACTAACTTTTGGACGCTGAATCCAATAAAATGGGTCCCAGAACGATTGGCACCCACTGGTGGGATTTCTGGTACCTAGGCGTGTGAGGTATCATTTTCCACTAAATTTTGGACCCTGAATCGATTGGAATGGGTCCGGGACCCGCCACATCCACTGTTTCCCCCATTCGAGGAATAACCAACCCGTGTGCAATAATTTGCAGGGTTTTTTATAAGCATATTGTACCATGAACATTATGATAAAACTACTTTTGGCGTGAGAATTGTTTTCTTTCACTGTTTCTCAAAATTAGAAGGTACTTGAAGTGACAAATTCATAAAAATATTGATTATAATAAGTGAATAATTAGTTAAGTACGAGCCAAATTGTCTGTGCACATAATGGTCAACTCTGAATCTCAATCACAAATTGACGGTAAACTTCATTATCATATTCCCAATAAAGTCAACCGAATCAGTGTTGTGATAGCAAAATGTAGGTAGCAGTAGGGTGATTCCCTCCAAATTTCAAGTTCCTAAACAAAAATCCGGATTTTAGTTGTGGTTCAAACATTAAAAACGCCCTCCTGAAAAGTTGGGAAATCTGAGTTACCCACTTATTCACTGGAGTGACAGGTATAAATTATTATTCAACTTATTTATCAGAGTTCCAAAGCAACAAATTGGCTGCAATAGGACCAGATATTTCGGATCCAACCAGGTGCTTATCAGCTAATACGGTTAAATCTCACTGATAAACATAGGGTTAGCCCAACCAGAAAAACTCAGGGGCGTAGATTCAGGGGTATTACACGGCGGTTCTTTTGACAAAAAGGACAAAAAGGTGTGTACATACCTATACAAAAATTTAAAACGCTGCAAATTCATACACACGGGTTGGTTATTCCCCAGACCAGGCGCATGGAGACTCATTTCTTCAACATGGGGAAAATGGAAACAGTGATTGAGGGTCCAAAATTTAGTGGAAAATGATACCCCACACGCCTAGGTAGCAGAAATCTCGAAAATACATGTTCAAACATGAGGAAAATGGGGGAAACAGTGTGTGTGGTGGGTCCCGGACCCATTCCAATCGATCCAGGGTCCAGAATTTAGTGGAAAATGTTACCCTACTCGCCTAGATTGCCCAAAATCTCGAAAAATCCACCGGAATCTACAATATTGGTCATTGGTTTTAATGCAAGTCCAATTTTTAAACAATTTCAGGACAGAGTTGCCATAATTGGTCTTGAGAAGTGATGAGGATTATACATATCAAATGCTTTCTTGAAGTTGTATAAAATAAGTAATTTATTTTGCAACAAAAACATATCACTGCAAAATGGAAGAAAGTCAACACAAATGACCGTTCAAACATAATAACATAATAAAGAAAAACCATGTTCTTGAAGCATGCAACAATGATTGCAAAAGGGCATGGAAGAAAGTAAAAGTTAATTCAGGACTGTATAAAGGAAAGACAGTTCTTTACAGTTCTTATTTCAATAGTCTTGAACAGAGTTGGCTAAACTTTGTTCTTTGATGTAGCATTTGAAGCATAAGAGTGGAAGTAATTGTTACATTTTTGTGGAGTAGGCGTCATTATAATTTATTGTGCATTTTTTACAATCTATTGAGTTTCAAGAAGTAGACAGTTATTTCACAATTTTTAAAAGAAGGTATAAATGTGCGTAGATTAAAAGTTAAGAAGCAGTTTGTTCAGATGCCTGCAAAATATGATTCAGGTATGCTTGGAGTGGGTTGTTTGAGGTAAATGGGAGAAGACTAATGTTTTTGGTTGATGATATGGCTTGTTATGGCACAACATAACAGAGTAGATAGTGGGAGTTGTTTAACACGTTTGCCGCGGGTCACGCGCTCAGCGCGTGAGCTCTGTTCCAATGTGTGCGTCGCACGCGCCTGGCGCGTGAAGGTAACCTTCACTTCAGATGACTCCCGCACAGCTGCTCAAACGAGCTCAAAAATTCCGCAGCGAACGTGTTAATGGAGTCTGTCTGGGCATATTCACAACAGAGAGATCCTACTACAGGTGTCTCCATTTGTCTGCCATTGGTGGTATACTGTGGCATTTGGTGTAATAATTTTAAGAACGATGCAGGTATTCAGTCCCACTATACCTTGGCCATAGCTGATTGCTGTTAAGAGATGCATTCAATTGATGGCACTTTCCAAAGAGAGAGCTGCTAGTACTCATTTCCTTGCTGTTGCTGTCTGCAGATGCATTGGGTGAGATGCCATTGACAAAGGAGCAGTTGGTGCACTACATCAATCATCATTGCCTTTGCTGTGGCGCCATTCACAACAAAAAGAATCACTACAATCTATATCTCGCCCATCAACAGTAGCTTTTCGTCTAATACTATTGACAGCTGGTAAGGTAGATTCAGGACCTCCATATCTTGGCCATAGCTGATAGCTGTTGAACGACGCATTACTTTGATGGCACATTGGAAAGTCAGAGCTGTCAGTACTATTTTCTCAGCTGTTGCTCTCTGTAGATGCAGTGGTGAGAAGCCATGGACAATAAAGAAGATTGCTTCACCATCACCATACACCAGCCATTTCAGTTATGTCTAAGCCAGCAGCGCTTTTAGCAGCGCAATTGACTACAGGGGAGAAGACTGTAATGTTTTTGGTTGATGATACAGCTAGTTATGGCACAACATAACAGAGTTGTTTAATGGAGTCTGTCTGGGCATGACAGTCTGATGAAGTGTTACAGTTAGTATGGTGGTTTCTAAATGGCTGCTCCAATAGCAGTCTGTCTGCAGTTGTATTTGGTGAGGTGCCATTCACCACAAAGAAGGTTGGTATCACCAACTTCCAGCCATTGATCACTGTCTCAGTTGGCAGTGCCTTTCTGCAGAGCCATTCACAACAGAGAGAGATCCTACTACAGGTGTCTCCATTTGTCTGCCATTGGTGGTATACTGTCTCTATTAGAAGTGGCATTTGGTGTAATAATTTTAAGAACTATGCAGGTATTCAGTCCCACTATACCTTGGCCATAGCTGATTGCTGTTAAGAGATGCATTCAATTGATGGCACTTTCAAAAGACAGAGCTGCTAGTACTCATTTTCTTGCTGTTGCTGTCTGCAGATGCATTGGGTGAGATGCCATTGACAAAGGAAGGTTGGTGCACTACATCAATCATCATTGCCTTTGCTGTGGTGCCATTCGCAACAAAAAGAATCACTACAATCTCTATATCTCGCCTCTATATCAGCAGTATACTATCTCTGTCAGCAGTAGCTTTTCGTCTAATACTATTGACAGCTGATAAGGTAGATTCAGGACCTCCATATCTTGGCCATAGCTGATTGCTGTTGAACGACGCATTACTTTGATGGCACATTGGAAAGTCAGAGCTGTCAGTACTATTTTCTCATCTGTTGCTCTCTGTAGATGCATTGGGAGAAAAGCCATTGCTTCACTATCAAATACACCAGCCATTGGACACTGTCTAAGCCTGCAGCGCAATTAACCACAGGGGTCTCCATATGTCAGCCATTGGTGGCATGCTGTCTCTGTCAGCTGCATTTACTTTGATGGTACCTCCAAAAGACAGCTGTATTAGCTATGTTTCCTCAGCAGTAGTAAGCTGTTGCTGTGTTGTACTTTTTCTGTGACTTCACTGCAAGATCCTCCAACAGTTGTCTTTCAGTTTATGTCCCTTATCACTGCCTGGTTACCACAATCATTATCATACAAGTGCGTTTGTAGCTGCCTGGTATTCCTAATTTGAAGAATATATTACTTGGATAACTATAGCGATTAGGCTTGTCAATTCGTTTACTCAACAAACCGATTATTTCAACTACCTGCTATTTACAACCTACAATTCCTACGAATCATTACATATTGAGTTACAATTTTGAAATGTAAAATCAACTGTCTTTTTGGGCTTTGAACAATCTTCTTGTAGTAACTACATCCCAATAAAATGGTTTTTACAATTTTTCAATTTTTTTGCGTACCATACAATTATTATTAATAGGTACTTTTGAACTTGACTTTCAAATTGACTCTGAATTTCCCTATTAATGATTTTCATTCAGCTTTCAGGCCAATACCATTTCTACCGTTCTGTTGAGGCGGTATTTTGAGCGCGTGACCATTTTGAACTCCGTTGACGTAACTTTTGTTGTAGGCCTTTTGATAGAATTCCCAAAACAAGTAGTAGAAAAATATGGCGTTCGGGAAGACAATGATCACAGTCCATTTGGGGTAGTTGCAGTCGCTGAAGAGTACCAGAGCGTAGTGGATGAACGCCAGGCAAAATTGACCCTGCAAAGAAATCAATATGTGATTATCAGTGATGAAAGTTGATTGAGTTCTTTGGATCAGAGCGCATCTATCAAAAGTATTATGTTTGTCAAAGGCTAATCTTGTTCCATCTGGGGAGAAGGCTATGATGCCATTGGGTAAATTTCAATTCATACAGTTTAACTTTTTTACACAATTACCTACCTATTTCCTTCAATGATTAAAATTTACTAAAGTTATTAATCAGCCAATAACACAACTCAAAAAAAAAAAAAAAAAAAAAGTCAAAGTCCATGAAAGCGAATGTGGGGTTTTATGTTTTTTGGGTCGCTGATTTCGAATCTTTTGCCAGTTTTTTCAGATCAGATTGCTTTCAAGGTCATTTGAAGGTCAAAGGGAGAAAATATAGCTAAAAAAATATCGCTTAAAAAATCTGAAAAAATTCAGACATAGGTTTTTTAGAACGCAGAATCCAAATCCGGTGTCGGTTGACCTTCATGAGGTCAAGGTCAAGGTCATTTGAAAGTCAAACCATAAAAATAACCTTTACGAAAAAATGGAAAAATTTATGTATGTGTTTCGAGGGTCGCTGAATCCAAATCCAGGGTTGGTTCAATCATGTCTGGTTATCTGAAGGTCATATAAGGTCATTTGAAGGTCAAATTTTAAGAATAGGGTTAAAAAATTTGAAAAAATTCAGACAAAAGTTTTTCAGAACGCTGATTCCAAATCCTGATTCATATGTTCAAGGTCAAGGTCATTTGAAGGTCAAACCAACAAAATAACCTTAAAAAAATTGTAAAAATTTATTTATGTGTTTCAAGGGTCGCTGAATCCGAATCCAGGGTTGGTTCAATCATGTCTGGTTATCTGAAAGTCATACAAGGTCATTTGAAGGTCGAATTTTTACACTTTTTTTTGAGGTTATTTTGTTGGTTTGACCTTCAAATGACCTTGACCTTGACCTCATGAAGGTCAACTGACACCGGATTTGGATTCAGCATTCTAAAAAACCTATGTCTGAATTTTTTCAGATTTTTTAAGCAATATTTTCTACATTTGACCTTCAAATGACCTTGAAAGCAATCTGATCTGAAAAAACTGGCAATCAATTTGAAATCAGCGATCCAAAAAACATAAAACCCCACAGGTCGTCTTCATGGACTGACTTTTTTTTTGTGGGGTTGTGATAATTAACCGCCCCAACTAAAGCTGATTTTGGCAATTTTGTTCAATTGGATTTTTGAAAACTACATTCAATTTGGATTGTTACAGTGGTTTTGAAGTTTAGGACCTTTAGAATACGTTTTAAGGACTTCCAAAGATGGCATTCCTCAGCGAGGAAAGCTGCAACTTAAGCGTGAATCGTTGCTTCAAGTCTAGAATCAAACAATATGGGAAAATAAAAATAAAGTTTCATTAAAATTGAAGAGGCTAATCAGCTGAAGAAATAACTTATTATGTGTCCCGAGTCAAGCGATGAAAGACACTATTGAATGAGTAGGGTTAGGTCCATTAGGTTATGTGAAATATATTAGGAAGAGGCATTACGTTATGACGTATCACCGCCTGCTGACCCCTCCATATGCACCCCTATACCATCAATGGTGTTGCCCTTAGACGTCCCTCTGTGGTCTCCGACCTTGGTGTTCTTATGGACAGGCAGTTGACCTTCAATGGACACATTGAAGGCCTCTTCTCGAGCTATGTGTGCCCTCGGGTTTATAAAGCGAAACACCAGGGAGTTCACCAGTGCCTGCCCTCGTTGCCCTATCGGGCTATTGTCCAGCCTCACCTGGAGTATGCTTCCGTCGTCTGGAGTCCCTCATACGAGTGCCATGTGGATCAGCTCAACAGGGTGTACCGTGCATACCTGGCCTTCAAGCTTGGGGTTTGTCGGGAGGACGTGGACTACAGTGCCCTGGGCCAGCAGTTTCACCTGCTCAGCCCCTCTGCTCTTGTGGACATGTCCTGCACGGCATCTTCTCTGGCCTCATTGCTGCCCAATCTTTGCTAGCCCAGTTTGGCCTGCGGGTGCCCTGAGTTGGCCTGCGCTCCTGAGATCTCTTTGCTGTGCCATTCTCGCCTACCAACTACATGCGTTCTCGTCCTCTCTGCCGACTTCCCAGAATGGCTAAAATGCTGTCGGCCGAGCATGACATCGATCTCCTTTCGCTCTCTTCGGTCCTGTCTCACTGAAGTCTTCTCACTCCCCTGACTGTCTTTGGTGCCTTTACTGTGTTGAACCTTCATACTCATTTACTAATACTGTCCCTGACTCATGGCCTGCGTGCGAATGCATTTTTTTCTTCTATTTTCTGTAATTGGTCTTGTCCCGTTCATGTGAAATAAATTGATAAACATTTCAAAAGTACACACCTGGCTTTACTTCAACTTTGAATTGAAAATTGATAAATCTTCATATAGAAAATATATCAACATGTAGATGAGCGAAAAGGAAAAACACAAGTTTTAATTCATTCAGTAGTTTTGGTGAAACTAGCCTCGGACACCCTTCTGAATATAATGCTTCATTTTCTGTTTATTCATCATAAACATCTCAAACATTGGCAACAATCTTCATCAACTCCAAAAAGCACTCACCAATTGAAGGGAGGTCAACCATTTTTTCCACCACAAATACTTTTGTATATGCGGTCCCATAGCGGCCAACATGTAGTACGAGTACATGACCATGTGAACTATACTGTTGATGGTGCCAATAAACGCCGCATGACCGCCTGGATAATATTTCACCGTGCACCAGGCCATCATTGGCATCCCTGCGTGATGGTAGAGATGAAGAAAAGTGACTTGGTTGTCTTTTTTCCTCAAGACGAAAAATATCTGTAAAAAATTTCCAAAGGTTGGGATAAGTTGACGTAAAAAGGAGTGTTTTATTGATTAAAAGACGTAATTGATTCAAAATGAACATACAGTGTCCAACAACTCGGACAATTTGGCGATGTAGTACACGTAGAATCCTCGACAAATCCTGAGATTCTCTGGAGTATCTTTCCAGTCAACACTCTCGCATCGAAACATGCTGTATTTATTCATCCACAAGCCGTCAATTGCCTGTCAAACAGGATTATGAGATAATAAAGCTGAAGTTTTAAAGAAAATTAACCTTATTTAATAAAGATAAATAGCCTATGTAAGCCTCTCTCGAATTAAAATCAGTTATAATTTTAATTCGTGTTTCTTCGGAGGTTTTGAATGGACCTAGCGAGAGGTTACACAATGTAAGTCCAAGATTTATGACTGAGCAATTAGGGATACCAAGGATGAGCATAAAATACATTGATACAAAATGAATTATAATTGAGAATAAGGACACGTTGCAAAGGAGAATATGCCTCAACCTAGGCTAGAATTGATACAAGACAAAGTAATTCGACAAAGTAAATTGGACAACATGTGGAGCATAAAATACAATTAATACATGATACATGAAATTATGATATACATGAAATACAATTAATGAACAAGCGCAACCGGCTGACAAAAATGGCGTTGAAGGGAAAACTGGAGGGGGCATGCTGTCCCGAAGGTACACAGCAAGGCTTAATTAACTAGAGTCCTTTATCATCTCATGGGGAACACAATATTACAGCTTTGGTCGACTTCAGCACGGTAGCAGAGTTCACTTCAGAGCAAGCACAGGACAAAGCCAGGATGGACTGAGTGAGATGCACTTGCACGACAGGGTTACAAAAATATATATATGACTCCGACATGTTGGGCGCCTTGGCACCAAGGGGCGCCTTGACAACGCCTGCCCAGTTGGGCGCCTTGGCATTGAGTGAGCGCTGGAAAAATTGGGCCTTTCCAATTTTTGGAAAGGCCTGGCTACCTGCTACCTGAGGCCGGGGTTGCGGTTCCCAGAATTGAACCCCTTCCTTCACGTGTGGATGAGGTGATCGGTTGTAGGTATCGCTCGAGTATCATCACAGTGGTCGTAGCTCCTTGTTAATTTTTTCACAGTTTTCCTCGAAAGGCCTATCGCGTGTCGAACCCTCTGGCCGAAGCCTCCTGGTTTTCCCGTACATGTGGATGCTCCGTCTGGCTCCAGCCGCCTCAGAGGTTTTTCTCAGAGGAATCCCTCTTCGGAATCCTCTCTGGAATCCTCAACGTGTGTACCCGGCCTAAGTGTCCAGGTTTCTGAGCCGTGGGTAAAGACTGGTCTAATGAGGGTCATATAACGCGAAGTTTTGTGGCCCGTGAAATAACTCAGCTTATCAGCTGCTGTAGAAGTCCAAAATAACGTCGATTCGACTGTATTCTTTTTCTTCATTATTGACATTCATTAGCGAGCCCATATACTAATTCAGTCACAGCTTCAAAGGTGCAGTCATTCACCTGTATTGCCTCAGTGACAGGCCTGGAGGGGTTTGCTGCCATAGTCATAACTCACCTCTAGCTCTATTATAGGAGGCGTTGTGGAGTTGTAGTAAGAGTCAACCGACAATATACGAGTATATCCGACAATATACGAGTATATCAACAGGTTTTATTGTAAATATGGTATATATCAAGAGCGATACGAAAAACACAAAAGCACATAAATGTTGTAATCACCATATCATATTTCTTATCTTATCAACGGCATCACAGTTACGAGATAGAGAGACTGATGGCGCTGTAACGGGGCGGCAGAGTCCAAGCGCCCCGTCAAGAAACTTCGGCGGCGGGGTATGGATCGGGCCCTCTCCCCTCCAAGCGCCTGAACCAGCGGGGCGAAAGGCGTGTCCTCATTGGACACATCGGAGTAGGAGGAGGGGAAGGCGACTTGACGAGTGGGCTGGGGAAAGGCTGGGCAGTCAGTCGTGTACGAACTCAAGTGAAACGAGGTTGGCCCCCCCTGCTCGCCATAATCTCGAGAGGACGAGGCGAGGCAGGGGCGGGGCGGAACAACCTGTTTCGGGGCGGAACAACCCCAGCGAAACAACCTGTTTCGGGGCGGAACAACCGAAGCGGAACATCGAAGCGAAACAACCGACGCGAAGCAAATCAACCCCTTGTGAAGCTGGTGTTGTGAACGTGACCTGAGGGAACAAGTGTATCGTGGTTCCTTCAGGGTGAGAACTCGGGAATTGGGAGATCAGCCAATTCCTCTCCCGTAACAGTGGGCCCTTATACGAACTGAAAATCCCCCGTCGGACCCGAGTGTTGATTCGTTCGCGCCCGATTCGACGGCCAATAGTCCAGGTTCCCCACGCACCGCCAGTCGTCGGACCTCCGTCGGAAAGAGCCTCGCCTCCTCCGGCCTGGACGGCGTTCCCCTGACCGAAGCCGAGCAGCGAAGAGAACATCACCCTGTTGTCTCCATCCGAAGAAGTTGGTACACGTAAGTGGCGAAATAACTCTGTCTCGTACCCTCGCAACGCGAAAGTCGAATCTCTAAATCTGGCCCAAGCCCTGACGTTTAGTCACCAGAAAGCTGATCGTAGAGTGTACATTGTAGCCGTATTATTTAGTATTTTGTCTGTCGTGCGTTAGGAAAAGAGAAAGGAATTAGGGGAGGACATTAACAAATCACTTCCACTTTTACCGTTATTCAAACCAAACATTTTGAGCCTTCAGCTACCCCGTAAATTCATTTGGCCCTCAGCCCTTCACTTTTGCCTACTCCATAATTAGGTTACGTAATAGTCAATATCCTTCTCGGCCGAGACATTCCGTATTTTATATTTCTGTCAATTGCGTTTATTATAAGTCAATATTGAACCCTTGTCTTTTCAATCACGAAACCCCATTCCTCAGAGCTTGGTAAATTCAGGTGTACTTGGCGTCCATGACCGACCATTGCAGACATTCCGGATGGTAAGTGAAAGTCTTTAATCTCCCACTAATTATTCGCCTAGGTCTATTTTTGGATCCCTAGCCCGTTACGTGAAAACGACGGGTTACATCTTTTGGTGGCAAGCGGTGGGATTTTTCAGAAATCTCGATTTCTGTCGTATCCACAACAAGTGATCTTGACCAGGTGAATATTGGTGAGAAAAAGCTCTGAAGGAATTGGGTCGCGTTCCATAATCTTGAAATTCAAACTGTGCTAGTTGTAGATTCCGAAATTTAAAATTGTAAGAAACAAACAAATCGGCCCGAGTGTGAGGAAGCGAGTGAGGAGCCAATTGACTTCAAATCCGTGTCTAGGATTTTTTCTTTCCAAAAATCGAAATTTAGATACTGGCTCATTTGTTTAGTAGCATCACTCTCACTGTAGCCTTCTGTTCCGAAACTTGTCCCGGGGCTCTCTGTTCCGAGACTGTTCCGGGGCCCTCTGTTCCGGGACTGTTCCGGAACTTGTCCCGGGGCTCTCTGTTCCGAGACTGTTCCAGGGCCCTCTGTTCCGGGACTGTTCCGAGACTTGTCCCGGGGCTCTCTGTTCCACGACTGTTCCGGGGCCCTCTGTTCCGGGACTGTTCCGAGACTTGTCCCGGGGCTTTCTGTTCCGAGACTGTTCCGGGGCCTTCTGTTCCGAGACTGTTCCGGGGCCCTCTGTTCCGGGACTGTTCCGGGACTTGTCCCGGGGCTTTCTGTTCCGAGACTGTTCCGGGGCCCTCTGTTCCGGGACTGTTCCGGGGCCTTCTGTTCCGAAACTGTTCTGGGGCCCTCTGTTCCGGGACTGTTCCGGGACTTGTCCTGAGGCCTTCTGTTCCGAGACTGTTCCGGGGCCCTCTGTTCCGGGACTGTTCCGGGACTTGTCCCGAGGCCTTCTGTTCCGAAACTGTTCCGGGGCCCTCTGTTCCGGGACTGTTCCGGGACTGGTCCCGAGGCCTTCTGTTCCAAGACTGTTCCGGGGCCCTCTGTTCCGAAACTGTTCCGGAGCCTTCAGCTCCAATTGACATCCCGATTCCAGACCCGTCATAGCTCTTACCAACTGGGAAGTCCTTTCTCGATTCGTGGGGAAATTATCGGTCCTTGGTGCGCAAGAAAGTGATCTATCGGTTCTATAATTTTTTTGTACTTATTTTCTTTTTTTTTTTTTCTTAACAAGTGAATTCGCGACCATGCACCAAAACAGCAGCCCATCAGACGAGGGCGAAGCCATGATGAACCCCGATCTGGAAATAAAATGCACAACACAAGTACTTACCTTGTTTTACTAATGACCGTGCCTCATGAGTCGTGACAGGACTCCCTGGGTCTCCCCCCCCCCCCTTTTTTTTTTCTTTTTCCCTTTGTAATGGCAGCAAAATCTAGGGTTCGTTGTTCAGTTTCTGGCTTAGTGAAAGAGGTTGTCTGCATGACAAATGAGCCGTCGATTGATGGAAAATGTGTGAGTTTGAGTGTGAGAGGAGACTAAAGAAAGGGCCGGTTTGTATGTTTCACATCATAGTAGGGAAGTAGAAGATAAGACCGGCGGAAGACACATCTCGCCCATCGCACCACCTGGGAACACCAGCGCCATCATGCTCTCGACGGGTGGGGACGTCCTGTGCCCGTCTGCACCAAGCAACGACACCCGCCGACAACGTACCGCTGCGAGAGAAAATGCCGGAACCTGCGGCCCACGGACCCTGCCTACCCGAAGCCCTGCTCCCGCGCCGAACACAAGAAGGACCACCACCAACCTGTACCGCTTGTAAGCGATGGCGGTACGAACAAGCATGGATAGCGGCCAAACAACCAGACGCAATGCCCATCGAACCAGTCACCCCCCCCCCCCCCCCCCCCCGGAAGAAAGATTGCCGAGGTAGACCTCGGCCTCCAAAGATCGGAGGAGTGTAACGGGGCGGCAGAGTCCAAGCGCCCCGTCAAGAAACTTCGGCAGCGGGGTACGGATCGGGCCCTCTCCCCTCCAAGCGCCTGAACCAGCGGGGCGAAAGGCGTGTCCTCATTGGACACATCGGAGTAGGAGGAGGGGAAGGCGACTTGACGAGTGGGCTGGGGAAAGGCTGGGCAGTCAGTCGTGTACAAACTCAAGTGAAACGAGGTTGGCCCCCCCTGCTCGCCATAATCTCGAGAGGACGAGGCGAGGCAGGGGCGGGGCGGAACAACCTGTTTCGGGGCGGAACAACCCCAGCGAAACAACCTGTTTCGGGGCGGAACAACCGAAGCGGAACATCGAAGCGAAACAACCGACGCGAAGCAAATCAACCCCTTGTGAAGCTGGTGTTGTGAACGTGACCTGAGGGAACAAGTGTATCGTGGTTCCTTCAGGGTGAGAACTCGGGAATTGGGAGATCAGCCAATTCCTCTCCCGTAACAGTGGGCCCTTATACGAACTGAAAATCCCCCGTCGGACCCGAGTGTTGATTCGTTCGCGCCCGATTCGACGGCCAATAGTCCAGGTTCCCCACGCACCGCCAGTCGTCAGACCTCCGTCGGAAAGAGCCTCGCCTCCTCCGGCCTGGACGGCGTTCCCCTGACCGAAGCCGAGCAGCGAAGAGAACATCACCCTGTTGTCTCCATCCGAAGAAGTTGGTACACGTAAGTGGCGAAATAACTCTGTCTCGTACCCTCGCAACGCGAAAGTCGAATCTCTAAATCTGGCCCAAGCCCTGACGTTTAGTCACCAGAAAGCTGATCGTAGAGTGTACATTGTAGCCGTATTATCTAGTATTTTGTCTGTCGTGCGTTAGGAAAAGAGAAAGGAATTAGGGGAGGACATTAACAAATCACTTCCACTTTTACCGTTATTCAAACCAAACATTTTGAGCCTTCAGCTACCCCGTAAATTCATTTGGCCCTCAGCCCTTCACTTTTGCCTACTCCATAATTAGGTTACGTAATAGTCAATATCCTTCTCGGCCGAGACATTCCGTATTTTATATTTCTGTCAATTGCGTTTATTATAAGTCAATATTGAACCCTTGTCTTTTCAATCACGAAACCCCATTCCTCAGAGCTTGGTAAATTCAGGTGTACTTGGCGTCCATGACCGACCATTGCAGACATTCCGGACGGTAAGTGAAAGTCTTTAATCTCCCACTAATTATTCGCCTAGGTCTATTTTTGGATCCCTAGCCCGTTACGTGAAAACGACGGGTTACAGCGCTAGTGTCGCCACATTTCTCCCCCCCTAGATTGCGGAGCAATATTAATGAGACATAGAAAAATAAAATTTGTAACTTTAACAAATTTTACATTAATATTGCTCCGCAATCAAGGGGGGGGGGGAATGTGGCGACACTAGCGCCACCAGTCTCTCTATCTTGTAACTGTGATGCCGTTGATAAGATAAGAAATATGATATGGTGATTACTACGCTTACGTGCTTGTGTGTTTTTCGTATCCCTCTTGATATATATTATATATATATAATTATTGTAAATATTATAAATATATATATAATTATTGTAAATATTATAAATGTATATATAATTATTATAAATATTATATATATATCAAACGGGATACGAAAAACACACAAGCACGTAAGCGTAGTAATCACCATATCATACCGACAATAATATACGGTATATCAACAGGTTTTAAAGTAAATATGGTATATTATACCATTATATAATATTTATATATATTATAATATATAATATTATATAACCAATGGTATATTATACCATTATATAATATTTATATATATTATAATATATAATATTATAATATTATATATTATATATAACCATTATATAATGGTATATTATACCATATTTACATTGAAACCTGTTGATATACCGTATATTATTGTCGGTAGTTACAAGATAGAGAGACTGGCGGCGCTAGTGTCGCCACAGCATCACTGCAGCTACGTCATCTGCATATTTGACTAGACCCATCAACCCCCCTCCCACATTTTTTTTAAAACAAAACCTTAATATTATATCTACTTACCTCCCAAACAATCCATGTGCTGACTATGACTTGTACGAAATTATAAATTATGAGCACGTTTTTCAATTCGAATGGTTTTCTTTTCTCCATAATTTTAGGGCCGAGAGCTATTACAAAGTAGAGGTAGAGGATGAGTAGAACTACAGTTGGCAAAGGATTGTCCATAAGAGCCCATTCACTCGTGCGTGGATCTGAAATGAAAAGTTACAATTTAAATTTAAACTTCACTTGAACAACGTACCTGCTGGATTCTCTTATTCTATCAATATCCGCCCTACGACTGTAATAAATATCACAATTACCTGCTAATTCTCGAAAAAGATAGTCCCACCAGATGGACAACTCATTGCCAAATGATTGGTTATTGGCTGCAGTCATCTAAGTAAAAAAGAGAAATCGTTATTTTGCATTTGAGGTTAATTTCAAGTCTCAAAATTTATATTTTCGACAAAACGTGGTTTTAGAATGCTTTTACCTGCGACTTACGCACGTCCATTCGCATCAACCGTATTTCTTCATCCATGTTCTGTAAATAAATAAAAATAAATAATTATGCCTAATTTACTAGAGGAAAAATGTGAAGAGATGAAATCTATATGTACAACTATTTCGGAGAGTGATAAGAAATTTGTAGTAAGTTTCAAGTGGTTATTTTGAAATGTGTCGTTTTTGTAGTTGATAGACAACGATAAGCGAGGCAAAAAGAGTAAAATGTAACAAAAAATCGTCACAGTGGAAACTGCGCATGCGTCAAAATCTAGCAAAATCAGACTAAAAGTTTTAAAAATGTAACAAAAAATTGTCACGGTGGAAACTGCGCATGCGTCAAAATCTAGCAATATCTGACTAAAAGTTTTAAGAATGTAACAAAAAATCGTCACGGCGGAAACTGCGCATGCGCCAAAGCAATATTACTTCTCAATAACAAAATAGCATTGTCGCTGTTGTTGTGAATTCATATATCGGAACGAAAACAAAATGGTTTTAACAAGTACAGAGCGGTCAAATAGTACAATAGTAGGAATAATGTTGAAATGTTGCATTCTTATTGTTGCAAGCTGGCACCTGCGCCAGTCAAATGGGCTGCCGGCATTGCAGGGTCAACGACCTGTGGAGGGCTAAGGGTCGCCCTCGAACATCCGCGTCATATTGAATTGGCTGGAACCTTCCCATTAACTCGAGACAACACATCAAGTTCCCAGAACCAGGGAAGGTTTGAGAAGGTACTCGACCAAGAGGCAGCAGGTATAAAAGAGGACCAAGGAATGCCGCAGTTCAGTTCAATTTGGAGTCGGAATATAGACGCTTTGTGCTATAAATTGTGCCGTGTTATAAATAGTGCAACAACTGTGAATTGTGCTTTGTCATTGTGTAAGTGCGCAAATGTGAACAGTGTATTCAAGTGAACAATTGTAATAAATTATTTACTAAAAACATAAATCGTTTTATTATTCATGAAATTTCTGAAAGTTAGAAATTGTCTGTCGACTATAATATGTCTCTCGCGCGGAGTGCGAGGTCTTTGAATTTTTCACTAAATTCAAGGCGTTAAATCGATTAATACTAATTTTAAAGCGATAGCTGCATACAGAGGCTATGTACGGGTAAAAAATCGGGTGTAGGTAGGTTGGTAGGTGATCTAAAATTGGCCAGTTTTTGTTTTCCAATGACGTTTCCCATGATTATTAAAGCGGGAAAAGGTATCAGATACATCAAAAATAGTCCGCCAAACAGTGACGTCACAATCAGTGTGAAATACTGAAATGACAGCTACTTTTGAGAGAAAAAGTAGAACAACAACAGCAATCCTTGCTGTCCAAGACGCTACACTACGGCGGACAACTGAACATTTTCTCCCTTTGGTTTTGTTATTGTTGTAAACAAACCTCCATAATCAAGAAGAATGAAGATTGATCACTCCAGATAAAATACCGACCAATTTTTGAAAGGAATGATGGTTATAAAGAGATATGGAGAAATCAAGGTGGACCTCACTTGGGTTGTCCCAATAGGGGCGGAAAGGAAAACGCTGAACGCTGACGTCACGAAATGTTTATTATTTTTCTGAATAAACTATTTGGCACTCTTTTTCACGTACAATGTTTGGTTTGTTATTTCTTGAATAATGAAATTGAAAATGTGTATTTCGAAAAATAGATTTTTGAGATTTTTAGCAATCTAGGTGTGTGGGGTATTATTTTCCACTAAATTTTGGACGCTGAATCCAATGAGACGGGTGCCGGAACGATTGGCGCCCTCTGGATGAGGTTATGGGTCAAAATGGGTGCCTATCTACCCATTTTGAATGTGTGTTTTCGGGATTTCTGGTACCTAGGCGTGTGGGGTATCATTTTCCACTAAATTTTGGACCCTCAATCGATTGGAATGGGTCCGGGACTCGCCACACCCACTGTTTCCCCCATTTTTTCCATGTTGAAGAAATGAATCTCCATGCGCCAGGTTCGTGGAATAACCAACCCGTGTGTATGAATTTTCTTTTTTGAAACTTTGGGTTTTACCTCATCTGAACGTTTTGAGTATTCAGTGACGTCATGACTTGTACTCAGGTAATTTTGATTCATTCAAGAACAATGTGTGCTCAGCTAATATAAAAATTAAATAAAATTGAACCGAAACGAAACAAATTAGAACGAAAAACGTTGGGCGCATTTTGTATTATTATTATGAATGTTCATTTTAGAATCATATAAATATGAGATTTATATGAGGTAATACTAAACTACTGTTTATTTCTGACAATATATTAATTTTACAAATTATCTATGATAATTATTAATATAATTGAACATATGATTATATTATTTATAAATCACTAATTGTGATTGTAAATGAAACATTTTCATGGTAACTTATGAATATATTTAATTCATTTAAAGTAAAATTTTATTTCTGCAAAATTATGTAACAAATATTTATTTGAAGAATTATTGTAGAAATCATGATTTTAATGTTCATTTATATGAAAAATTTTGAATTCGTTAATGATGATTAGTATTATTGCATATGATTATATCAAATGATTTCTAATGTTCACAATTCAATTCCGTGAAACTGTATTAACTGAATATTATGTCAACTGAATTAATATAAAGAAATTTCATTTTATAGAAATGTGAGCGTATTAGAAACATCTTGATGTTTTAGTACATGCGCCCAACGTTTTTCGTTTTATAAGAATTGGAAATTGTTATAAAGTCTGTTACCATAATGTGACCAATTTATTCAGAAATTCTGCCAGGCTCATAGGAAAATTATTTTCTACTTTTTAGTGCATATGAAAAACGTTTTTTTTATAAAAGTTTTTTTATTCATGTACTATTATTTTCTACTTTTTAGTTTTGTTCGTTAGAAATTTGTAATCGTAAAATTTTATTGAAGAACCTCGATGAACAATGCAGATATTCCCCCCTATCATTAAATAATTTTATTTTATTGAAATTACTCAAGAAGCTCTTTAAATCATCATCAAAGTATTATAATATTGCATTGTCATCTGGTTCTGATCTATATGTAAAGTTTCAGAACTATAGATTGCCGATAAATGGTCGAAATTTGAGTTGAAAGATTTCGCGGACAAACAGACAAACAAGAATGCGGGTTAAGAAAAACGTTTTAAAAAATTAAATAAAATTGAATCATATAAAATCTGTTCAAAGGAGTTTGGAAATGAGGAAGGTTTTAGTTAATTTTAATGCCAAGTTGAAGCCAAATCGCGTTGATCAACCATTCGAACGGCACTTGATTCGCGCGTTTGGCCACAAACTCGACGGCCAGGAAGCCCAAGTGCACCCCGACCGGTTTCGACATGTCTTGGAGGACTTGATTCCTGCCCTCGAACCGCCCTATTCGATGTCGCAAGCAATTATTTCACAAACGGGCTCGGGGATCTGTCGAGAGGGGACCTGACCTATCTGAAACTTGCGAGATTAATTCGAAACTGGCCTCGTCTCATCTCCCTCACCTGCAAAAAACCTTGAAAAAAAGTGATAGGTGTGCGCATCATTCTGTTGACATTTCCATCGAACTTGTAATTTTATTAGGTATCGAAACACCGTAGTCCCTTTCGCCTGTTGAAACTCATGATCTATGTACGAAATTGAGGATACCGAACAATCCCTCTCCCTATGGCTCGTTGTGAATTTTGGTTAATTATTCCTCGATCAATCATGCTTTCTACAGAAAGTCAACCTCCCTGATCCGCCTCAAAATAAACTTGACATTGTGCGTTTCAGAATTTCTAGATCGAAACGCAGCCAATTCTTCCACCAAGATTGATTATTCCTTGGAGAAGGAATGGTGGAGTGTCCCGGGCTCATTCCAATCGATTCAGCGTCCAAAATTGATTGAAAATGATACCCCACACGCCGTGGTACACAAAAATCTCAAAACCCCACTTTCAAAATAGGTAGATAAATCCCATTTTGATCCATACCCACCTTTAGTGGGTCTTAATAGTCCCAAAACCAGTCTCAATGGATTAAGTGACCAATATTAGTGGAGAACAATACCCCATTTTCAATAACAATAACCCATTTTCACTCCCATTTGAGCACCCTCCACCCGAACTTTGGTCCTTACTCACCACCGATGGGAACCAATCGATTCAATGTACGCAATTGATTGAAAGAAAATGATACCCCCACACGCACCGGAACCAGAAATCCCGAAAAAACATATTCAAAATGGGTAATATATTCCCAATTTGACTCATAACTTCTTCCAGTGGGTGCCAATCGTTGTGGGCCCCATTTGATTGGATTCAGCTACCAAAATTTAGTGGAAAATGATACCCCACTCGCCTAGATCGCCCAAAATCTCGAAAATCCATTTTTCGAAAAACACATTTTGACCCCTACCCTGCCCAAATTTGGTCCGATCGGGCTGAAAAGCTTGGAGGACCGTGCTAGGCCGGGAACAGACCCCTGACCCAAATTTCAGATTTTTAGAAAATTTTCTACTACCAAAAACGGCGTGGACGGCGGACGGCGGACGGCGGACGGCGGACGGCGTACGGCGGACGGACATTGATCTTTTGGTTGGTTATTCCTTGAATAATCAACCTATGTTTTCATGCAAATGGTCAACCTCTCCGATTCGGCTCAAATTTTTTTTCTGGACGTTTCATGATGTCCTGATCAAAAAAGGTCAATGTCCGTCCGCCGTACGCCGTCCGCCGTCCACGCCGTTTTTGGTAGTAGAAAATTTTCTAAAAATCTGAAATTTGGGTCAGGGGTCTGTTCCCGGCCTAGCACGGTCCTCCAAGCTTTTCAGCCCGATCGGACCAAATTTGGGCAGGGTAGGGGTCAAAATGTGTTTTTCGAAAAATGGATTTTCGAGATTTTGGGCGATCTAGGCGAGTGGGGTATCATTTTCCACTAAATTTTGGACCCTGAATCGATTGAAATGGGTCCGGAACCCGCCACACCCACTGTTTCCCCCATTTTTTATTTATATATTTAACTTTAATATATTTAACTTTAAATCATTTTCATATAGGCAAAGGAAATAAAGAACTATTTATTAAAATTTTGTTTTACTCCTATTAGGAACATATAAGGAGTGGTGGGAGGTGGACAACTCGTAGAACACACTTGTGGAGCTGGCTTTTGGGATTGTTTGAAGCATTGGCAGGCAGAGTTTCTGATATTTTTAAGAATTTGTTGAAAGCTCCAGAGTGCGCCAATTAGCGTTGTCGGCACAACCACGCCTCAGGGAGAAGCTCAGGCAGCACTTACTTTGGAGTATCGAATTATCATAAATTACATCTGAAGCTCTTCGGTCGAAAACAAAAGCCGGAGGTAAACGAACGCCGTCTCTTAAGATTTCCATCATTTTGCGAAATCCTATAAAACGGATTCGGTGAAATCCTAGCGACCTTCCATCGGTAGACTAATGAGGTAATTCGTAACTCTGCCCAAAACCCACCACTGGGCTGTTGCCGTAATTTCGCTTCACTATCGGTTTCCGTTGCATTAAAGCTTGTGGAAACGGAATAACGCCAACTCGTCCGTGAAGGGCCTCTTTCGGCCGGTCCTGGAGGTTTTGGCGGCCTTGAGAGAAAGGCCGCAATTCGTCGTCAAGCTCTGAATGTGATGCGACGTGGGCAGCCTGGAAGACGAAACAGAGGGCGAGCAACCTTGAACTTGCTCCTGTTTTCCGGTAGAAAAAGTGGCATTGATTACGAGGATAGTGGGTGGTTAGCTGAATGATAAACTGTCAAGGGTTTGGCCATCATTTGTGGTTCATGCTGATTTCTTCCTATACATTGGCAGCCACCTATGCTGTTTGTAGTATCACAGCTGTAAGCAGTGACAGCAATGCTAGCCTGAAGCCTTTTTTGAACTCGTGGGCTCTTAAGACTTCAGCTTTTAGGAACAGGACACAAGCCAATCTAACTTTTCTGCAATCCTCGTTACCACAATGGCAATGGCAGCTGCAGCACACCAAACAGTACGCTCTCGTAAATGCTTACTAAAACCCGTTTTGTCAATATCAGCTGCATCTTTTCTGGTTTGAAGTACCAGCCAAGCCACACTTGTACATTGCTCAAAACCATCTCAGCAATTTGAGCTAAGATCAAACAATCAATGGACGCTGGAGAGATCTGGTAGAAGCAAGCTTGTAACCTGCCCTGTTGCCATCAGTTGCATCATTTTTTGTTAAAAGAACCAGCCAAAACACACTTGTACATTGCTCAAAATCATCTCAGTGATAAGATCAAGCAGGCAGTGGACGCTGGAAACGTCTGGTAGTCATAAGCTTAAAACCTGTCCTGTCACTATCAGTTGCATCATTTCTGGTTTAAAGAACCAGCATAGCCACACGTGTACATTACTCAAAATCATCTCAGTGATAAGATTGGACGCTGGAAAGGTCTAGCAGTCATAAGCTCAAAACCCATCTTGCTAACATCAACAGCATCCATTTAGGTTCAGAGCACAAGAGATGTCAGACTTGTAAGTTACTGCAAACCATCTCAGTGACAGCTAAGACCATGCAGGTAGCAGATGCTGGTGAGGTCTGGTAGCAATAAGCAAGAAAACCGTCTAGTCAGGTAGCCATAAGCAAGAATACCGTCCTGTCAACAACAGCAGCATCCTTTTTGGTTCAAAGTCCCTAAAAGCCAAACCCCTTTTTTTCTCAAAACCATCTTAGTGATAAGATCGAGCAGGCCGTGGCTGCAGGCGAGCTCTGGCAGCAGAATGTTTGAAACCCGTCTTGCCAACATCAGCAGCATCCATTCAGGTTCAGAACACGAGATGTCAGGCTTGTAAGTTACTCCAAACCATCTCAGCAGTGACAGCTAAGACCATGCAGGCAGCAGATGCTAGTAAGGTCTGGTAGCCGTAAGCATGAAAACCGTCTTGGCAACATCAGCAGCATCCTTTTTGGTTCAAAGTCCCAATAAAGCCAGCCCCCTTTGCTCAAAACCATTTAAGTGATATGATCAAGCAGGCCGTGGCTGCAGGTGAGCTCTGGCAGCAGAATGCTTGTAACCTGTCTTGTCAACATCAGCAGCATCCATTCAGGTTCAGAACACGAGATGTCAGGCTTGTAAGTTACTCCAAACCATCTCAGCAGTGACAGCTAAGACCATGCAGGCAGCAGATGCTAGTAAGGTCTGGTAGCCATAAGCACGAAAATCGTCTTGCCAACATCAGCAGCATCCTTTTAGGTTCAAAGTCCCAATAAAGCAAGGCCCCTTTGCTCAAAACCATAAGATCAAGCAGGCCGTGGCTGCAGGTGAGCTCTGGCAGCAGAATGCTTGTAACCTGTCTTGTCAACATTAGCAGCATCCTTTCAGGTGTACATTACCAGTGAAGCCAGACTTGTGCTTTACTTGAAACCTTCTCAGCAATGGGAGCTTATGATCAAGAAGGCAGTGGATGCTGATGAGGTCTAGCAGCAAAAAAATGCTTGTAACCTGTCTTGTCAACATTAGCAGCATCCTTTCAGGTGTACATTACCAGTGAAGCCAGACTTGTGCTTTACTTGAAACCTTCTCAGCAATGGGAGCTTAAAATCAAGAAGGCAGTGGATGCTGATGAGGTCTAGCAGCAGAATGCTTGTAACCCGTCTTGTCATCATCAGCAGCATCCTTTTTGGTTTGGAACATCATCGTGTGCACACTTGAACTTTGCTGATAATTATTTCAGCAATAACAATTACGATCTAGCAGGCAGTGGGCGCTTATCGTTGCTATTATAGCAGATCTGATCGCAAATTTGGCTGAAAATGCCATGTTCCTCACATCGACAAACAGATCTTGGTAAATATTTTGAGTTGCGAAGCGTGAAAACATCTTCCAGAGCGTGTCAGTGATGTAAAACTATTACGTAGAATAATCCCCGTCGCTAAGTGGGATCTCTCGCCTAGGGAATTATCACCTAGATAAGAGCCTTCGGCCTCTCCGCATACCTGAGATGATACAATATGTAATATTACAGGAGGACTTGTAGGACATCGCTTTTAGGAAATTCGAAATGAGTACGATTTCAGTGAGCAAGTCATTGAACTAGGAAACTGACGTCAGCAACTGTCAAGTTCACTGTCAAACACGAAGGGCGTGACTCTGCGAGATTTATCCGTCGCATAAACACAAGTTGATTGGAACTTATTCGTTCTTTTATCTCGTAATTATAATTACCAGATTCAGTGACTCGGTCAAATGGGAATGATTCATTTGAATCAACTTGATTGCGTTCGTCCGTCGGAATGAAAAATGAGTCGATTTTCGGGGTGTTTCAAGGCGAACCGGAGGAGCGAGATGAAAATACGACTTCCTCGGTTGCCTAGGACAAATTTTGAAAGATGAGTAGGAAGTGACAAGGTCCGTGAAATGTATTCAAAACTGTATTTTCCGTAAAGGACGAGTATTCGAATCGATTAAGATTCGATGAAGATGTAAGATTCCGACATGGTGGAGTAAAAGGCGAAGACACTGCCAATTCTTACACAGAGGTTGGTTATTCCTCGGACCAGGCGCATGGAGACTCATTTCTTCAACATGGGGGAAATGGGGAAAACAGTGGGTGTGGCGGGTCCCAGACCCATTCCAATCGATTCAGTGTCCATGATTTAGTGGAAAATGATACCCCACATGCCCATGTTCCAGAAAACTCGAAAACACATATTCAATATTCAAAATAGGTAATATATACCCAATTTGGCCCATAACTTCTTCCAGTGGGTGCTAATCGTTCTGGGACCCATTTCATTGAATTCAGCGTCCAAGATTTAGTGGAAATTGATACCCCACTTGCCTAGATCGCCCAAAATCTCGAAAATCCATTTTTCAAAAAACACATTTTGACCCCTACCCCGCCCAAATTTGGTCCGATCGGGCTGAAAAGCTTGGAGGACCGTCCTAGGCCGGGAACAGACCCCTGACCCAAATTTAAGATTTTTAGAAAATTTTCTACTACCAAAAACGGCGTGGACGGCGGACGGACATTGACCTTTTGGTTGGTTATTCCTTGAATAATCAACCTATGTTTTCATGCAAATGGTCAACCTCTCCGATTCGGCTCAAAATTTTTTTCTGGACGTTTCATGGTGTCTAGATCAAAAAAGATCAATGTCCGTCCGCCGTCCACGCCGTTTTTGGTAGTAGAAAATTTTCTAAAAATCTGAAATTTGGGTCAGGGGCCTGTTCCCGGCCTAGGACGGTCCTCCAAGCTTTTCAGCCCAATCGGACCAAATTTGGGCGGGGTAGGGGTCAAAATGTGTTTTTTGAAAAATGGATTTTCGAGATTTTGGGCGATCTAGGCGTGTGGGGTATCATTTTCCACTAAATTTTGGACCCTGAATCGATTGGAATGGGTCTGGGACCCGCCGCACCCTCCGTTATCCCCATTTCCCCCATGTTGAAGAAATGAGTCTACTTGCGCCTGGTCCAAAGAATAACCAACCCCTGTGTAAGAATTTGCAGCGTTTTTGATCTAGACACCTTGAAACGTCCATTACAAAATTTTGGGCAGAGATTGACTTTTTGCATGAAAACGTAGGTTGATTATTCAAGGAACAACCAACCAAAAATGAATAAATAATGCAAATGCTCCAAATTCTTTTACAGGGGTTGATTACTCCTCGGACCAGGAGCATGGAGGAAAGGGGGAAAACAGGTGAATGGAGAGTATCCGAACTCATTTCAATCGAATCAGTGTCCAAAATTTAGTGGAAAATGATACCCCACACGCTTAATAAGCCAAAAATGTCACAATCCATTTTTCCACATCCCGGCCTCTAACCCCCCCCCCCCCCCCCCCCAATTTTTTGTCCGATCGGGCTAAATAGTATTGAGAACCAACAGGTCTAGGCAGTGTTTACAACACAGCGCATGCGCAGTGATTATCATGTTTTAACAAAAAGTGAGTGATTTAGCACTTGACTAAGTTGGTCATGAATCACTTATCCTCAACATGAATATCAGGATTGGCAAATTAGCGAGAATACGAAAAAAAAAAAAAAATAATAATAATAAGGAACTCGATTTCGAAAATTGTCGAAAACGCAACAACTGTGAAGTTCACGGTCGCTTTTCGCCGGATTCGGGGAGTTACTGGACCCCGTCGAAGGCCAAAAAACACTCGAGAGAACTACAGTCATGCGCAATTGCGCGTAGAATGAGATAATTCGCGCAATGAAATTAGCACTGAATCGGCTCAAGTGGCCGGTTATTTTTCCACTATCTTAATAACCGGTAAAGCACCGAATTCGTTTCGGTACAAAATTAAACGGTTTTTCCACTGCGAAAAAACCCCAAGGGCATCTGAAGAATTAGTTCGGAAATCGTGTTGTTGTGATTGCTTCAAATTAATGTGCCTGTGAAGAAGAACAACGCGGGGAGAAACTTGTCTGAAGTGTGACAAATCTAAGACTGTATGGGTTTGGTCGACAGTCATCATTCAGCGACAAATTCAATCAAAATACACGTACAGTGCTCAGAGGTCCGCTGATGAAGCAGTCGCAAAAGGATCCAGTTTTATAAAACGATGCAAATTCTTACACACGGGTTGGTTATTCCTCGAACCAGGCGCATGGAGATTCATTCCAATCGATTCAGCGTCCAAAATGTAGTGGAAAATGAGTGACCAATCAGATTGAAAATTTTCGAGATGATGAAAGAAGAAGAGAGATCAAGGTGGAGGCATGGTGGATACAAATCGTAGACAAGGTGGGGCGAGGTGGAGACCAGGCCGAGACAAGGCGGAGACCAGGATGACACAAGGCGGAGGTGAGATGGAGACCAGAACGAAACAAGGCGGAATGAAAGGCGGAGAACAGGATGAGACAAGGCGGAAACAAGGACGAGACAAGGTGGAGTAAAAGGCAAAAACATAGTTTGATTATTGAAGGAATAACCAACCAAAACCAGGATGAGACAAGGCGGAGACCAGGATGAATCAAGGCGGAGGCGAGATGGAGACCAGGGTGAGACAAGACGGAAACCAGGACGAGACATGGTGGAGTAAAAGGCGAAGACACTGCCAATTCTTACACAGAGGTTGGTTATTCCTCGGACCAGGCGCATGGAGACTCATTTCTTCAACATGGGGAAAACAGTGGGTGCGGTACGTCCCAGACCCATTCCAATCGATTCAGTGTCCATGATTTAGTGGAAAATGATACCCCACACGCCTAGGTACCAGAAAACTCGAAAACACATATTCAAAATGGGTAATATATACCCAATTTGGCCCATAACTTCTTCCAGTGGGTGCTAATCGTTCTGGGACCCCCTTCATTGAATTCAGCGTCCAAGATTTAGTAGAAATTGATACCCCACTTGCCTAGATCGCCCAAAATCTCGAAAATCCATTTTCCAAAAAACACATTTTGACCCCTACCCCGCCCAAATTTTGTCCGATCGGGCTGAAAAGCTTGGAGGACCGTCCTAGGCCGGGAACAGACCCCTGACTCAAATTTCAGATTTTTAGAAAATTTTCGACTACCAAAAACGGCGTGGACGGCGGACGGCGTACGACGGACGGACATTGACATTTTTTGATCTAGACACCATGAAACGTCCAGAAAAAATTTTTGAGCCGAATCGGAGAGGTTGACCATTTGCATGAAAACATAGGTTGATTATTCAAGGAATAACCAACCAAAAATGTCAATGTCCGTCCGCCGTCCTGATATACCTGCGCTAGACAGTTCCTGAGGCCATGTGGCCCATTACAGTCTATCCCAGTCGTGTTTCCCCTTTTTCTTTTCTTTGCGCTAGATCATCTGGGAGCCCCGCTCTATGGCTCCATGGCTTCCCCGTATATCAGGCACCCCACCCTCTTCCGGCGTCCGCCTGCCTGTGGCAGCCCAGGGTGGATCTCGTGGAGGTGCCGGGTTTTCCAAGGGGTCTTTTAGTTCAATCTTTTGCTCTGCTAGGCCTCCGTACTAACGCGCCTCTTCTTGTGCTTGCGGTCTTCCATCATTGGCCTGTAATGAGCTTTAGGGTGGGGGTGGCTGTGGAGCTGTTGGGACTTAGTGCTTAATGTGGTGGTGGCGGCACTTACTCGCCACATTACTGGGCTTCACTGAACGTACAGGCATTTTGTAGGGGTACCTAAATAGGAAAACACCCCACCTGTGTCCTCCACTCCAGTTTATTCTTCAGCCTTTTCTTTGTGCTCCACAGTCCTGCGAAGGAGTCCTTTGCTAAAACGCTGTAGGTAGGGCGAGTACTAGGATATTCCTCCCCTGCCTGGATAAAAACCTAAATTTAACTATGCCTAGCCTAAAAAAAAAATTATCACAGGCGCATATCACATTTTATTTAAAAGACAAAAAAAACGGTAAAAATCAAGTTCAATTTGACGAAGGATTATTTTTATGATTTTTACTCTTATAATTTATTGCCCGTCTTGGGGGACGCAGTTATGCCTCAAAATAATAGTCAAAGATACCTCCCAAATTCAAATAAGTTTTAAAATAACCTCAACTACACTAAAATATATTTATTAATTTATACATTCCCTCTGAAAGTTGCTATTCTAACCGAAAACCAAATTTTGGCTTCAGGTGTCACGATCAAAATAAACAAATGTCCGTCAGCCGTCCACACTGATTTTGGTAGTAGAAAATTTTCTTAAAAACTGAAATTTCGGTCAGGGGTCCGTCCATGGCTCTAGTTGGTCCTCGAAACTTTTCAACCCGATCGGACCAAATTTTGGTGGGATTGGGGTCAAAATGTGCATTTCAAAAAAATGGATTTTTGAGTTTTGTTGCAATCCGGGTGTGTTTGGTATCATTTTCCGCTAAATTCTGGACGCTGAATCCAATGAAATGGGTCCGGGAACGAATGGTGCCCTCTGGATGACGTTATGGGTCAAAATGGGTACCTATCTATCTACCCATTTTGAACGTATGTTTCGAGATTTCTGGAACCTAGGCGTGTGGGGTATCATTTTCCACTAAATTTTGGACTCTGAATCGATTGGAATGGGTCCGGGACCCGCCACACCCACTGTTTCCCTAATTTTTCCCATTTTGAAGAAATGAATCTCCATGCGCCTGGTCCGAGGAATAACCAACCTGTGTGAATGAATTTACCGCGTTTTTCTTAAGAAATATGACATCCCTCTCGTCGGAAAAATAAACGAACTAATTCTGCCTTCAACCCGTGATCCGCTGGCAGCCTCCACGACTTCCACCTCCTCGTCACTCCACGTCCGTCTCCCATCCACCTCTTAAGTCCATCTACCACCTGAACCGGCTTCATTTGGTGTTTTTTCGCGCGTCCTGTCACTTTCGAACCAACATCACTTCGACACTTTTAATCGGCGGACAGTTTTTTTAAAAAACCTTCAAGTTTTAACATTCGCGAGTTCATCACTCTTGGGAAAAAAACGGTTATTCATCACTCTACATCGTCTGGTCCATTCTTTTTCGTGGATTAAATAAACCAGGTATGAAATTAATTTAGTTTCAACATTTCCAAATCTTGAAATTTACGGTTGAAAAATTAGCTGCCTAACTTCAAAATCCCATTTGGAGGCAAAGGAATTTATTTATTTATTTTTTTAACTTTAAGATTATATAAGAAATTTCATGTTGAACAAAAATGGTCCTCATCAACATGGTTCAATCTATCACCGTTATGCCGATATTTCTATTTTTTTAAAATAAATCCACTACTTACGAATAAACCCCATAAAACCCTGAATAATTAATTCTACCCAACCCTTAGCTACCTAGTACAATCTTGGTCGATACGCAAATCCGAAGAGATGGGTCCCAGAATGGTTGGTGCTCACTGGAAGAAATGGGTCAAAATGGGTATCCATCTACCTATTTCGAATGTTATTTCGAGATTTCTGGTACCTAGGCGTGTGGGGTATCATTTTCCACTAAATTGTGGACCCTTAATCGATTGGAATGGGTCCGGGAACGATTTGCGCCCTCTGGATGAGGTCATGGGTCAAAATGGGTGCCTATCTACCCATTTCGAATTTGTGTTTTGGATATTTCTAGAACCTAGGCGTGTGGGGTATCATTTTCCACTAAATTTTGGAAGCTGAATCCAGTGAAATGGGTCCCAGAACGGTTGGTACCCACTGGAAGAAGTTAAGGGTCAAATTGGGTATTTATTGTCCATTTTGGTTGGTTATTCCTTGATGTTTTTGGTAAAAGAAAATTTTCTAAAAATCTGAAATTTGGGTCAGGGGTCTGTTCCCGGCCTAGAATGGTCCTCCAAACTTCTCAGCCCGATCGGACCAAATTAGGGCGGGGTAGGGGCAAAATATGTTTTTTGAAAAATGAATTTTCGAGATTTTGGGCGATCTAGGCGAGTGGGGTTTCATTTTCCTCTAAAGTTTGGATCCTGAATCGATTGGAATGGGTCTGGGACCCGCCGCACCCACTGTATTCCCCATTTCCCCCATGTTGAAGAAATGAGTTTCCATGCGCCTGGTTCGAGGAATAACCAACTCGTGTGTAAGAATTTGCAGCGTTTTGTATACGTTCCATAACGTCTAGATCACAACCTCCACCTCGCCACCGCCTTCTCTCAACCTGGTCCCCGCCTCGCCTCCGCCTTCTATCGTCCTGGTCTCCACCTCACCTCTGCCTATTCTCGCCCTGGTTTCCACCTTGCCTCCGCCTTCTATCGTCCGGGTCTCCTCCACCTAACCTCCGCCTTCTATCGTCCGGGTCTCCTCCACCTAACCTCCGCCTTCTATCGTCCGGGTCTCCTCCACCTAACCTCCGCCTTCTCTCGTCCTGGTCTCCGCCTCGCCTCCGCGTGCAGGGTTTTGAACGAAAGGCCTATCTGTAGACATCTTGTAACGCAAAACGTAAAATTTTGAGGCAAATTAGAGAGGTTCACCGTTGACCAAAATAAATGAACCAAAATTATTATTATTATTATTATTATTTGTACAGTTCATTCACCGAGCTACATTTCGTATAACGCTCACATAAAACTTTATATAAACCCAAAAAAAATGCATTATATGTATAAGGAACGATCACGTCGTGTGTAGAATTCGCCGAAGAAAAGTCTCATTCGGACAAACGATTCGTTTCAGTCCAAATTGACGTGTCTTGGACCAGGCGAACGTCGAATCGGGCGAAAGCAGAACCAATCGACAATTGGATGGGATAAAAAGAAACGCGGTATTATATGAAATGTAGGTTTACGGAAAGGATCGCAACGTAATTTTACGAATTGAATTGAGAAAATGGGGTTAACGGGCCGTGGAAACCATTTCTCAGAGTGGATTAGCAGTTAGGTTTTAGCCCGATTTAAAATTTAAAATGATTCGTGTTTAAACGTAATGGTTCAGTCAAATACTAAAAATGGCACATTTTTGCCAATTGTTCTGCGCTTTGAAGCCGTAAACATACGATTTTACGTCAAAACATAACAACTATAATAGTAGCATTGGGTAGAGATCGGTCAAAAATTTAGTGGAAAATGATACCCCACAAGCCTAGGTACCAGAAATATCGAAAACACACATTCGAAATGGGTAGATAGGCACCCATTTTTACCCATAACCTCATCCAGAGGGCGCCAATCGTTTCTGGACTCATTCTAATCGATTCAGGGTACAAAATTTAGTGGAAAACGATACCCCACACGCCTAGGTTCCAGAAATCTCGAAAACACAAATTCGAAATGGGTAGATAGGCACCCATTTTTACCCATAACCTCATCCAGAGGACGCAAATCGTTCCCGGACCCATTCTAATCGATTCAGGGTAATAAATATAGTGGAAAATGATACCCCACACGCCTAGGTTCCAGAAATCTCGAAAACACACATTCGAAATGGGTAGATAGGCACCCATTTTTACCCATAACCTCATCCAGAGGGCGCCAATCGTTTCTGGACTCATTCTAATCGATTCAGGGTCCAAAATTTAGTGGAAAACGATACCCCACACGCCTAGGTTCCAGAAATCTCGAAAACACTCATTCGAAATGGGTAGATAGGCACCCATTTTTACCCATAACCTCATCCAGAGGGCGCCAATCGTTCCCGGACCCATTCTAATCGATTCAGGGTCCAAAGTTTAGTGGAAAATGATACCCCACACGCCTAGGTTCCAGAAATCTTGAAAACACACATTCGAAATGGGTAGATAGGCACCCATTTTTACCCAAAACTTCCTCCAGAGGGCGCCAATCGTTGCCGGACCCATTCCAATCGATTCAGGGTCCAAAGTTTAGTGGAAAATGATACCCCACACGCCTAGGTTCCAGAAATCTTGAAAACACACATTCGAAATGGGTAGATAGGCACCCATTTTTACCCAAAACTTCCTCCAGAGGGCGCCAATCGTTCCCGGACCCATTCTAATCGATTCAGCGTCCAAAATTTGGTGGAAAATGATACCCCACACGAGTACATTCGTAGATACTCAAAAATCTCGTAAGATCCACTTTCAAATACGCAATTGATTTATTAGTGTTTTTTATTATTCATTTTTTACAACCCTCCATTTAAAATTCCTTTCTTTCTACCAAAATAATTTTTAAAAAACCTCTTAAATAAAAAAAAAACGTATTTGTTATTTGACACTTTTGGAGTTGTGCAATTTTGCGTGCTTGCTGAACTGGTCGAAAAATTGTTTCAGTGTTCCAATTTTCACAACATTTTGATTAGACTCCGAATCTGCAATAATAAAATTGGGTTACTTCTAAAAATAAGAAAGTTAGTGTCACTTGCGCAGTTGTGCGGAGTGAGCATGTGTGATATTTAAAATCCTTAAAAAATACGAAAAAAACAAAAAAAAATAATAATAATAATAATAAATTTTTGTTTACTCGCATTTGGACGATTTTATGAGAGGCGGGGGGGACTCGCGGGTAGGGATGAACGATACTGATCGATATCGAGATGGTATCGATACTTTTCTTCCGATACTGATCATTTTGGTATCGATACTCTGCTTTCGATACCGATACTGGTGTTGGTAAAAATAATCGGGATCGAAAAAAGTATCGAACAATCACAGTACCTCTAATTTTTGTTAAAAATTACCAATTAAGAATCAAGATGGCCCTCTCCTAAAGGTTGCTACACTTGTTATGGCCAGAACTTCGAGTATATACTTCGGGTATATACTATAGACTAAGGTATATACTCAGTGTGGACCTTGTAGAGAGATCCCTCTTCCCTGCTTTGGCTAGGGGTTGTCTTGTGAAGAAGATGAAGTGAAGATGATGACGGAAACTGGGACGACAACATGGATAGCGATGGAACTATGGATCGTAAAACCTTTGAGATATTTTGTAATGACGCGGTAATTATATTATAAACACATTCTGTGTTTTTGTCTGAAATATGTAGAAAGTAGTAACCGGGGGCAAGCCCCCTGGTGAGACGCGGAGCGCCATGTTTTGATTCGATACCGATATTGGTTGATATCGATACTTTTGATCCGATACTTGCTTGGTATCGATACCATTCTTTAGATACCGATACTAGTACTCATATCGATCCTCCTCCGGTATCGATCATCCCTACTCGTGGGACAACCTGTATAATTAGAAAACTATAAGCTAAATTTGGTGAATTGACGTAACCTCGGGTGATATCACGTGAGATGTGATGTGAGAAACCTGTTGGTTAGTTATTCCTTGAATAATCAGATCAAAATTAGCAAATGTCCGTCCGCCGTTTTTGGTAGTAGAATTTTTTTTTTTAATCTGAAATTTTGGTCAGGTGTCCGTTCAAGGCTCTAGTTGGTCCTCGAAACTTTTCAACCCGACCGGACCAAATTTGGGTGGGGTAGAGGTCAAAATGTGTATTTCGAAAAATGGATTTTTGGTGATCTAGGCGTGTGGGGTGTCATTTTCCACTAAATTTTGGATGCTGAATCGATTGGAATGGGTCTGGTGTAAGCCCCCAGGCTTGCTGCCTCCAGAAGGCCAGAAGGGAGGGAGCATGCGCCAGGATGCGCGCGCAGCTCCTGCCCTGACTTTGCATTTGGAGAGAGCTCCAGCACACACTCATTGCCAAGGCGTCCAACCAGGCAGTCGTTGTCAAGGCGCCCCTCGGTGCTGAGGCGCCCAACATGTCGGAGTCATATATATATTTTTGTAACCCTGTCGTGCAAGGGCATCACACTCAGTCCATCCTGGCTTTGTCCTGTGCTTGCTCTGAAGTGAACTCTGCTACCGTGCTGAAGTCGACCGAAGCTGTAATATTGTGTTCCCCATGACATGAGATGATAAAGGACTCAAGTTAATAAGCCTCGCTGTGTACCTGCAGGACAGCAACAGGAGGCAACCCTGCAGCAGCAGGGTTTGGAAACCTGTCAGCGCTAATGTACAGATTGAGAGCAACTTGTCAACTCAGCTTCATTTTCTTTTAAAGTCGTTGTTGAGCCAAACGTTACGGTAGAGAGGTTTCGTTTCTGTTCAGCTGTTGAATTAGGATGTTCGTTGGCTCGAATCGGCCAATTGGTTGGCCTGTAATTGGGGTCGTTTATGTTTAACGCTCACTCCGAACTTAGGTTTCGAGACGTTTTAACATCATTATGCAAAACGGTTTCCAAAAAGGATGAAAAAGCGAATCCCGCGGTTGTGCAAGCCAAAATTAAACGCTAAAATGGCAGTCTCAATCGAAAACCGGGTCCATGACACATATTTTACCACCGAGAGGCGAGTGAAGATCAGCTTTTTGAACAGTAAATAAACGGCGGGAGGTAGATCGTAGATCAACAAGGGTCGCTCTTTTCTTTTAGGCTAAAGAAGGTCAAGGTTGGCAGACCTGCTGTGCACAATGCGGCCGCTTAGAGACCGTTAGATGTCAATGAAATATGTTGTGACGGAGATAATCACTGGTGGCATTCGAATGTCCAAAACCTGAAGGTTGATCAAACTATTGCCAGTTGATGGACAAATACTCAACGTAATTGAGATAATTGCCATTAAAACAGCTACAATTTGTCCAACAAAAAACTGAATGGACCTACCAAATCAACCAAACGGGGGGTACCGGCCGTTTCCAAAAACAAAATTGCATGTGAAAAACGCTAATTGATACCGCACTTGCCTAGATCGTCCAAAATCTCGAAAATCTATTTCTCAAAAAACACATTTTGACCCCTACCCCGCCCAAATTTGGTCCGATTGGGCTGAAAAGTTTGGAAGACCGTCCGAGGCCGGGAACAGACCCCTGACCCAAATTTCAGATTTTTAGGAAATTTTCTACTACCAAAAACGGCGTGGACGGCGGACGGACATTGACCTTTTGGTTAGTTATTCCTTGAATAATCAACCCATGTTTTCATGCAAAAGGTCAACCTCTCCGATTCGGCTCAAAAATTTTTTCTGGACGTTTCAGTGTGTCTAGAGCAGAAAACGCTGCAAATTCTTACACACGGGTTGGTCCGTACGCCGTCCGCCGTCCACGCCGTTTTTGGTAGTAGAAAATTTTCTAAAAATCTGAAATTTGGGTCAGGGGTCTGTTCCCTGCCGAGACGGGTCCTCGAAACTTTTCAGCCCGATCGGACCAAATTTGGGGGGGTAGGGGTCAAAATGTGTTTTTTGAAAAATGAATTTTTGAGATTTTGGGCGATCTAGGCGAGTGGGGTCTCATTTTCCACTAAATTTTGGACGCTGAATCCAATGAAATTGGTCGCAGAACGATTGGCACCCACGGGAAGAAGTAATTGGTCAATTTATGGGTAAAAACAAAACTAAATCAGAAAACAAAAATATTCGCTTCCACCTCCTGGGTTCGAACTGAGAACCTTCCGGTTACTGCCGAACGCGCTACTTACGAAATACTTTATTGACATAAATCAGCTACATGACAATAGCATTCATTTATTGCTTAAGGTTAGTTCATCAGTACCGGCATAGTAGCTGCCTTAGGTGATTTTTACGCATGAGGGTTGAGGAGGGTGACAATTCACGAGGGTCTTTGTTGAGTAAAATGTGTAAGGCAAAATTCCACATTAAAAAACCTTTGATCAGGGAACAATAAATAAGTACCCCGCACTTGGATGCTAGTTGGGATTTTGCGTTTGGCGGTGAATAAAATTGATTCTGTCCTAGAGGCGTTGATTTTAATTTTCCATTTTTCCAATTGCGCCATGACCAAGTGTGTGGCGTTTTGGAGCCGTCCGATTGATTTTGTGGGGGATGAGCTGGATGTTTACAGGGCTAGGTCATCGGCAAAACCTGCTATGTGGACATGATCTGGTGTGACACTGAAGATATTTGAGATGTACAAATTAAATAGGATAGGCGACAAAACCGAGCCCTGGGGGACACCTGCTGGGATGAGTCGTCGAGAAGAGATGGAGTCATTGACTCTCACTTGGATATATCTGTTTGACAGTGAATGAGGCGACTCTCTGCGCCACGGTGTAATCTAGACTAGGGCGAATGGCGTGTGGGATATCATTGCCACTAAATTTTGGACCCTGAATCGATTGGAATGGGTCTGGGACCCGCCGCACCCACTGTTTCCCCATTTCCCCCATGTTGAAGAAATGAGTCTCCATGCGCCAGGTCCGAGGAATAACCAACCCCTGTGTAAGAATTTGCAGCGTTTTGATCTAGACACCATGTAACGTCCAGAAAAAATTTTTGAGCCGAATCGGAGAGGTTGACCATTTGCATGAAAACATAGGTTGATTATTCAAGGAATAACCAACGAAAAAAGGAATTATTGATCCAAGATTTGAACCTACCCGCAGTACCATCTACCATTGTATACTTCCTTGGTGAAGGTCGATCCACACTTGGCCGTGACGTGACAGTGGCGTTACCGGAACGTGATCCGTCCGGCGAGGGTAACGATATTTTTCCAGGGAAATGAAGGGGCCTGTTCCCACTCGCTTGGCACGTGACAGTGACAGTGCAAATAGAACGGCCACCGTGCTCGTTCAGTATTCTGACCGTCAAGGTCTACTAGTGATCACCAAGAGAATAGGTTGCTCGACTACTCATTGCAAGATTATTTCCACGATTTTCCAAACAACAACTAATTTAGTAAAATTTACTAAATTAGTTGTTGTTTGGAAATTTAATTAATTTTTAATTTTAATTAATTAATTTTTAATTAATTAAATTAATTAATTTTGAAATTTAATTTCACTTTTGTTATAAAATTTTTTGTCCTAATAAAGTTACGTTCTTTTTGACTGCTTTCGTTAAATACCTACGGAGTTTTAAATTGAAAACGCTCACCATCCTCAAACAAACAGCGAGTCATTCTCTTGGTGAGATGGCTTTTCTCCAGCGTGTGGTTTGCTTTTCGAGATGAACTTCCAATTTGCTCAGCAATAAGTTGAACGAATTTTCTGACATTCTGAAGTATTCAAAAAATTTTGCTCCATCAACTATTAATTCCTTATATATAACGTCGCAAATTCCCCTTCCGCCCCTCTCTTTTTCCATGCTTGATGGACCCACTTCCGCTTTTTTTCTGGGTTTCCTCGTGGTTTTCATCATCCAAAATCAAGGCGATCATAACAAGTTCGTCGTCTGAAAACATGGCCACTCAACTTCACTGCCACAGCACGTTTGAAACACTGACCCACTGTTAATAGTCGATCACGGCCAGTGAAATCACCTGCCGGTCACGGCACTGCACGGTACGGTCACGTCACGGGCTAGTGTGGATCGACCTTAATACCGCTTTAATGTGGTTGTAATAATGGTGGTTTGTTGACGGATCTCAATCGGCAGACAAAACCATCTATTTGCTCAATATGCGCCATGGCCAAGGTTGACATTGAAATGCTTAACCGCTAGGCAATTTCCGAGATCAAACATTGGAGATTAATAGAACAAAATACGTCTTCAACGTTCAATAAGACAATAATAAGCGGAATTAAAGGTGATTTTGTTGTGTTTTCCTTCGTGTAATTTTCGAAAAGACGATGTTGTGCGATATGCGAAAATCCACGTGCAAATAGACTTTCAATTCCAACAAGAAAGCGCGCTCGCAAATTGCACAGCACAATAACGACGGCTTGTTCTCGTAATGCCAAGGCACCTGTTCGAGCTGCGAGTTAAACGGTGACCTCAACCCAAAGTATAAAAAAATCCCTCTCACTTTTATTTTTTGAAAAAAAAAAAAAAAACGTGACTACTGACCCGTTGCCCAATTTGTCGTGCGCCGCTTTATAATTTCGAAGAGCAGCATCGAAAAGATAATTTTGAACGTTTGTTTAAAAATTTATGTTTTGTCCGTTCTGAATATGCTCAATCGTGTTTTAGATTCACATCGAGAAATTAATTATAATTATTTAATAATTATTAAATTAAATAATTATTTTTCTGATCATTTTGGGGGTTGAAAAAAAAAAACGTTTGTCGTCGGAAATTCTGAATTCGGAATTTCTGAAAATTATTCCTTGAATAATCAACCTATGTTTTCATGATAATGGTCAACCTCTCCGATTCGGCTCAAAATTTTTTTCTGGACGTTTCATGATGTCCTAATCAAAAAAGGTCAATGTCCGTCCGCCGTACGCCGTACGCCGTCCATTGTCCACGCCGTTTTTGGTAGTAGAAAATGTTCTAAAAATCTGAAATTTGGGTCAGGGGTCTGTTCCCAGCCGAGATGGGTCCTCGAAACTTTTCAGCCCGATCGGACCAAATTTGGAGGGGGTAGGGGTCAAAATGTGTTTTTTGAAAAATGGATTTTTCGAGATTTTGGGCGATTCAGGCGAGTGGGGTGTCATTTTCCACTAAATCTTGGAAGCTGAATCCAATGAAGTGGGTCTCAGGACGATTGGCACCCACTGGAAGAAGTTATGGGTCAAATTGGGTATATATTACCCATTTTGAATATGTGTTTTTGAGATTTCTGGAACCTAGGCGTGTGGGGTATCATATGCCACTAAATTTTGGACCCTGAATCGATTGGAATGGGTCTGAGACCCGCCACACCCACTGTTTCCCCCATTCGAGGAATAACCAACCCGTGTGTAAGAATTTGCAGATTTCTAAATATGGTTCGGTACGGATAAAAGAACTCGTTAACAGTTATCCTGTCGTATCTAATTACAATTTGGTTCTACGTAGAGCTTCAATATTACACTGTAGCTGGATATGAATTACATTTCTCAAACATTTCAAATCATAACAGGAATAAATATTTTTACTGGTAAGGGTGCTGTGATATAACTGAGAGGTTGTGACCGGAGTGAGACAAGGCAGTCGGATGGTAGTTGTTACTAAAATTACCTTCAGGTACTTCATGACAAACCCTGTTGTGAAAAGGCAACTTGCTTTGTTAAATCCAATAATGAGTTCAGTTGATAGAGTTAATCCTCAGGTGAACTCCGGTACTGACTTCCAAAGCTCCCAGCTACTTGTCTGCTTAGTGCATTATACGACTCGTATCACAACACATTAATTAAAGTTTGACACCAGAGATGTAGTAAGTTGACGATAAGGGGACGCTACGTCGTCCTCGAAACCCTTGGTACGAGAAGGATCAGAATTCCATCATACTGGGAGTCACATCTCCCGAGGAATTATGCGGAGATTGGTTTCTAGCGGAAGACCGCGAAGTCAGGAAGGATCAAAGGGAATAAACACTGACTAACCCAGTGGTTCCCAACCTTTTGTGGCCCATCGCCCCTTTCTGGAGGTTGACTAACGCTTGTCGCCCCCTTTTCAATTTTATTGTATGCCTACCGTAATTTCCGGGCTATAATCCGCGGGTAAAACAATTCTGATTACAACCAGAAATTTTATTTTTCAAAATGTAACTTTCTAAATCACAGTAAATATTTCACTATAATTTTAAAATAAAATTTCTGGTTGAAAACAGAATTGTTTGACCTGGGGATTATACGCCGGAAATTACGGTAATTTTAATTTGAGGTGAAGAATCAAATGTAAGTAATAAATCAGTTTTGTTACATTAAACAGTTTTATTATCATATACAAAAGCTACCAAAGCAGTTTTATCCAGCAACTCTTAAATAAAATAAAAAAAAAATTAAAATGTACATTTTTGCAGATTTTTTTTAAGAACAAAGAAGTGAAATAATTAACTAAGATCATTCACAAACATTTAAAAACAGGAATACGTATTTTCATTTTTAAATTAGAATCTGGAAAAATTTAGAAAGATGACAGTTAAAATTCAAAAAAGTGAATGAAAGTTTGTAAACATTGTCATTGTTTTATTTTACCTTTTCAATGGCTGCCTTGTGCTTGGTGGATTTCAGATAAAGCGTGAATATCCGGTTTTATGTTGGTCAATTTCAGGCGCAAGTCTCCTTTGAGGCAAATGTCCAACTTATTTCTTTCTTTTGTGAGGAGCTGGACAACAGAACTAAATCCTTTTTCAACTAAATATGTTGACGGGAATGAGATGAGAAGTGGTTCAATTTTTCCCCACAGTTGGATAAGTGTCCATAAGCTTCACCCAGGCTAACTCGTAACCGCTCTTCTTAAAAATGATTTTTGCCTCACAGTCATACTTCAGATCTAGAAACTCTGTCTGCAAAGACTTATCAAGCTTATGTAGGTACATCAAACGAGAACAAATCTAGAATCCATTCTGGAATTTGCAACTTGGTCAAATCTTCAAATCTTGATTCCATGTCAGTTTTTAACTGGTCAAGGTGATCAGTAAAAATTAGGATTTTGTTTCACCCCCCACTTATTCATTGCCCCCAAGATAAACCAAATCGCCCACTTGGGGGCGATCGCCCCCAGGTTGGGAACCACTGGACTAACCTAATGTTGTTGTGCACCTATGATAAGGGAAACAGCGGGAGACTGAAGAATGCCCGGGCGGCTGCACCTATATAACCCCCCCCCCCCCCCGCCACCGCCTTTGAGCATGTACCCCCCACATTCTTCCCTTCGGCAGTATCTTTTGACTCCTCAAAATTGAGGTTTTTGAAATGGTGCTTTATGTTCTCCTTCTTGCGAACTTACAACAATGTGGACGGCACTCCTGCTGATTAAGAGCCATGTAGTATCAACCTATTGTAGATAAGCCATGTAGGAGCAGTTTATGAATGAGTACAAGTATCTTTATACAGTTCATACATGAAAAGTAGGTATACTTCAATAAGAGCTGGCAATATTTTCTCAGCATTTTACTAAATGAGTAGTTTTTTTTTGTTTTTTTTTTAACAAATGTTAGGCGTGTGGGGTATTGTTTTCTACTAAATTTTTGACGCTGAATCCGATAAAATGGGTCCGGGAGCGTTTGGCGCCCTCTGGATGAGGTTATGGGTCAAAATGGGCACCTATCTACCCATTTCGAATGTGTTTTCGAGATTTCTGGAACCTAGGCGTGTGGGGTATCATTTTCCACTAAATTTTGGATCCTGGAATCGATTGGAATGGGTCTGGGACCCGCCACATCCACTGTTTCCCCCATTTCCCCCATGTTGAAGAAATGAGTCTCCATGCGTCTCGTCCGAGGAATAACCAACCCATGTGTAAGAATTTGCAGCGTTTTTTTTGGAAGTCGCAATAGGGAAACGGTTCATAACATGTCCCTTCAACTTGATATACGAGCTCACCCTTCGCGGCATAAGGTTAATACAATCACGGTAAAGGAATTTGACCAAAAGCCCGACGAGCCCAACCTTGCGCTCTCAAAAAGTTGCGCAACTTCGAAAACAGGTTTAACCCGAACCAACGTCACCGATTTAAGTCCAGTCAGAAGAGCCCGACCAAGTCCTAGTGCCCCGGTTCTTCCAGTTTTTTCTTCTACCTTCGAGAACAGGCGGTTCACTTTCGATGAATGCTAATTTTTTTTTTTTTTTTTTTTTTTTTTTTATATAAAGAATACGTCATTTTTGCACCACACCGGCAAAAATGGGGGAAAATACAAGGAAGCGAACTTAAAAAAAATCTGAAAATTCTTACACACGGGTTGGTTATTCCTCGGATGGGGGAAACAGTGAGTGTGGCGGGTCCCAGACCCATTCCAATCGATTCAGGGTCCAAAATTTAGTGGAATATGATACCCCACACGCCTAGGTACCAGAGATCTCAAAAAAACATATTCAAAATGGGTGAAAGATATCAATTTTGACCCATACCCTCATCCAGTGGGTGCCAATCGTTCTGGGACCCGTTTCATTGGATTCAGCGTCCAAAATTTAGTCAAAAATGATACCCCACACGCATAGATCGCCCAAAATCGCGAAAAATCCATTTTTCATAAAACACATTTTGACCCCTACCCCGCCCAAATTTGGTCCGATCGGGCTGAAAAGTTTCGATGACCATTCTAGGCCGGGAACAGACCCCTGACCCAAATTTCAGATTTTTAGAAAATTTTCTACTACCGAAAACAGCGCGGACAATGGACGGCGGACGGACCAAATTTTTCGATCTAGACACCATGAAACGTCCAGAAAAAATTTTTGATCCGAATCGGAGAGGTTAACCTTTTGCATGAAAACATAGATTATTCCTTGAATAATCAACCAATAGAAGTAGAAAATGTTGAAATTCAATTTCGAACCTGATTCGACGTACAGCACTGCTTCAGATAATAAATAAGGGCGATCGTTGCTGTCAAAAGCTCAACATCAACTAGGATTCAACTTAATTTTATTCTAACGTTCTCCCTCCACTCGCTACAATTCTTCAAGGTTACCAATTTTCCAAGCTCCGGTTGAAATTACAGAAAATTTTATTTTATTTTTTCAATTAACTCAAGTGGCAACTAATCACACATTATTAAGCTTATTATTGAGCTCAAAGACCAACCATTGGAGTCTTGTTGGTGCCAGGTAACCCTGAAGTGAATAAGAATGCAGTCAGAATGTTGATAATATTGAATTGTTCCTTGTTTGGGGTGGGAAATGGTCTGCATAGTCATGTAAGGGGTAGCTGAGGGTGAAAGGGATTCGTTCAATACATAGGCAAAAAGATACTTCAGAATAATCTGTCTAATACATACAAAGGATATATTTATGGCATTTATGAAGACATCCTTACATCCTAGTGTAAGGGTTCACTTCATAGGCACAGAATACTTAAACGATTTATATTCTTTGTTAATAATTTATTACAATTGTTAACTCAAATACACTGTCTTTGTTCACACACTTACACAATCTCAAAGCACAATTCGCGGTTGTAACGCTTGTCGCACTATTTATCATATGGCACGGCACAATTTATAACCCGAAGCATCTATATTCGAACTCTGAATTGAACTGAACTGCGCGGCGTTCCTGGGTCCCTTTTATACTGGCTGCCTTGGTCAAGTAACCTTCCCTGGTTCTGGGAACTCGTCGTGTTGTCTCGAGGGAATGGGAAGGTTCCAGCCAATTTGAGAGCGACCCTTAGCCCTCCACAGGTCGTTGACCCTGCAACGCTGCAGCCCATTTGACGGGCGCAGGTGCAATCTCGCAACAATACACATAAGCAGAAGGTTTGGCCAATGTTAAAATCATCCCCCACAATTCACAGCAATCCTGGTGGCTGTCCACTGTAACTATCACTCGTGTTGCTGCCAAAATGTGTATGGTATTCATTAGTTGTCTACCGAGTCTGTAGGCTGATCTGTTTTTGTAGATTCTGTGTCATTTTGTGTGTCCCAATTTGTCTATGAGGTGAACAAGCCCTGAAAAATTGCAGGGATTGTTTATTCCTTGGACTTGAAGCATGGAGACTTGTTCGATTCCAACATGTAGTGGAAAATTATATTGCTCAAACACAGCTAGGTACTAGAAATCTCAAAAACCCACATCCAAAATAGATACCTATTGTAACGATTTATATTCTTCGTAAGTAATTTATTACAATCGTTCAGTTGAATATACTGTTCACATTCGCGCACTTACACAATGACACAGTCACAAAGCACAATACACAGTTGTTACGCAGTTGTCGCACTATTTATAACACGGCACAATTTATAACACGCATCTATATTTGGACTCTGAACTGAACTCCTTTGCGCGGCGTTCCTGGCCCACTTTTATACAGGCTGCCTTGGCCGAGAACCTTCTCGAACCTTCCCTGGTTCTGGGAACTCGATGTGTTGTCTGGAGCGAACGGGAAGGTTCCAGCCAATTCAATATGACGCACAAATCTTCGAGAGCGACCCTTAGTCCTCCACAAGTCGTTGACCCTGCGACGCTGGCAGCCCATTTGACTGGCACAGGTGCCAGCTTGCAACTATTTTCGTTCTGGGACCCGTCTCATTGGATTCAGCGCCCAAAATTTAGTTGAAAATGATACACTACACACCTTGGTTGCCGAAAATTTCAAAAATCTATTTTTCAAATGACACATTTTGATTGCTGTCCTGTCTGATTGAATACATTAGCGCCCCAATTGGCAGGATGACCAACCAATCTGACGCAAAGTCGTTGTTACATCCAATCTGTGGTCATTTTTTATTGTTCTGACTAAGATTTGCGAGCCATATGGTTATAACCCTCCAATTGAGAGATCCTTTTGATATTTACAATACAAGGACTCATTGATTAACAAAACAAAGGACCCTTGAGGCACACTTGATGAAGGCCTGGCTGTCTCTTGTTAGAAGGATGAGGCACAAATGGCGGAATCTAGCTGGTTGTATCCTTTCTCCTTGTCATCTAAGGAATTCTAACCATACTGAGCCAAACTGAAAGCGGCTGAAGGGTGCCTCAAGCCTTCTTTTCTGCGCAGGCGCGAAAGGAGCAGTACCTAGTTTCTAGAAGGCCTTTGTTACCAGCACTCCCCACCACCTCGACGCATCTCCCTATTTTCTAATTCAATTGGATTCAACTTTAGATTGATTTTTGGTTCATTTTGTACCCTTCTTGCTAGTAATTGAAGGTTCTAATTATCAGATCGTCTGATAACACACAGCCATTGCTTTAAGTGTGCTCCCTGTAAACATATGCTCGGTAAAACAGAAGGAAGAGGGTTCACCACCTTGGCAGTATCTCCAACGACATTCCGATAGTATTGTTGTTGTTGTCTATTCTCCTTTCTGTGTCAACATACGTTCCAAATCACCAATTATCACCAATACGCCCCCAACTGCCGGGTTAACCAACTATTTCCACTCTCTTCCAACGTCTAAATATTTCACGCCATTAGGTAACCCTCGAGTTCAAAAATTAGATAAGTACGTGCACTTGTTTTTTTTTTTTTTTTTTTTTTTTTTTTTTTCAATTAACTACCATTTATCTGATGCGAACATCACGGCTGGAGAATGGAATCCCTAATGGGAACCCAAGCTTGTTATTACAAATAAAGATACCTTATACACACAGAGAAGAAACGTGTAATTAATTAGAAAAATATTGTTGCCTCTCCGCCTTTCTCGTCTCACTACTCCGACAACTTCGTAAACCGCCAAAATACGAATACAAAGTTTCTCCTTGTTGCTACACTTATGTTGAGAGTTGCGCACATTTTGGTTGGTTATTCCTTGAATAATCAACCTATGTTTTCATGATAATGGTCAACCTCTCCTATTCGGCTCAAAATTTTTTTCTGGACGTTTCATGATGTCCTGATCAAAAAAGGTCAATGTCCGTCCGCCGTACGCCGTCCGCCGTCCATTGTCCACGCCGTTTTTGGTAGTAGAAAATTTTCTAAAAATCTGAAATTTGGGTCAGGGGTCTGTTCCCAGCCGAGATGGGTCCTCAAAACTTTTCAGCCCGATCGGACCAAATTTGGAGGGGGTAGGGGTTTTTTGAAAAATGGATTTTCGAGATTTTGGGTGATTTAGGCGAGTGGGGTGTCATTTTCCACTAAATTTTGGACGCTGAATCTAATAAAATGGGTTCCAGAACAATTGGCACCCACTTGAAGAAGTTATGGGTCAAATCGGGTATTTATTACCCATTTTGAATATGTGTTTTCGGGATTTCTGCTACCTAGGCGTGTGGGGTATCATATTCCACTAAATTTTGGATCCTGAATCGATTGGAATGGGTCTGGGGCCCGCCACACCCACGGTTTCCCCCATTCGAGGAATAACCAACCCGTGTGTATGAATTTGCAGATTTTAATCTTTCGTTCTTTCGTTTTAATCTTCTAACGTTCGACGTTCTGTCCCGAAGTTACAGCTACTTTTTCATTCAGTTTTGATCCAACTTAATTTTTTTCTCTAATTTAATTGCTCATAATTTTGGTTTTGCAGAGGAGCTAGTTGGGGTTACATACAAAATTTATAAAAGTTCAATAAACTGCAGAAAAAAGTTTCTTGAAAATTCGAATAAAAGGAGAAAAATGTATTTTATTTTAGTTTTATTTGCTCCCGAATCCTTCATGCGCGGTATGGAGATGAAAAATGCTGCAAATTCATTATCAGGGGTTTGTTATTCCTCGTACCAGCAGCATGGAGACTCATTCGAATCGATTTTCGATTCATTTTCGACTAAATTGGACGCGAATCGAAATCGATTCGAATGAGTCTCCATGCTGCTGGTCCGAGGAATAACCAACCCCTGTGAATGAATTTGCAGGGTTTTCAAACTTGATTTTAGGGATTTTTAGGAACTATGCATTTGGATTATAATTTTCTATTTAGGATGCTGAACCTATTGAGATGGGTCCCAGACCGATAGGCCTTTACTGGAGGTGAGAATAGGTCAAAATGGGTACCTACCTACTTTTGTCAAAAGTGAGTTTTTGGATACCTAAGCTTGTGGGGTAATATTTTCCACTAATTATTGGACGCTGAATTGATTGAAATGAGTTCGGGACAGTCCTCACTCACTGTTTTCCCAATACTGTTGCTCCAAGGTATAATGAAACATTGTGATTTAATATGCAGAGTTCTTGTTTTAATGATAGTTTGCAATCTTGAACAAACAGAGCAACGCTAAACGGAAAAGCCTACAAATTTGGTAAGAACTATGTTAAGAAGTTGGAATTTTCTACCAACTTTTGGACGCTGGATCGATTGTTTCATTATCGTTCTTATTGGGTTTATTAAAAACCTTTTCAGTATTGGTAATTTATTAAGGTTTCAAATTTTAAAATGATCGTCCGCATTTGAGCCAAAATACTTCTACAAAATGCTTTAGAAAATTTCAAAGTTTTACGAATATTCACAATTTGGCAGCAGGTTTTTTGTGTAGCGATCAAAAACGCAAAAAACCGTCATAAAAATCCTTTTTTTTTTTTTTTTTTTTTTTTTTTTTTTTTTTTTTTTTTTTTTTTTTAAATTTGTAATAACTTAATAACTTTGGAGATTTTTCTTTTTTCTGTGACCGAATTCTATTTTGTTACTCCCAGACGATTTTTCAAGAACTTGAGACCGATAAACAGCTCGATAATTATCTTCGATAAACGGTAAAACGGCTCTAAACGACCGCAGACGATTCGTAAAATACTTCCACGATTGGAAATCATTCGGCTGCATTGAGTGGGTTTTCTGAGGGTGTTGATGAGGCAAGGCGGAGGTCAGGGACTCCGTGTTGAAATTCAACGAGAAAAAAAAAAGATTCTCGAGAGAAACGGGCTTCAATAACACGGACGACCTGAAGTTACGAGATTCGTACTAAAGACACACTTCGAATGAGCATCCCAACGAGCTGTGACCTGGAAGGTGCATAGTTGTTCATCAAAGTCAACAAATCCACATTCAGTAGACTTTGGTGAACCCGAATGTGTTGAAAAAACATAAAAATCGTATTTAAACAAGATGAAAACCACTATCCTACTCTAGCTTAGCCGCAATGTACGATTTTTACACAAATTGTTGAAAATGACCATCAAACTAATCGCCTTTCACTTATAAACGACGCTATTCATCACTTGAACCAATGCGATCAAGATTACCACAACGTCGATAGGAATATCATTCAAATAATACAAAAGTTCAAATTGAACGATGAAAACAGCCTTAATTAATACGAACGAATACGTAAATTAATTTGTTAGAAATTATCTGTGAGTTAAATAAAGGAGGGACACGCTAGTAATCGAATTTCTGAATCGATTATCGAAAGACGTATCAGTCATTCCTTCTCTGTGTATTCATTTCTCGGCTTGTGATTTCAAGGTTTATTCTCTGCAGATTTGGTTCATTTTATTATCGATTTTATCATGAAAAATTGATCTCCTTACCAATTTTGAACAAACAGCAACTTTTTTTTAGAATGATAACCCAATTTGGGTTCATCAATGTCTACTGAATGTACACTTAATTAAGTGTACATTGAGTGAGTATTAATTTATGCGAACGAATACGTAAATTAATTTGTTAGAAATGATCTGTGAGTTAAATAAAGGAGGGATACGCTAGTAATCGAATTTCTGAATCGATTATCGAAAGACGTATCAGTCATTCCTTCTCTGTGTATTCATTTCTCGACTTGTGATTTCAAGGTTTATTCTCTGCAGATTTGGTTCATTTTCTTATCGATTTTATCGATCTTATCATGAAAAATTGACTGAATCGATTATCGAAAGACGTATCAGTGATTCCTTCTCTGTGTATTCATTTCTCGACTAGTGATTTCAAGGTTTATTCTCTGCAGATTTGGTTCATTTTCTTATCGATTTTATCGATCTTATCATGAAAAATTGATCTCCTTACCAATTTTGAACAAACAACAACTTTTTTTTAGAATGATAACCCAATTTGGGTTCATCAATGTCTACTGAATGTACACTTTCCGTCGAAATTTCTGTAATGTTTCGCGAATGATAAATGTATTATCGAATGTGAGCAGGTATTTCGAATAATTCATTTATAGTATTTCATAGAAAGTTTCTCATAATAGTCAAGCGTTGCGTCGAGGTCACTTGAATTTCCATTCCTTCTCTGTGTAGTGAGAGTTTGGAATTCGGGGAGTTTGAGTCACCGCCGCCGGCCGTTTTGTCAACAATAGGTGTTCTCCGTCAGAAGCCGTTTCATAAACACGAATAAGAGAATGAATAAAGTAATTTGTGATTTTGTGACGCTCATTTTTATGCTTCACAAAAACGTTCTGTAGACATTACTATCTGAGTTTGCATATGCACCAAATTTCACCATCTAATGCCAATTGGTAACAAATTAGCTCACTTAGATGATGCATAATATGCATTATTATGGCATATTATGGCTCTTCACTAAGCCATCTGCTCTCATGAGGATCTCAGAGGCGTTCAAAATTACTCAATTCAATCACTCAATCATTCAATAGGCTCTTCTGAGTATCATTTGTACTCAGGATTCCTTCGGAGGCTCCCAAAAGTACCAAATTTCACCATCTAATGCCAATTGGTAACAAATTAGCTCACTTAGATGATGCATAATATGCATTATTATGGCATATTATGGCACTTCACTAAGCCATCTGCTCTCATGAGGATCTCAGAGGCGTTCGAAATTACTCAATTTCAGCATTTTACGGCAATTGATGATGATTTTAAGGTATATAGGTCGTTCGTCGTTGTGGAAATGTGGATTAGAAATACTAAAGTTTCTCATAATTTATAATATTCATCGCCTTTCTTAACGAATAGACGATTGATATTTTATAAGTTGAGCGTAAAAGGGCACCGTAAATGAGGCAAAAGTGTTCGAGAAAGGCAATGGATTCTTATAAGATTCCGACCTTGTTCCATTTTGGCTTTTACCTTTGTGACTGTTTTTGCTCCCTTTCACGAAGTCCCTTTCGATTCACGTTCGCTACCAATTACTCGCAAAAGCTGTGTTGAAAACACGGTTGGTCGTAAACAATGAGATTTTTTTTAAAAAACGAATTAGGCGTTGAAACAGAGAGATTTTTACTATTGAGGCTAGCTCAAGACCAAAATTTGAGTTTGTTTTCTTCTCTTGAAATAATAATTCATTTTATTTTAGTGAAAATGAACCAAATAAGTACATTTTCGTACTAAAATCAAATTCACCTTTAGTAAAAATATAGCAATTTTTTTTTTTTTTTTTTTTTTTTTTTTTTTTTTTTTTTTTTTAGTGTTTGTTCTTATATCTGGTGGCTTTGTTCCCTTCAAATGAGCGATTTACGGGGAATCCCGAGGATTTTGTGTAAATACTGAATATGCTTAAACTCCTATCATTTGACGTTTGCCCAACTAGATAAAGGTGGAAAACATTTATTCACATGAAAAATTGTAGGGAGATGATACCGGGTAAATATGACGTATTTGGTAGGTACAACGTGACCAGACAATAAAATTTGAATTGATCAATACCTATTCACGAAGGTATTTAAACCGCAGATCAGAGGATTAAAAAGAGTTCACTTTTAGTAGAGTGAAGTGCATTTTGAGTTTTTATTTTTCATCAAATTTTGATAAATTTGTAATAGTTTTGGCTCATTTATTGGGATAAAAACTGCAAGAACAGATTTCATGAATAATAGAATCGATTTCTTGTTGAATATTTTCAACGCTGAATCAAATCACACGATCCTAGAATCCTGCAATTCTTCAAATTGAAGCGTTTCGAGTGGTCCTTTTCATTCAAAATCTACCCAAATTGACACAGATTTGTATCATTTTTTGTGTTCGTTGTTTGTTGGTTCGCTCAAGAAGTACAACGTTTCGAGTCTTGTTTAGATTTTGAGTATATATATATTCTAGGTATAACTCAATAAATTGTAATTAAAAAAAAATAAAAAATAAAAAAAATTAAAAAAAAAAAACGGAAAATTTAAAAAAAGGACAAATTATATTTTATTATTTTTATTTATTTTTTATTTTATTATTTTATTATTATATCTTTTTTTGAGTGATTGAAGAAACGCTGAAAATTCTCACACACGGGTTGGTTATTCCTTGAACCAGTCGCATGGAGATTCATTTCCTCAACATGGGGAAAATGGGGAAACAGTGGGTGTGGTGGGTCTCGGACCCATTCCAATCGATTCAGTGTCCAAAATTTAGTGGAAAATGATACCCCACACGCCTAGGTACCGGAAATCCCGAAAACACATATTCAAAATGGACAATAAATACCCTATAATTTGACCCTTAACTTCTTCCAGTGGGTGCCAATCGTTCTGGGACCCATTTCATTGGATTCAGCGTCCAGAATTTAATAGAAAATTATACAAAAAAAAAAAAAAAATCAAAAAGCAAAAAATCTCAAATATCCATTTCTCGAAATACACATTTTGACCCCTACCCCATCCAAATTTGGTCCGATCGTGTTGAAAAGTTTGGAGGACCTACTAAAGCCGGAAAAGGGTTGGGTCCTGACCAAAATTTCAGATTTTTTAAAAAAATTTCTACTACTAAAGTCGGTTTGGACGGCGGACGGACATTGACATTTTTTTATCTAGACACCATGAAACGTCCAGAAAAATTTTTTGGGGCGAATTGGAGAGATTGACTTTTTGCATGAAAACATAGGTTGATTATTCAAGGAATAACCAACTAATAGAAAATTTAAAAAAGGTCAAATTTTTTTTTTTTGGGTGATTTTAAAAAATAGGAAGTTAAGTTGATTTCAACCAAGTTTTTTATTTTATTTATTTTATTTTTTATTTTAAAATGATACCCCACACGCTTAGGTTACAGAAATCTCGAAAAAACACATTCGAAATGGGAAAATAGGCACCCATTTTGACTCGTAACCTTATTCGGAGGGCGCTAATCGCTTCGGGATTCATTTAATTGTATTCAGCGTCCAAAATTTAGTGGAAAATGATATCCCACACACCTAGATCGAAAAAATCTCAAAAACTCAATTTTCCGAAATACACATTTTGACCCTTACCCCGCCCAAATTTGGTCCGATCGGGTTGAAAAGTTCTGAGGACCAACTAGAGCCGGAAACGGGTGGGTCCCTGACCAAAATTTCAGATTTTTAGAAAAATGTCCACTACCAAAGTCCGCGTGGACGGCGGACAGACATTAAATAATGTTAGCAAATTTTGCTAATTATGTTCTAGACATCATGAAACGTCCAGAAAAAATTTTTGGGGCGAATCGCAGAGATTGGCTTTTTGCATGGAAACAGGTTGATTTCAACCAAATTTTAATTTGATTTACAATTATAAGCCAAATTTATTTCTAACCATTGTAACAAGTAAGCCCAGTCATTGAATGTTTAGAAATTGGTGGGCACTATAGATTTGACCCGATAAAATGGTATAATATGTGTAAAATAATTAGGAGTATTTTATGAGTTTAGACTACTCATTTCTTATTATTATTATTTTTTTTCGTAATCCACAAATGTTTGATCCGACCAATAAACAATTGTAAACTGGGCTCGTTCCCGTGTACTGTAAATAAATAAATAAATAAATAAAAGAGTAGACGACCAGTACGCACCTTGTGGGGAGAAAAAGACCGATTTTTGGAGGATTTTGGTGTTGACGTCAACGAACACTCGAAATGGCCCTTACACGCGGAAGAGATACCCCTGTCTGATCGACCAGCACCTTAAAGATGACTGCCCACGTAGATTTTCCTTTGTACGAGATATGTAGCGGGGACGAGTCTTCAGGAGCACCTGAGCGCCCCTCCATTTTCCCCTAATAGTTTCAATAACGACCAGAACGATGAAGGTTCTCGTTGAACTTGAGAGAAAGTGATGTCCCTTTTTTTTCCGCCTTTCTTGTCTCGAACATGAGCTAGTTCAGATTCGACGATTAGACGCTAACGGTCTTTAGTCGGGGAGAAAATCGTCGGTTTCTTGCACATGAGCATTCGAGTTGTCGAATCAATGCAAGGAAAGTACTGATGATATCACAACGGAGCGGATAATGATTGGTTCACGCGGTGCAGTTCCTGCTTTCCTCCAAAGATTCTTATCTTTCACTTTTGTTGGAAGGCGAGAATTTAATGAAGTGTGTCCATACAGGGTCCGCCAACGAAGTAGGAAAGGATTTTAAAAAACGCTGCAAATTCATACACGGGTTGGTTATTCCTCGGACCTGGCGCATGGAGACTCATTTCTTCAACATGGGGGAAATGGGGAAACAGTGGGTGCGGCGGGTCCAAGACCCATTCCAATCGATTCAGGATCCAAAATTTAGTGGAAAATGATACCCCACACGCCCAGGTTCCAGAAATCTCGAAAACACATATTCAAAATGGGTAATATATACCCAATTTGACCCATGTCTTCTTCCAGTGAGTGCTGATCGTTCTGGGACCCATTTCATTGGATTCAGCGTCCAAAATTTAGTGGAAAATGATACCCCACTCGCCAAGATCGCCCAAAATCTCGAAAATCCATTTTTCAAAAAACACATTTTGACCCCTACCCCGCCCAAATTTGGTCCGATTGGGCTGAAAAGCTTGGAGGACCGTCGTAGACCGGGAACAGACCCCTGACCCAAATTTCAGATTTTTAGAAAATTTTCTACTACCAAAAACGGCGTGGACGGCGGACGGACATTGACCTTTTTTGATCAGGACACCATGAAACGTCCAGAAAAAAATTTTGAGCCGAATCGGAGAGGTTGACCATTTGCATGAAAACATAGGTTGATTATTCAAGGAATAACCAACCAAAAACCATAACTCGGTTATTTCTCAAGATAGAATATATATATATATATTTTTTTTTTAACTGTTCACAAGAAGTGGAATTTTCTGGTAATGTTCAATTTTTGAAGACCACGTCGAGCATGTGATGCCCATCAGCTTGAATGCATTTATCGAGTCTTTCAGTGAAGCTCCTCGAAACGCTGTCCAGCATTTCTCATGGGATGCGGCTGATTTCCGTGGTGATAGCCTCCTTCGAGGCTCATATTCGACAAACAGTTGATTGTGAGAGGTTCAAATTTGCTGCACAAAGTCGGATGGAACAGTGTGAACGGATGAACAGCAACTCTCACGCGCTCAACATTCTCTGGAGTTCGCGCTGTTCGATCTCCTCCCCTCCTTTTTTTCGTAACACTGCCCGTTTCCCTGAAGTTTTCAACCCACCTTAGGATTACATTACGAGTTGGGATAGCTCCGCGGGGAGAAGATTTGATTTTTGAAAGGAATTTCACAAAAAATCCTCGGACCTGGCACATGGAGACTCATTTCTTCAACATGGGGAAACAGTGGGTGTGGCGGGTCCCGGACCCATTCCAATCGATTCAGGATCCAAAATTTAGTGGAAAATGATACCCCACTCGCCTAGGTTACAGAAATCTCGAAAAAACACATTCGAAATGGGTACATAGGCACCCATTTTGACTCATAGCTTCATCCACAGGGCACCAATCGTTCCGGGACCCGTCTCATTGGAATCAGCGTCCAAAATTTAATGGAAAATGATATCCCACACACCTAGATCGCAAAAATCTCAAAAACTCAATTTTCCGAAATACACATTTTGACCCTTACCCCGCCCAAATTTGGTCCGATCGGGTTGAAAAGTTTCGAGGTCCAACTAGAGCCATGAAGAAACCCGTAACCGAAATTTCAGATTTTTAGAAAATTTTCTACTACCAAAATCGGCGTGGACGGCGGATGGACATTTGCTAATTTTGATCTAAACACCTTGAAACGCCTAGAAATTTGTTTTTGATCGAATCGGAGCAATTGACTTTTTGCATGAAAACATAAGTTGATTATTCAAGGAATAGGCAACCAAAAAATGGACGCGATGTATCGACGTACGATATATCGAACATTATCAGGCAATATGGCAATCAGCCCCACACACTACACATTTACCCAATTCTTTTCCGGATTTCATGGTGAGCAGCATTCAAAGGGTGGTGGACAAATTCATTTGTGGAGGAAATTCGTCATGAAGGGTGGCTGTGAACATTTGGCAGGTTATTTGGCGGTTTCAAGAGTGGTGTCAGCATGGCTAATGTGCTCTGATGACGGTTGTCTTGCCTGCTGTCCTCATGTCCCTGGCTTCATGAAGGGATTCTCATTTCTGCTACTGTGGCAGTCACCATGCTGCCTGCAGCTGAAAGTATAGCCAGTGGAGCAAGCTCTCCTTCAACTGAGTCTCACTCTTACCATGGAGTGAATTAGATTGGACACTGTACCTGGATCTGCTGATCTGTTGCTTCAGGCTACTGTTCCAAGGCTCAGCCTAGAGTAGAGTCAACATGGCCAGTCTCATCTGATGACGGTCGTCTTGCCTCTGCTTTCTTCATGTTCCTCGCTCCATGAAGGGAATCTCATTTCTGCTGCTTGGAGCTGGAAGCATAGCCCCTGGAGTTAGCTTCATTTGGGAGTCACACTCTTACAATTGGGGTGATGATTACCTTGGACACCAACACTGGTTCTGCTGGTCTGTTGCTTCAGGCTACAGTTCCAAGGCTCAGCGTAGAGTAGAGTCAACATGGCCAGTCTCATCTGATGACGGTTGTCTTGCCTGCTTTCTCCATATTCCTCGCTTCATGAAGGGAATCTCATTTCTGTTACTGTGGCAGTCACCATGCTGCTTGTAGCTGGAAGTATAGCCTCTGGAGCAAGCTCTCCTTCAACTATGAGTCTCACTCTTACTATGGAGTGAATTAGATTGGACACTGTCCCTGGTTCTGCTGGTCTGTTGCTTCAGGCTACTGTTCCAAGGCTCAGCATAGAGTAGAGTCAACATGGCCAGTCTCATCTGATGACGGTTGTCTTGCCTGCTTTCTTCATGTTCCTCGCTCCATGAAGGGAATCACATTTCTGCTGCTGTGGCAGTCACCTTGCTGCCTGCAGCTGGATGTATAGCCTGTGAAGCAAGCTCTCCTTCAACTATGAGTCTCACTCTTACTATGGAGTGAAGATTAGATTGGACACTGTCTCTGGTTTGCTGGTCTGTTGCTTCAGGCTACTGTTCAAAGGCTCAGCGTAGAGTAGAGTCAACATGGCCAGTCTCATCTGATGACGGTTGTCTTGCCTGCTTTCTCCATATTCCTCGCTTCATGAAGGGAATCTCATTTCTGTTACTGTGGCAGTCACCATGCTGCTTGTAGCTGGAAGTATAGCCTCTGGAGCAAGCTCTCTTTCAACTATGAGTCTCACTCTTACTATGGAGTGAATTAGATTGGACACTGTCCCTGGTTCTGCTGGTCTGTTGCTTCAGGCTACAGTTCCAAGGTTCGGCGTAGAGTAGAGACAACGTGGCCAGTCTCATCTGATGACGGTTGTCTTGCCTGCTTTCTTCATGTTCCTGGCTTCATGAAGGGATTCTCAGTTCTGCTACTGTGGCAGCCACCTTGCTGCCTGCAGCTGGAAGTATAGCCTGTGGACCAAGCTCTCCTTCAACTATGAGTGAAGATTAGATTGGACACTGTCTCTGGTTTGCTGGCCTGTTGCTTCAGGCTAGTATTCTAAGTCCCAGCATAGAGTAGAGACAACATGGCCAACGTGCTCTGATGACGGTAGTCTTGCCTGCTTTCCTCATGTTCCTGGCTCCATGAAGGGATTCTCATTTCTGCTACTGTGGCAGTCACCATGCTGCCTGCAGCTGGAAGTATAGCCTCTGGAGCAAGCTCTCCTTCGACTATGAGTCTCACTCTTACGATGGAGTGAAGATTAGATTGGACACTGTCCCTGGTTCTGCTGGTCTGTTGCTTCAGGCTACTGTTCCAAGGCTCAGCGTAGAGTAGAGTCAACATGGCCAGTCTCATCTGATGACGGTTGTCTTGCCTGCTTTCTTCATGTTCCTGGCTCCATGAAGGGATTCTCATTGCTGCTACTGTGGCAGTCACCAGGCTGCTTGTAGCTGGAAGCATAGCCCCTGGAGGAATATCTCCTTCAACTATGAGTCTCACTCTTACTATGGAGTGATGATTACTTTGGACACCAACACTGGTTCTGCTGGCCTGTTGCTTCAGGCAACAGTACCAAGGCCCAGCGTAGCCTCACCTGGTATTCTTCATTCAGAAACGCTGCATAGTGCCTTCCCAGTTTGTGGCGCCCTCTCAAATAACTAGGCTTCTCGTAGTTGAAGTCCAACCCTCGTCAAATCCACGAATCTCCCTTGCCACCTCTCAGTCCCTTTTCTCCGTTCCGCCGAGCCCGTCATTACTTTTTGGAACCGTTACGTTTGAACGTGAATCCTCCTCAAGCCACTTTCTGCATAGAGGAATGTTTGATCGATACAACCGCAACTCGCGAGCGCTGGAAAACGATTTGCGGTCTTCTTTTAATGGACGGTGGTTGAAATGCTCTCGAAACAAGAGATGTTGCTTTTTGGAGCATCCGTTTTTGAAGAAGATCGAATAATGAGTCCGAGAAGAGGTCAACTTTCAGGAGGAACGATACAACCGAATTGGTCATTTAGCGGTGATCGCGTAACGGTTCGATGAATCAAACCGCGAAATTCATCTTTTTGTACTACTTGCGATTATTTCAACTCGAACGATAATATTCGAAAAGGAGACTAATCGACTAGTAATTAAATTCTTAAACGCTGCAAATTATTTCACAGGCGCATAGAGACTTGTCCAATCGATTCAGCGTCCAAAAATTAGTGGAAAATGATACCCCACTCGCCTAGGTACCAGAAATCCCGAAAACACATATTCAAAATGGGTAATAAATACCCAATTTGACCCATTACTTCATCCAGTGGGTGCCAATCGTTCTGGGACCCGTCTTATTGGATTCAGCGTCCAAAATTTAGTTGAAAACGATACCCCACTTGCCTAGATTGCCTAAAATCTCAATAATCCATTCTCTAAAATACACATTTACCCCCCCCCCCCCCTATTTTGGTCCGAACGGGGATTTTTGGATTTTCGCGATTTTTTGCGATTTAGGTTAATGGGTTATCATTTTCCACTAAATGTTGGACCTGCATCCTGATAGAAGCTCCACATTTGACTCCATTGACGCTCCACATGGTCTTCGTTTCATTCCCCACAGGAGTCAAATGCGCTGCGTCGCTAATAGCGTAACCAGTCTCCAGCGATGGGGATCGGATTGGGTCTTTGGCGTCCACCTGCGGGGAATGAGGCGAATTCCCCATGTGGAGACGTCGATGGTGCACAATATCGCTGACAGAAGCTCCACATTTGACTCCATTTACGCTCCACATGGGGGACTTCGTTTCATTCCCCACAGGAGTCGAATGCGCAGCGTCGCTAATAGCGTACGGAACTAGTCTCCAGCAAAGGGAATCGGATTAGGTCTTTGGCGTCGACCTGCGGAAAATGAGGCGAAGTCCCCCATGTGGAGGCGTCGGTGGTGCACAATATCGCTGACAGAAGCTCCGCATTGAATGAATGAATGAATTGAAAGTTTATTCTTCGTATAGTTGCACAATACATTGCATCTCAAAAATTAACAAAAAAAAACAAATAAATAAATAAAAACATTGGTTCTTCACAGAACAAACCAAGGAAGAATCAAAACATGAAGGATAATATAAAATACAATACAGAAGTAAGGGATAAAGATTAAAATAAAGAACCGTACGCGGGTAGGAAATACCCCAACACCAAGAGACAAGCTCCGTGCGGTGTGGGGGAGTGTATAGCTGATCATAACATTATCCACCTATGTAAAGCAACTCTAATTATTTACATACATATATATACATATATTATTTACATGATGGGGTGCGAAAGACAGATGAGGTACATTGTTTAGTGAAGTAGTATGGGGACTACACATAAATATGGGCTAGATAAAAGGGTGCGGCAGGTGTCGGGGCCAGTTAAAATGAGCCAAGAAAAGATTTTTTATTTTTCTTTCATTTTTATTTTTTATTTTTTATTTTATTTTATTTTATTTTTATTTTTTATTATTTTATTTATTTATTTATTTTTTTTTTATTATTATTATTATTATTTTTTATTTTTTATTTTTTTTATTTTTTATTATTATTATTATTTTTTTTTTTTTTTACTCCATTGACGCTCTACATGGGGGACTTTGTTTCACTCCCCGCAGGAGTTGAATGCGCTGCGTCGCTAATAGCGTAACTAGTCTCCGGCGACGCTTTACTTGGGGGAATTGGGTTGAGTGTGGAACACTACATGGGGGACTGGAGTGTCTAACCCATATTCCTGCTCCAAGAAGTAACCAACCCTCGTGAATGAATTTGCAGCGTTTTCCCCTGAAAACCTCATATTTCTCCACATCGAAAACACCCACTTATATTATTACCCACTTAAATATTCATATTTTCTCTCGTTTTGAACACTCGCAATTCTAGTTCTAGGATTGCAAATTTAACGGAGTTTTGGAAGCAAAATCAATTCAGATTGATTTTAAATCGATGAAATGAGGGTTCGTCCCTTTGTGAGGGAAAAAATGGGGGAAACAGTGGGTGTGGCGTGTCTCGGACCCATTCCAATCGATTTAGAGTCCCAAAATTTAGTGGAATATGATACCCTACACGCCTAGGTACCAGAAATCTCCAAATACACATTCGAAATGGATAAATAGGCACCCATTTTGGACCCATAACTTATCCAGAGGGCACCAATCGTTCCAGGACCCATTTTATTGGATACAGCGTCCAAAATTCAGTTGAATGTGATACCCCCACACGCCTAGATCGCCAAAAATCTCAAAAATCATTTTTTTTTTTAAATACACATTGTAACCTCTATATGGTCAGATCGTGTTGAGAAACTGGTCCCTGAGCAAAATTTCAGATATTTAGAAAATTAGAAATTTAGAAATTTAGAAATTTCAGATATTTAGAAGTTTAGAAATTTCATATATTTAGAAGTTTAGAAATTTCAGATATTTAGAAATTAGAAAATTTCCTGTTTTAAAAAAATCATAAAAGTTGAAGAATAGGATTTTTCAGTGAAAATAGTGGGTTTCTGAAATGGACTTTTTGTTGCTAATGAGGTGTTGAATCGATCCCTTGTTTTTATCTGAATTAATTCAACTACTCCCCTCGATAGGGAGGACGTGTTTGCAGCCATTTTCACCTCGACCTACGCTTCTTTCTAACAACTTTATGTGGTTGCTTCGAAGGAGTAAAACCATTTCGATCGTTGACACCGACGTAGTCAAGCCCATTTGCGCCTCAAGTCTCTGATTACACGCGGGAAACTAATCGGACCAGCGACACGGTAAATACCATTCGCGGCTTCCAAGACGACTCGGAGTCAACGAACGGCCTTCAACGGAAAGTGAAGGCAGAAAGTGTGTTCGTAGCTCGAGTCGAGATTCCACGATGGGAGGTGAACCAGGATAATCCCGTCAAGAACGCTACAATCGAACTGGAAAAGGTGTTGACCGAGAACTAATCCAGTTGTGTAAAATATCAAGGAAATTAGTGGTCATCTACTTCTTTGAACGTGGACAGTAGTTGAAGTATACTGTAACAATTTATGTTTTTAGTAAATAATTTATTACAATCGTTCACTTGAATACACTGTTCTCATTCACACACTTACACGGTTGTTGCACTATTTATAACACGGCACAATTTATAGCACGCGTCTATATTCAGACTCCAAACTGAACTGAACTGCGCAGCAGTCCTGGGTCCCTTTTATAATGGCTGCCTTGGTCGAGAACCTTCTCGAACCTTCCCTGGTTCTGGGAACCCCACGTGTTGTCTTAAGCAAATGGGAAGGTTCCAGCCAATTCGATACCACGCACAAATGTTTGAGAGCGACCCTTAGCCCTTCACAGGTCATTGACCTGCGACGCTGGCAGCCCATTCAATGGGCGCAGGTGCAATCTCGCAACAATACAAAATGAACGTTCAAAATCTGTTTCTCGAAAAAATAGATTATCGAGATTTCTGGTACCTAGGCGTGTGGGGTATCATTTTCCACTAAATTTTGGACCCTGAATCGTTTGGAATGAGTCTCCATGCGCCTGGTTGATGGAAAAACGCTGCAAATTCTTACAAACGGGTTGGTTTATTTGAACCTATAACTTCGGTACGACCCATTCCAATTAATTCAGCGTCCAAAATTTAGTGGAAAATGATACCCCACACACCTAGATCGCCAAAAATCTCGAATATCCATTTTTCAAAATACGCATTTTGACCCCTACCCCGCCCAAATGTGGTTCGATCGGGTTGAAAAGTTTTGAGGGCCAACTAGTGATGAGAATGGATCCCTAACCCACATTTCAGATTTTTAGAAAATTTAGAAATTTCTACTACGGCGGACGGACATATGCTAATAACAATCAAGACATTTTGAAACATCCCAAATATTTTTGTTGGGGGAATCGGAGAGATTGACTTTTTGAATGAAAACATTAGTTCAAGAAGGGGTATTACTTTGAAGTTTGAATACCTTTCGGTTGCATAATCGATTAATTTTACTATGGAATCGATTGTTGTAAATGCACCATGGGCGGATATGGGTCTAAATGGCATCAAGTGGAATTTAAATTGAATGTATTATTATTATTTTTTAATTCAAAGTGTACTCTACTCTTTTTAATTAAAATCGAATTAACTTGTTATATTTTTTCTGATTTTATGGGGGTTTTGATCCTCGGGCCGTTCAATTTGACTATAAAAATGACCGTCTATGGAGGAAGTCTATGGAGGACGGAAGGTTTTTTTCAAGGCGTTTCAATTATATCGTTTATTATCTATTATTCCTTTCTTGAGTATTCAAGAAATAACCAACCAAAACCAACCCCTGTGAATTTTGCAGCGTCTTTGCTTGTGTTAAACGGGTGAAACAACAGCATAAAGAGAAAATCGTTGCAAATTATTCCACAACAGTTCAGTGTTGCGAGCTGGCACCTGTGCCAGTCAAATGGGCTGCCAGCGTCGCAGGGTTAATGACCTGTGGAGGGCTAAGGGTCACTTTCGAGGAATTGTACGTCATCGAATTGGCTGGAACCTTCCCATTCGCTCGAGACAACATGTCGAGTTCCCAAAACCAGGGAAGGTTTGAGAAGGTACTCGACCAAGAGGCAGCCAGTATAAAAGGGACCCAGGAATGCCGCGCAGTTCAGTTCAGTTCGGAGTCTGAATATAGATGCTTCGGGTTGTAAATTGTGCTGTGCCGTGTTATAAATAGTGCAACAACTGTGTATTATGCCTTGTGATTGTGTCATTGTGTAAGTGTGTGAATGTGAACAGTGTATTCAAGTGAACAATTGTTAATAAATTATTTACGAAGAATATAAATTGGTACATTATCATTCCATACGGCAAGAGTGTAGAGAGAACAATGAGTGTAACAGAACTCATTCCAATTAATTCAGCGTCTAATATTTAGTCGAAAATGATACCCCACACGCCTAGGTAGCCGACAATCCAGACTATCTTTCGAAATTGGTAGATAGGTACCCATTTTGACCCCTAAGTGGGCACCAATCATTCTGGGATCCGTTCCAATCGAATTAGCGTCCAAAATTTAGTAGAAAATAATACCCCACACGCCTAGAAACTCGAAAATTGATTTTTCGAATAACATTTTCCGGCATGAAAACATTACTTGATTATTCAAGAAATTGATGTTCAACCAATAACCAAAAAAATAACAACTTTTCTCAAATATAAGTATTTATTTTCATAATTTCTTTCTGTATCGATCATAATCGTTTCAGTGGAAAATTACTCCCACAAAACCAACACTAAATAAATTCGTGCACGTTTCTAAAGCATATTATTAGATTAAATCCATTCGCGACGCCGTCAAAATGGATATTCGAAGTAATTTCAAATTGAACCTGCGCTTTCAAGGTTTTGCCTCTGAAAGTGAACAATCCCGAACCACGAGCGGTTGACTCAACATTGCACCACAGTCGCATCTTTCGCTCGAGCTTCATGGCAAAACAAACATTTCCCTCGACAATCCAATTGAAACGCTACCAACGTCGAGAAACGACCAATGTCGCAAGCCGGAGTGGCCTATCGTATTCGCGATTTGAAGACAACACTGGCGAAAGAAGCGAGCCTTGTTCGGAAAACCAACATGGCGTGACTCCATACGACCTACATACGCGCGCCTTCAAACGGAAATCTCCTCAAAATCTTCGCCTTATCTTGTTTTTATGAGTCTCAATGTCAAGCTTACTCCAGCGAAGAGCCGATTTTTTCTTTCTTAAAATCCTTGAAACGATTTCGGTTGCAAACATTGGCCCTTTTTACGTAGTTTTCGACGAATAATCGATTATTATGGGCTCTAAATCGATTACCATTAAGCTTCAAATATGGGAGACTGATGGGTTTTAGGTGGCTGAATTTTATTCTGCTTCTTCTTTTCGTGGTCGTTTTCTTGAATGCTGCAATTGCGGTTTCATAAATGTAAATCGCTGGAACTCACGAGCTGGGAAACAGCCATTTTTGTAGTCAAATTGAACGCCTCCAGGATCATAACCCCCAAACAATCAGATAAAATATAACAGTAATAGCCCTTCTGACCCATAACTTCTTCCAGTGGGTGCCGATCGTTCTGGGACCCATTTTATTTGATTCAGCGTCCAAAATTTAGTGGAAAATGATACCCTACTCGCCTAGATCGCCCAAAATCTCGAAAAATCCATTTTCCAAAAAACACATTTTGACCCCTACCCCGCCCAAATTTGGTCCGATCGGGCTGAAAAGTTTCGAGGACCGTCCTATGCTGGGGACAGGCCCCTGCCCCAAATTTCAGATTTTTAGAAAATTTTCTACTACCAAAAACTTACTTAGGAGTGGGAGGAGGAACTGGTGGGGCATCCTGTATAATGTCCAACTCTGATTTTCAGGCCTGAATGGATACTATAATGTGATTATATTGTTTGCTAATGCCCCAACAACAGGTTGGAAGTTTGACTTCTACAAATAGGTCAAAATCATTTAGGAAGTGGGAAAACGGGGGATACCTACTTGCGGGAAACACAGAGAGGGGGACTGCAGTGTAACCTGACATGGAGGTTTCACAATGGCCGCCTGAGCAAAGCCAAATTCAACTCTCAGGTCAACTGCTGATGCTTCTGCCGACTCAGAAGCCGAGAAATACTTTTATTAGTATTTCTGTGAATTTCTTCGAAACAGGAATGTTGGCAGTTAACACGTTACTGCGGAATTGTTGAGATCATTTGAGCAGCTGTGCGGGAGTCATCTGAAATAGGAACGCGCCAGGTGCGTGCGCCGCATGTGGAATGAAGCAAGCTCCTAACCCAGTGCGGCTCACGCGCCTAATACCTTGGAGTTAACTATTTGCACCGAAGTATTTCGTGTATTAAAGCTAAGCACTGAAAGAAATCTTGAGGCGGGAATACTGAAAACTTATTTTTTTGCATCTTAGCAACACCTTAGCTGACTCCGACGTTTACAGTACCTTCAGAAGGTTCAAAGCTGGCGCGGGAAGTAGAAATATGTTCCAAATCACTTTCTAGTTTACTGGACGAGCGATCTGAAGTGAAGGCTACCTTCACGCGCCAGGCGCGTGCGACGCACATTAGAACAGAGCTCACGCGCTGAGCGCGTGACCCGCAGCGAACGTGTTAATGTAGAAATTCGTGAGGATTTTATAATATCTCCCTTGATTGGAAATGCGTTTTAAATCCACTCCCTTCTCTCCGTTACTTCACGTCCTTGCGATAGACGTCCACCTTGGGTCCACGTAGAACGCCAAGTCATCAACATCGTCAAGCTTGAGACCGCCTGTGTTGGTCCTTTTGTTTGCCAGACCGAAACGCCTTGAAAAAAACCTTCCGTCCTCCGTAGACTTCCTCTTCAACGTAGGTGAGGAACTCACGAGCTGGGAAACAGCCATTTTTGTAGTCAAATTGAACGGCTCCAGGATCAAAACCCCCAAACAATCAGATAAAATATAACAGTAATAGCCCTTCTGACCAATTACCTCTTTCAGTGGGTGCCAATCATTCTGGGACCCTTTTCATTGGATTCAGCGTCCAAAATTTAGTGGAAAATGATACCCCACTCGCCTAGATCGCCCAAAATCTCGAAAATTCATTTTTTAAAAAACACATTTTGACCCCTACCCCGCCCAAATTTTGGTCCGATCGGGCTGAAAAGTTTGGAGGACCGTCCTAGGCCGGGAACAGACCTCTGACCCAAATTTCATATTTTTAGAAAATTTTCTACTACCGGAAGCGGTAGTAGAAAAGTAGTCTTCTGCTTCTTTTGAGGGTTTCTATAGAGTTTCATAGAAAGAGTTCTTTTCTTTGCAGTAAATTTTATAATACAGGTTATGTACTTCCCTATTACATTGTTTCAAAACATTCTTCAATATCAATTTCTAAAGCAGGTGTTTTATTTTGGTTTTAATTACTATTTATAGAGGCTTCACCACTGACTTGAGAGTTCAAATCAGTCCGGAAGACTAATATTCCCTTAAAAAACTGGACTAGGACAGGGCTCATTTCACTTGCAGTCTTCAGGTGAAAATCACCCCACAGTTGAGCAAATTTTGCATTATGGGAACAGTTTACGGACTAAAAACTGTGGCTGTGGTACCCGCAACAGTGCATTCTTATGACAACACTGGGAAAACGAATGGAAATAGCTCGAATCAGAATTACAACGTTGAGATCACCCAGATATGCAAACTAGAGACATCATAGTGTAATCATTATGCAGCGCCGACAGGTTCTGTCTTCAACCGCTTCGGTCTGGAAGTGAAAAGAGGAATGTACAGCGGAACAATTAATGAACAGCAGCGATTAACAGGTGCATCGAACCAAACGGTTTACATGACCATCGTGATTCAATATTCATTAAAATACTGGTGGCACGTCTAGAAATTCTTCCGCGCATCGAACGAATACCTTCCTAGAAAACCGACCGAGCACTCATCAGACTGTAATAACACATTGTAACGATTTATATTCTTTGTAAATAATTTATTACAATTGTTCACTTGAATACACTGTTCACATTCGCGCACTTACACAATGACACCGTCACAAGGCACAATACACGGTTGTTATGATAAGAATGATAAGAACAATATCCCTAATCTTTATCAGAAAAATAATTATTAAAAATAATTATTCAAGATTAGGGATAACCCCCTTTAAAAGAGGAGAAACCCTCTTTTTGAGAAAGATTTTTAATTTAGAAAATATATCAATTACAATTATAATTGTAGTATATTTATCCTATACAATAATTGTTTCAACCCATCTCGTAAATATTTTTGAGGGACCACTACGGAAAAAAATTATTTTATAACACGGCACAATATAACACGGCACAATTTATAACACGAAGCATCTATATTTGGACTCCAAACTGAACTGAACTGCGCGGCGTTCCCTGGGTCACTTTTATACTGGCTGCCTTGGCCGAGAACCTTCTCAAACCTTCCCTGGTTCTGGGAGTCTCGAGCGAACGGGAAGGTTCCAGCCAATTTGATACAATGCAATGTTCGAGAGCAGCCCTTAGCCCTCCACAGGTCGTTGACCCTGCGACGCTGGCAGCCCATTTGACCCGCGCAGGTGCCAGCTCGCAACAACATCATTAAACTATTAGGGACATATTTTAGTAATATTGTTGAATTATTGGAGTCTCATACGTGAAGAGCATCATTTAAGAAGCTATTTCAGTCCCGCTATAGATACCGTACTCCTGAAACTACCTAAATATTAATTAAGACGAATAATCGATTTATTTGACATCCATTGTTGTGAATTCCCATAAGATGCGTCAAGAAATTTTGGAATTGTTAACTACCACCACCCCTCATCAGCTCCCCAGTCCATGCATCTTCATGACGGGGTTGGATCCGATCCTCAGGCTATTGCAGACCTGTTTGCACTTTGCATTGGTCTACGATTCTGTTCCCCAGCAGCCTTTGCAGCGTCCCCCAGTCGACGCCATTTTTCTCAGTTCTCTGTCACTTAATCGCTGCGACGTCCTCGAGGCGCTGTTAGGCCTGGACGTTTCTAAAGGCATGGGCCCAGATGGTATTCCTCCCATCCTTCTACGTTCCTGTGCATCCTCTTTGGCCCCACGTCTAACCTCTCTCTTCAACTCATCGCTCCACAATGAAATATTCCCTGACCTTTGGAAGGCATCTCTCATTACCCCAATCTTCAAGAAGGATGATAGATCTGACATCGAGCGCTACCCCATCTGTGCTCTCTGCCATTCCAAAGCTCCTTGAGAGGCTGGTGGTGACCCGTCTTTCCTCTATGCTCCTCCCTCACATCTCTACGGCTCAGCACGGATTTATTCGAGGTCGTTCGACGGTCACCAACATGGCATTTCAGGAGTATGTGTTGCGGGCTGTGAGTGATAGGGCCCAGGTCGATCTTATCACCACGGATCTCACCAAGGATCGACGTTGTTTGTCGTGTGCTCCGCGGTGTGCATTGTTTGATCTTTGCGGATACAACCATCGATAATTTAGAACAACATTAAGCATTGGTCTTTCACCATCGACCAAAATCTCGATCGAGTCGGTTTTGCTATCAACTATCAATGATCACCTATACATTGGTCTGGGATGATTGGGAAAGGGCTACACGCAAAATCACCATTCATTGTTGTATGCCTTGCTTCAAAGAGGGGAAGTCTTGTAATTCACCCCTTGAATGTTCCTGCCTTATATGGCTGCTTTAAATTCCTCTAATGCATAAGATGTGATTTATATCGCCGAATTTTAGTGTGCAAGTTCAGTGCAGATCATTGTACTTTTTGCGTCGGATTCCCAAAATAAGGACTGCAAATCCACTTCAGGCCCAAAAATCCATGAGTCACCTGTTTGGCTGTCTCAAGCAGGTGTGCTCCAGCGCTTGGTTCATTCAATGCCGTGTACACTTTCTTCTCCTTGCATTCATCTCAACGTCTCAGACGCGACCTTTACGGCCTGAAATATATTCTACCGCTCGCACTATTGCAGAATCCAGTGTTGCGTCACAGTTCGCACTCATTCGGTTCCGCGCATCGTGGACCTGGGTCAGCCTGGTGGACATCCCCCCGCTCGAGCGACGCAACAGTCCAAGAAATTGTTGACCTAATCTCGGGTCGGGAGGATATACCAAGACTAACCGGTTTGTGTCCGAACTTAAATTAGTTATGTGGCGGTCCCACGACGAATTTCGTTTTTTCGAACCCTTTTCTTCACAACGAAACCAAAATCAACCTCAGCCTCATCGGCGGGATTTCGTCACCGGATAAAGGGACAAGCCTTGAAATGTGCCGGCATTTGAAATCTCACACTCCCCCCTTCTAGAGTTAGAACTCACCCCTTCCACTCGGGACACGTTTCGCGTCCTTTAGCGCACAATTCGCTCCCTTCGCGCGCCAGTGAACTTTCAAGTTGGTTTTTGTTCCGCGCTCGGATGATCTCGCGTTAAATTGTGCCCCTCGGGAGGCTTGTGTGATAATTTATTTCGACAAAAGGATTTAACCCCTTCGCCACGGCAGAAACGACGCAAGGTAGACCCAACTATTGACTTTTTATTGAAAAATAATATTGTCGGACTTCATACATCAATATTTTGGTTTGAAGCAGTAGAAAATGTTCAAAAAATCAAATTTCATTATTCCGATAAAATTAAGTCGAATCAAGAAACAGATACCATCAAGTGAATCAACATTGAAAAAAAAAAAAAAAAAAAAAAAAAAAAAAAATTATGTGCCACACTCAAGTGTCTACCATTTGACAATTTTGGGGTTGCGCAAATTTGCGTGCTCCTGATCCTAAACTTTAACATTGAAATAAACGAATGAAATGTAATAAACCTGAACTTTGAAAGGTAGGTAGATAATAAGAGCTTGAATCTAGTGAAAATGTGAACTTGAGACCGGTTGGGGAAGTAATAGTACGCTATTAATTATTTTTTTTTTTTCGGTAATTGACATTTTAATAAACTATCCGATGGGTTTTAATATTTATATTATCAACAAATATAATTTTTCTAATTCTAAATCACCCTATAAGAATAGGACTTATTTTAATTATCCAAACAATAATAGCTTCACTTATTTCAGGGATAATTATTAAAAACTTCTGAATATCATATATTTTATTAATTAAAATATTAAGAGGAATATTAGTATTATTTATTTATATATCAAGAGTAGCGTCAAATGAAAAGTTTAAAAATAATATAAAAATATGAATTAAAACTTTATTAATAAGAATGATAAGAACAATATCCCTAATCTTTTAATTTTCTAAAAATCTGAAGTTTGGGTCAGGGGTCTGTTCTGGGCTCTAGTCGGCCTTCGAAACTATCGGACCAAATTTGGGAGGGGTGTGGGTCAAAATGTGTATTAAAAAAAAAAAAAAAAAAAAAAAAAAAAAAAAAAAAAAAAAAAAAAAAAAAAAAAAAAAAAAAAAAAAAAAAAAAAAAGTTTTTTGAGATTTTTGGTGATCTAGGCGTGTGGGGTTTCATTTTCCAGACCCACTGTTTCCCCCATTTCCCCCATGTTGAAGAAATCGCATGGAGATTCATGCGAAAGAAATGAATCTCCATGCGCCTGGTCCAAGGAATAACCAACCCCTGAGAGAATTTGCAAAAATTTGCATGTTTGCTCGCATTCAAAAGAATCGATTGAATTCAATAATCGAATGGCGAGATCGATTCTGCTTTTGCACGTCCAATCACTGGTAGTTCTTCAGTTTCTCTTTCAAACGTCCAACTTTTCAGGAACTAGCGACTAAACAGTCATTAAACCCTCTAATTAGAGATATTTAAATCCTACCGTGATTACAAGGGAATCACGACCGTGACAGTGCACGTTGATGATTGAACGCACAATTTAAAACGGTCGTTCCAATCGCGTCAACTTCGAATGAGCGGTTAAATCTTCGAAACGATCAGATGATATCGCACAAATTTTAATTTCAAGTCACGGTTCCTGAAAAACTTCGGCCATTTTGACGCTCTATGACGTCGGTGACGATAAATGGAAATGAGAACGACGAAATTTCAAGGATTTCGTTGAAATGGAAATGAGAGTAGGTTTGTTGCGAACGGGAAGGGAAGTCCTGTATGATCAAGGACGATGCTCTTTAGTACGAAAACGATCAATTTTGTGTCTTCCGACAAGTGACTCCGTTGAAAAGGTTACGCGCTTGGAATAAATAAAACATATTTTTCTGGGGGCGTAGAAACAAAGCGTCTCACGTGATGAGGACAAGCAGTTTTTCGTACGCACGTGCAAAAATTTCAGGCACTTGTTGTCACTTTCAGGCATACAAGGGGTCCCACGAGTCGCCCTCACCCCCTCCTGAAAGATAAGGTGTATGATTTTTTTTTTTTTTAACTTCAAATTTCTTGCTTGCAAGGATCTCAAATATCATATTTGTGCACCTAGCGCAAGTGACTACACATACGTGTGACTACACATGACACTAACATCCTCATTTTAGATGTCAACCCCATTTTTAAAAAAATTTATTGCTGATTCAGATTCTACTGAACATTTAATAAAAATTCGATCCTTCAATCAATTAATTTTTTTTCTTAAAAGCAGAGCGGGAGAAGTGTAAAAGTATTCTCATATCTTCAGGCAATGCACGAGTCAATAGAGGCATACAATAGAATATGTGTTTGGATGTGCACCATAGACGGGTTTTGAGCGTAGGAACAACGGAGTACTCTTAGAAAAGTTGATGAATTGGGGGTGTTTATGGAAAAATGTGTCTGCCGAGTATAGTTAGACCAGCGTTTCCCAACCTTTTTTGGCCAAGGCACACTTGTCGCGGGGAAAAAATCACGAGGCGCACCACGATTGGAAAATGTTGAAAAATTAACTCTGTGCCTATACTGACTATAGTAAAGTAATTCTCTTCAATAGGAATCAAATAAGCACAAAGAAAGTATTTTATAATTACTTTATTATGAAATGTTGAGTAAACAGAATAGTGAAAAATTATAAAATACTTTCTTTGCGAAACCTGGGCCTGTTTGGCTGAACACAAAGCTGATATTCTGGCTGGAACCGAAGAAAGACACACACGTAGCTCTTCGTCAACAGTTCTCAGTCTCTCTCTGTACTTGGTTTTCATTGCAATCATGCTTGAAGAGCTAATCTCACACAGATATGTAGTGGAAAAAGGGAGTAATGTCAAAATAGCTTGGTTTGCCAGAAGGGGGAACTCCTTGGCAGTTTCCAACCAAAAACTGTCCAAAGGTAGATCAGCAAATCTTAGCTTGCAACCATGATTTTGTCTCAGTTCAATTAGTTCCTCCTGCTTCTGTAAAGTATTATGTAAAGTATTCCTTTCCGACAACTGATGCTGAGCTATAAGGGTCCCTAACCCTGTCAAGGCATTCTGTGGAGACTGAAGATAAATAAAATAACAATTTCTCCTCATGAGTTTTTAAATGCTTAACTATTATCTCACACAGTGCAGCAGTGTGAACACCTTGCCATTGCATGGTGAGTGTGAACATTTCAAGATTGCCACTTTCCACGTGTTGATGCCAGAGTTGCACCTTTGAACGGAATCCATTTATTTTATCTGTACTTGTAAGCAGGTTTTCATTTTCGCTGCACAGCGCTGTAACACCCAGACCCGATGGCACACTATGATGCTTCATACGGCACACTGGTGTGCCGCGGAACAGCTGTTGGGAAACTGCTGGTTTAGACCATAGAAGTAAGGAAGGAGGGGGGGGGGGGTGGCAGGGAGTGGACGTAATTCGTTTCCATGAAGCCCACTCGCTATTTTATACGTCACATCTGTAATTGCGTCCTGTATGCTCAAGTTCTTTCTAAATTTATATTGAAATGGGCATACGCTGGTAATCGTCTTGCTGTTGAAAGGGTCCTAGTTGTTCGCCGCGCTGTTATTTTGACAGAAATTGACCTTGAGAAAGTGGCGAATTCTGAAGAACGGCCAACTCTCGCTAATGAGGTCATAGCAGTCATCAGGACTCGGATGTGACGCCCTTGACCGTGGCGGTGATTTTGAGGTGCCTCGTCGTAACCCGCGTCTAATGATCCAAGGTGAAAGTCAAACTTCAGACGAGAGTCAAAGGCCTAATCATGGATAAAACCTGCGGACACCGTCGTTGACATCCGATGCGAGAGAAAATTACTTGAAAAAAATACAATTATCATTCGGGTCACGGCCAGCAGAGCGAATTTCCAGATTGAATCAAACTTTTCTTCAATATAGAAATGGAAAAAACCCTGCAAATTCTAACACACGGGTTGGTTATTCCTCGAACCAGGCGCATGGAGACTAATTTAAACCTCGGACCAGGAGCAGTGGGTGTAGTGGGTCCCATACCCATTCCAATCGATTCAGTGTCAAAAATTCAGTAGAAAATGATACCCCACACGCCTAGGTACCAGAATTGTTGTGCGATTGATCGCACCACCATTCACTGACAGCACTGACTAGCAGTTTCACAGCCTCACTCCCACAGGTCATGTGGTTTTGTCCGTTTTAATCGTCTGAGGAGGTCATCGACGTCAACTGCCTCTTCGTTGATATGACCTCTGAGCCTCTCTTGATGGGCTAAAGCTTGGAGTTTGATGACTTCATCGACCGTTTAAACCTGTAGTTCCAGGTGCAGACGAGCATTCTTGGTACAACGGTACGCGTCAGCACATGAGCGCAGCACATTATTTTGAAAGCGCTGAATGATTTGGCGATTACTTGGAGCGGTGCAACCTCACAGTTGAGCATCGTAGGTCCAGACGGGCTTGAGGACCTGATTGTACAATGTAAGCTTATTGTGGAGAGACGACTTTGAGCGTCGTCCCATGAGCCACTACATTTTCCTGAATTTCGTAAGAAATTCTGATTTTTTCTTCTTGACGCGCTCTTTCCAGCGGTGTCGAGCATCCAGTGTCCCGCCTATATATTTGGCTTCATTGGCATGTGGAATTCACCTGATTGTTGAGATGTATCGGGACATAGTCGATTCTTTTGTTGACGAAATCAACATGGACCGACTTCAACTCATTCATTTTTATCCTCAAATTGTTTGTCCAGTTCTGGAGATGGCTAAGCGATCTTTTGAGCTTCGGTAACGTGTCGTGGTTTGTTTCACCAGCGGCTAGAATTGCTGTATCATCTGCAAATGTGGTCTGTTCTCTTCCCTTTCTGGTAGATCGCTGGTATACAGGACGTACAAGAGTGGGCCAAGTACGCTTTCCTGTGGTATTCCAGATTGTATCCTTGTTGCTTCGGAATACGCATCTTCATTAGAAATTATCTAATCCGGAAGAATCGATCTGATAGGTATGATTGCAGCAATTTGGCATATGGATGTCTCCAAGGGGATGGGGCCAGATGGTGTTCCTCCTGTCCTTCTCCGTTCTTGTGCTACAAGCCTCGCTGGCCCTCTGGTCTCTCTCTTTAACGCCTCGCTGTCGTCAGGCACCTTCCCTGACCTCTGGAAGAAAGACTTCATCACCCCCATTCACAAAAGAGGAGATCGATCCGATGTTGTAAACTATCGACCCATCAGCTCTCTATCTACCATCCCAAAGACCTTTGAGAAGTTGGTGGTGAACCTGCTCTCCCCGCAACTTGCTCACCTTGTCTCCCCAGTCCAGCATGGCTTTGTCCGTGGTCGCTCAACAGTCACTAACCTCCTCCTCTTTCAGGAGTTTGTTCTGGCTGCGATTGCGGACGGTTGCCAGGTTGATGTGGTGGGGACGGACTTCTCCAAGGCTTTTGACAAGCTCCCACACCATGCTATCTTGGAGGCATTGGAATCAGTTGGCCTTTTTGGTGCTCTGCTTTCATGGACAAAAAGCTATCTCGAGGATCGAACTTCGTCTGTGCGTGTCGGTGGCACAGTCTCTCAGCCTTTTATGGCCACCTCTGGTGTTCTTCAAGGCTCACACCTGGGCCCTCTCCTCTTCATACTGACTATTAATCGTGTCTGCGCTAGCCTCGGGGACGGGCAGGTTCTCGTTTATGCCGACGATTTCAAGATCTTCTCCCGCATCGAATGTATCACTGATTGCCTCACTCTCCAGTCACGCCTGGACGACTTCATCTCTAACTGCTCCTCTGTCGGCCTCTTCCTGAACCCTAGCAAGTGCACGGTATCCACCTTTCATCGATCGTCATCTCCTATATACCATACCTACAGCATCAATGGATCTCAACTTGCGCGTCCGTCACTCATCCATGATCTTGGGGTATATCTGGATCCGCAGCTCACTTTCAATGAGCACGTGTTGCAGGTGAACTCTCGAGCTATGAGGTCTCTGGGTTTCCTCAAGAGAGATAATTTTCGTGATTTTCACTACTACCTTACGCGGAAGGTGTTTCAAAACTTGACTAGTGATTAGGTCGTATCCGGGTGCCTTTTTTGGGTTAATGTCAGAGACAATAGTCTTTTGAACTTCCTTGACTGACCATTGGGATTCTCAAATCAAGACTTAAAGAAAATGTCGAGCAGCTTATGAACAATTTGAGTTTTTTTAACTCAGTAATCTACATTTATTTTATTATTAGCCGTTATTTTCAGTTTTACATTTCTTTAAAAATGATGTATGTACAAAAATAAGTAATATGATTTGTATTTTTTATGTTTCCAGTGAAGATGGCGGCGGGGCTCGTCCGAATCGCCTATGATGAGTATAACAACCTCTTCGAGAACGTGAGCGGTGAGTTTACATAATATTTTTTTCGAAATCGTTACACGTTGGGATAATAAGTTTTTTATGAGTTGTCGCGGGAGCCAATAATGGTATTTATTGTTGTACGTGGGAAATCTGGAACTGACTGAAATCATTTTGAAAAGATCACGATTTTATATATTAGTTCTTCCGAGGCCCAATGATTTCCAATGTGGTTTTGACCATCAATTGAGCTTTAAATTGGGACTCATAGTGATCTTGCTGGCTTCATAGAGGTTGGATGGAAAGGCGTTTGAGAAACAGATGGCTGGACACCCTACAGCCTGGACACGGGACAATGCGGGTCTTCCTGTCTCTGGTGTTGCTGCTCCTTCCGTGTCCCTAAGATTTCCAAAGTTGTTTTGACCACTAACTGAGCTTTAGATTGGGAATCATGGTCTTCTTGCTGGCTTCATAGATGTTAGATGAAAAGGCGTTTGAGAAATAAATGGCTGGACACGGGACAATGCGGGTCTTCCTGTCTCTGGTGTTGCTGCTCCTTCCGTGTCCCTAAGATTTCCAATGCGGTTTTGACCACTAACTGAGCTTTAGATTGGGAATCATAGTCTTCTTCCTGGCTTCATAGATGTTGGATGAAAAGGCGTTTGAGAAATAAATGGCTGGACAGGGGGCAATGTGGGTCTTCCAGTCTATGGAGTTGCTGCTTCTTCCGTGTTCCAAAGATTTCCAACGTGATATTGACCATCAACTGAGCTTTAGATTGGGAATGATAGTCTTCTTGCTGGCTTCATAGATGTCGGGTGAAAAAAGGGGTTCAGAAATATATGGCTGGACACCCTACAGCCTGGACACGGGACAATGTGGGTCTTCCAGTCTATGGAGTTGCTGCTTCTTCCGTGTTCCAAAGATTTCCAACGTGATATTGACCATCAACTGAGCTTTAGATTGGGAATGATAGTCTTCTTGCTGGCTTCATAGATGTCGGGTGAAAAAGGGGTTCAGAAATATATGGCTGGACACCCTACAGCCTGGACACGGGACAATGCGGGTCTTCCAGTCTATGGAGTTGCTGCTTCTTCCGTGTCCCAATGATTTCCAATGTGGTTTTGACCACTAACTGAGCTTTAGATTGGGATTCACAGTCATCTTGCTGGCTTCATAGATGTTGGATGAAAAGGGTGTTGAGAAATGCACACCCTACAGCCTGGGCATGGGCCTATGCGGTTATCCCAGTCTCTGGCGTTGCTGCTTCTTCCATGTCCCAATGATTTCCAATGAAATTTCAGCCATCGGCTGGTCTCCAGATAAGAAATGATCTTCTTGGTGGCCACCAGTTGTGGGATACTTGGCAATGATGCACATGCTGCGTCTTGATGACGAACCCAAATCATCTTAGTTGTCAAATGACGCACGCACAAGACCCATCCTGCGTGGATTATTGCATTGAATATGTAAATATTATATTCCTACTCTATTTGGGGGTATGGGTGGGGGTGTCATATTTAACTATTCGTACTAATAACCACGAAAAACTAAGTGCGTGGCATTAGTCAAAATACGTCCTTTTGTGATCCCATTTGGGCTAATTTCCTTCCCCCTCTCCTCCTACAAGTCCAAAATCCACCCCATTTAGTGATTTTATTTCTTTTCTATTTTCACAGATCCTCGCGTCGAAGATTGGCCATTGATGGACTCGCCATGGCCAACTCTCGTCATGGTCGGCTCATATTTGTACGTCGTCATGTTTCTCGGCCCAAAAATCATGGAAAACCGAAAACCCTTCAAATTGAACAACGTTCTCATCGTGTACAACGCCTTTCAAACTTTGTACAGTCTTCTGATGTTTTCCGAGGTGAGTTTAGTAAAATTGAATTTGCCTATTTAAACGCAATTTCTGCGCTAAATCACATTAAAATAAGTTCTACGTTTGAACTAAATCATTTCATGTAAATTTGCCAATAAAAAATTCGGTAAAACCCAAGAATATGGACCGTTGTCGCGTTATCAGCTGATATCGATAGTACGCTCTGTCGATATGCACTATCGATATATACGCAAAATATTTATCCCTGTCGGCCATATTTGTTTTTATAAAAAAGGAGGGAAAATGCTAAATTGAAATAAAATAAATAAATTGAAATAAACTTACCTCGTACTTTTGGCGTAAAATTTAAATCGAATAATTATTGGAAGAAGTGAACGTAATGAAAAAATTGAAATTGACTTGAAATTGAATCTTTTGGAAAATATTAAGCTTTACTAAGCTCTCACTCCCGCCATCTGGCTGATATACATTGGCCACATCCTTGAGAAATTCCCTCATCAGATCATCACTTTCACTTTTCGTTCTCCTCCAAATATATTTGGAGAGGTACGAATCGAAATGAGTAGTAATCCAAGTCAAACAAATGTAAATTCAAAGCAGGACTGGAGATTCCCACAGTAATACGCTTGCAGGAACAGTGGACACGCACAAGGAAGGATGGAGGGAAAATGTACACTGACTGAAGTGAAGTGACTGAAGATAGCAGGAGACAAAAAGGAGGCAACAACAAAAACTTTCGATTATCGATTATCGACCGTATGCGCGATATCATTGCTATCAGTTGATAACGCGACAATGGTCCATATTCTTGGGTTTAGCCAAAAATTCAAAACGAATAAATCAAGTTCGACAAAATAATTCAATTGTCAACGAATGATGCAACGAAATTGCCGTTAATCGATGATTTGTTGGCGATTATCATTTCCCTGAACGGACTTTTGCAAAACGTCAAGGTCGAAAGACGTAATCCTGACTTATTTCTCCGGTTAAAAACAGTCGGAATAAAATTATATCGGTCAAGGGCATAAAAGGAGCAGTCGCGGTCGGTTGAACGTTTCGAGGAAAGAATCATATCGGCGTTTTCCTTTTCGTTTACTCGCCAAAAGAGCGGTGATTTGAATAAAATGTACTCGAGTCATATTAACCTTCTTAGTTTGGCGTCCAGCGTCATTCCAAGATATTTTGCTTCGTTGGGGGATTGCCTTGTTATTGTGGTATGTCGGTAGGTAGTTGATCCTTTTATTCGTGAAATCAACATGTACTGACTTTGCCTCATTCAGTCTAATTCTCCATTTACTTGTCCATTTGTGAAGAAGGTTAAGGGACCTATTGAGCTTACCAACAGTCTCATTGTTCGTTTCTCCAACGGCCAGGATGGCTGTGTCATCTGCAAACGTAGCAGTGGTGTTCTCTTCAGTTTCTGGCAGATCGCAAGTGTAGAGCAGGTACAGTAGTGGGCCCAGTACACTGCCTTGTGGCACACCAGCCTCGGTCCTTGTAGTTACAGAGAAAGCATCCTCCTGTTTAATTCTGAAGTAACGATCAGCTAAGTATGATTCCATGAGATCTGCATAACATGCTGTAATTATGGGAGTAATTTACTTATTTTATGTATCAAGCCTTCGTGCCAGACTTAGTCAAATGCTTGCATGATGTCGAAAAAAATGGCAGAGCAAACCTGCTTTTCCTCTATCGCTCTTTCTATAATGTTGGTAATTCTGTGGACTTGATCAATTGTCGAGTGTTCTTCAATTTACTTTCTTCAATTTCTAATAGTAGTCTTGATTATAATTTTTTCGAACAGTTTTGAGAAAACCGGTAGGAGTGATATTGGCCAATACGATGTTAGCTCATTTGCTGGTTTGCCAGGCTTCAGTGTAAGCCCCCAGGCTTGCTGCCTCCAGAAGGCCTGAAGGGAGGGAGCATGCGCCAGGATGCGCGCGCAGCTCCTGCCGGACGTCGCATTTGGAGAGCTCCAGGGCTTCACTCATTGCGAAGGCGTCCAACCAGGCGGTCGTTGTGAGGCGCCCAACATGTTGGAGTCATATATTTTTGTAACCCTGTGCAAGTGCATCTCACTCAGTCCATCCTGGCTTTGTCCTGTGCGCGCTCTGAAGTGAACTCTGCTACTGTGCTGAAGTCGACCGAAGCTGTAATATTGTGTTCCCCATGAGATAAAGGACTCAAGTTAATAAGCCTCGCTGTGTACCTTCGGGACAGCATGCCCCCTCCAGTTTTCCCTTTGACATTGACGCCGTTTTCGTCAGCCGGTATCATTAAAGCCGGCACTTGCTCATTAAATTGTAAGTAATACGAAATCAAGCCATCAATCACCTTATGAGGGTCATGTAAACGAAGATGTTGTCCGCCTTCTTGACACTAATGACCTACACAGAAGACTGAAAAGAACAAAACTGCATGAACTGGTTCAGTTAGTGTGTGAAAGAAATTCAACAGACTTGTTAAGAATAAAGTTAAGTATCTTATTCTGAAAGCAGTCAGTTGTTAGTATTAGTCTATCACAGAAATGTTGCTTACAAGTTATCTACTTGATGCAATAAAACATGTCAAAAAAAAAAAAAAAATATATATATATATATTAACCTTACCACTTTAATAAGGGGGAATTTATAAGTCCTGTTAATTGCTATAAACGCTGCAAAGTCTTCTAGAATCGTTTAATATTCCTTGGAGCAAAATTATGGGGAAAATCGTGAATGTGGAGTGAAATCCCCCCCTCCCCCTCTTTCCTAGCATTTTCAGACAGTCGATTCCCCGTGACGATTTCCCGTTAAATTTTGTAAAATATTGATTATTTTCACATCTAAGTGCAGCAAATTTAAAAAAAAAATATATATATATATATATATATATATATATAAATTAACTGCGTTATTTCCGGATTCAAAGAAAAAAAAACTTTATTTCTTTGAATACAAACAAATGTTACATCAATCGGAGATAGTGACAGTGAGTATAACGAGATGCGCACTTAGCTAGCGGGAGAACACGACTGCCTTGGAGAGGCTCACGGGATGGTTTTATAAGCTCTCTAGCGCTGACGCAGCAGCGTACGGTTTCACGCCTACTCGGCTGGGCTTTCGAATATAACTCGCCCACCCTAAGATGAAATTTAGTATCGAGTACAATCTCTGAATATAAGTTCAAGTATATAAAATACAATGTCGATAAGAATATTAGTGTAAGAATATAAAGAGTTAAGTACAATGTAATACAATAAAATGATATAATTGATACAATGATACAATATAATAATATAATTAAGTATAAAGAACATTAATTTAACAGCAAACGTTACAACTTTTGTGCCTTTTTATAATTAGTATAGGTGAATATGAACAATGCTATTAACAATGCGTACAGCAGAATGGTCCACCCACTAGGAATGGCTAGTGTGGAGTAGTCGAATTTCGGTATTAATTTAAACTCTTGGGTTTGGATCATTTCAAGTTCTAGCTCTTTGAGTACGATTTCGTGGTCTGGGAGTTGATTCGGGTTGAGGTGGAGAGGAAAGTTTCCCATGATCAGGGGTTTACCAGCGAATTCGTTCCTTGGTGCGAATAGGGTTTTACCTTTGTATTCGATTAGGTCTTTGCCGGGTGAAATCAAGTAAGTACCGGTTAGCGTTTTCGTCTCCGTCCCTTGGTTGGAGTTAATAGTGATGGAATCACCTTCAGGAAAGAACAGTAGGTATTGGTCGATTTCGAGCATCAGTTTTACGTGATTATTGAGAGCTACTAGTTTAATAAATTTACAGGAAGAGGTGTTTCCTGTCCGTAAAAAGTTCGCTTCGCATTCTGGAAGGGAAGGTGTTGTCAGATAATTCGGACAGAGTTGGAGACGGCCTGGGGGACATCTTTGTAATAAGGGAATTATTCTGGATTTTGATTCGAGGAGGTATCGGATCGAGGGGATGATTACAAGATATTCTTCGTTTAGCGAAGTGGGTATGGGTTCTAAGTGAATCAACTTGAATGGCTCTGGGTCTATGATAGGGATATCTAGGAAATATACTATTTCGTCCCTTCCTATGTAACATCGTACTTTTATGTGAGTTTGGATTTCGAATAAATTTTGGTTTTCGAAGTTTAAGAATTTATCTTTGTAGTATTCGGCTAATTTTTCTAATTCCTGTTTCAGTAAATGAGGGGCGATTACACTAGGGTGTAGTGTCCCTGTTCTACAGGCCACCAATGAGTTCTCTATATCTTGAATTGTGTCTAGAAGGGAGTTCGCTAATATCAAGTGATGCTCTAGAATTGATTGGATATTAAGTGTCGTTGGGTACTTTGTGTGGCGTTTCCAGAAATCGAGTTCTTTCTTTATTTCGTTGTTGTTGAAATTTATAGTTTCTAACGTTTTATTAAAATTCTTCTGGATGGCCTCGTTTATCGAATACTGGGCTTTGAGTTGGGTTTGAATATTATCTTGGTTCTTTTGTAGGTGTTCTAGGATAGAGTTATATTTTTCTTCGTCTTGAGCGTCTAGATTTCCAGTTACAAATTTGAGGACCGATCCTAAGCCGTTCAGCAGTCCTCGTTTTGCTCTCTTAGGCTTGGGTACGTGTAAGTCCTCGACCTTTTCCTCTAGTAGAGTTAAAGTTGAATTTAGGGCGGTTGTTAGGAATTTTGTATGTTCTAAGTTGTCTGTCGAGATGGTTTGGATGGTAGTCAAATAGGTCTGTCTGATGTTCTGTATCCTCGAGAGTAGTTCTGTCAGTATGTAGAAGTGAGTAAGGGTATGGTATCCTTCCACTATTCTCGCGTCTCCTAGTCGGCTAGTTAGTAAGCCGGGGTTGTTTGTAATGTTTCTGATGTTCATTCCAATGGTAGATGAGGTTAAGATTAGCCTGAAACATTCAGATTAATTCACCTTTTAAGATTTCAAGGCACATGTGTCTTCTTGTAGTAGATATTTCTGATGGTGACAAGGCAATCGGTTCGTTTGCGGATATTTGCTTGGCGAATTGGCACATGAAGACACCACAATCGTTCGAATTGTTTTGTTGAGGCGTGTTGGGATAAATGCCACAGTCCCAGGTTTTGAAATCTAGGGGTGTTCCTTTCTTGGATTTGTGTTCTTGAGACAGGTATTCTTTAATCAAGTTAATTATACTCCTGCTGATCTTTGACAGTGAGTCGAGGTAGAATATTCTCTTAGTTCTCATTTTGACTACAATTAGCCTCCAGTGGTTATTTAGGAATATTGGGATAATAATGACGTCTTTACTAAATATATCTGTCTGTCTGGAGTAAGTTTTGACTCTTGAGTATCCACCTTGGGCAAGGCTTTGGTATAGGAAGCTGTTGAAACAATAGGTTTTTGGGAGTTTGTCGTTGTCACGACTCCTCTGATTGATCAGTTCAAGGTAGAAGTTAACCACCATGTCGTTTAGCCATTGATTGTCTTTAAGGGTGAGGAAGTCCCGTCGTCTCATTTCTAGTCTGAACTTGTTTATGAGTATTTCGTCTTTGTTAAGCTTCTCGTTCCAAGCGTTGAGTGTGGAGTCCGTGAACAATTTCGGCCTTTTTATGTTAGTCATGTGAATTTTCTTTTGGGTGTTATGGTGTCGCGGGATGATTTCTGCGGTTTTCAGTTCTAGGTTGGTGGACTGGACTGTTTCTTTTTGAAATTTAGGTTTTGTTTTAGACTGTTTTTGGACCGTTTTCACAAAGATTTCCGTAGGTATTGGAGGGGGGTCTTCCCTTTCTTCGTTAATGTTGTGGATCAATTTGGACTTGTTGCTGTGCAATTTCTCGTGCATCTGTTGGTAAACGATTTTCATTCTGTCTTTATGCTGGCTAAGGTAGTTATTTGCTAAAATGTTATCTACGTCCATGTCGAGTAGAGTTTGGGAATTAGTATGTCCGTAGAGTAAGTCGAATGGGGTCAGTTTTGAAGTTGAGTGTATCGAATTATTGTAGGCTAGTACAGCGTATTTCACCTTCGTTTGTATCTCTTCTGATTTGAATTCTTTCTTATCTTTCAGGATCCTAACATGTTCTATTAAGGTTGAGTGGAATCTTTCTATTAAGCCGTTGGATTCAGGATGTTGTGATGCTGTAAAGTGAACGTTTATTTTTTGCAGTAATAGGAATTCTCGGAAGAGGGCGTTTTGGAACTCGGGGCCGTTATCGGTGATTATGTTTGTTGGGGTGCCATGGTGGCTGAAATGGTCTATTAAAGCATGGACCACTTCTAAGGCATTGGATGATTTCATGGCGTAAACCTGTGCAAAACGTGAAAAAGAATCGATAACTGTCAAAAATTTGTGACCCTCGAGAGTAATGGAGTCTAAGTGGATGGTTTCTAGAGGCCGGGAGGCTGTCGGGGTTACATTATATTTTACCCTGATGGGGTTCCTGTCGTATTTGCATTTGGTGCATGTTTCACAGGTATTGATGACCCTTTGTATTGTTTCCCGCATGTTGGGCCAATACACTTTTCTCTTCAAATGCCAATGGGTTTCATCAATCCCTCGGTGATTGTTGGGTCCTTCATGATAGTCTTTAATAAGTGTTCTTTGTTCGTTTTGGTCAGTTACGTCTGGGAGTTTTTGATTGAATTTAGTGATTAGTAATTCGGAGAGGGTAAAGTATTCGGTCATAACTTGGGTAAATTTTTCGTACACATCTTCAGCAAAGTAGATTCCGTATTTAATTTTGGGTACTAAGTATTCCTTTACAAATTCGATGATCTCTTCCTTGAAATTTGACTGTGAGATTTTGACAGTGATTCGATTTTTGTTATCGAAGATTTTTTCTTTCTTGACAGGGTTTTTCACCGGGAGTTTTACCATTTCTAGTATGATTTGGTTGTTGCAGGTATTGATGGGATCATCTCTGATAGGGATCGTTACAATAGTGTTGCCTATAGCGTTTGAGTGGACAGTTCCTTGTGAGGAGTTTTCGTTTTCAGAATCTACGTTCACTGCTATTGAGTTTCCATCAAGTTCAATCGTCTCTAGTACGGATTTGGTGTTTGGCGTGAGGGCTTCAAACAGTTCTTTCATTGCTTGGTCAATTTCATTACTGGATGCGTCACTGGGTGGATCTTTATTTTCTTCAATTTCGTCGTTATTGTTTAGAATTTCAATCCTGGATAACGCGTCGGCGTTTGTGTTAAGGGAGCCTTTTTTATATTCGATGTCGAAATCGTAGGCTTGGAGTTTAGTCTTCCACTTGAACAATTTAGAGCTTGGTTCTTTAATTGATTCTAGCCACTGCAGGGGACGGTGGTCTGTAAAAATTTTAAATTTACGTCCAAAAAGGTATGGCCGGAAATATTGAACTGCCCATACAACTGCTAATAGCTCTTTCTCAATGGTTGCTAATCTCTGTTCGGAGTCACAGAGGGTGCGACTAGCATATGCAATTGGTAGGTCTGCTCCTTGGGTCATTTGTGAGAGTACTGCTCCAATGGCGACATTTGAGGCGTCGGTGGTTAGGTGGAATGGTTTTGAGAAGTCGGGGTATTGGAGTATTGGATCATTGGTGAGTAATTTTCTACAGAAGTCGAAACAATGTCGGTATCCAGGGTTTTCAATATCAATTTTCGCGTCTTTCTTTAAGCATCTGGTCATAGGTTTGGTGATTTTTGCGAAGTTTTTGATAAACTTTCTGTAATATCCTAAAAGTCCTAAGAATCCTTTGATCTCGCGGGTGGTTTTTGGAATTGGGTAGTCCATGATCGCTCGAATTTTGTCTGGGTTAGGTTTCACACCGTCGGGGGTTATGACATGTCCAAGGTAGGAAATTTCGGATCTTAAAAATTCTGTCTTGTCGAGTTGAATTTTGAGGTTGGCTTTGCGTAATCTTTGAAAGACCTTTTCCAATTTTTGTATGTGTTCTTGGAGGGAGGTGCTAAAAATTATTATGTCGTCCAGGTACACACAGCAAAATTCGTTAGCAATTCCTCTGAGGACATTGTCCATCATACGTTGGAATGTACTTGGGCTGTTCTTGAGTCCAAAGGGGAGTCTACAAAATTCGAGGTGATAATTTGGAGTGGAGAAGGCGGTTTTCGCGATACTATTCTCTTCCATCTCAATTTGGTGGAAACCTGATTTTAAATCAATAACGCTGAAGTACTGACAGCGACCCAGGCGGTCCAAAAGGTCGGAGATTTGTGGCAAGGGGTATTTGTCTTCGATGGTCTTGTCATTTAGTTTTCTGTAATCTATTACCACTCTAAATTTTGGTTTCCCACTTGCGTCCTTTTTCTTGGGAACTATCCAGATGGGAGCGTTCCATGGGCTTTCGCTATGTCTTACAATGCCTTGGGTTAACATCTCTTCTACTTGTTTGTCTACTTCCTTTCTATAAATTTCGGGGAACCTGTAATTTTTCGCGTAGACTGGGATCTCATCTGTAGTTCTGATATGATGTTTGATTTTTGTGGTACAGGAAAGGGGTTCGTTGCCGACGTGAAATATGTCTGGATACTGGGATACAAGGTTTGAGATTGCCGTTTTTTCCTCCTCGTTCATATGATTCAGCCTAAGTTTAGAAATGTCAAATTCCGTGTCGAAGTTTTCCTCAAAGTAGTGGTTCAAATTTTCTGTTGTTTCTAAGTCGGGTAAATTTCCAATTTCTTCTACCGGAAGAGGGGCAATCTGAGCAAATTGAGCTTGGGTCTCTTTGGGGTTAAGGATGTTCACATAAGTTTCGTAATTTTCTATGTTCACGAGGCATTCGGGGATTTCCAGATGTCCAATTTTTAAGTAAGGGAGCACGGCTTCTCCGTTCTCTATGTTCTTAACTCGAATTCTCACTTGTTGGATCGATCTCGCCTCTATTAAATTCAAGTCTGCGCATTTCGAATTCAAATATTGGATTGGGATCTCGACCTTATCGGTTTGAATGGTATTGTTATTCAAATTTACAGAGGCTTTTACTTTCTTAAGGTTGTCGAGTCCCAAGAGTAGGTCAAACTTATTGTGAAATCGGAAGACATTGAATTTCAGGTTCAAGTTTCGAATTTGGAATAGTTCTCCGAATGGTATCAGGGTTGAATATTCCCCTTGGGTGGCACCATGTGCAGTTCTTACCGTGAAGGGTTCATATAAGAATTTGTTTTGAAAAAATTGTTCTGCGATTAAGGGGTTTACGTAAGATTTGGTGCTTCCAGTGTCTATCAATATTTTGAGGTTGGATTTGGGTAGCGTAATGAAGGGTAGTTCGCTAATAGTTTTTCTTTCGAGCGCGTTTAGGTCGTATTCTGGGCCTGGAGGCCCATCAGCTCTAAAAAAGCGTTCTCGTTTGAGGCTTCGTCAGAGTCGGTGGTTTCAAAATTTTCTGCTGTTTGGCAGTTCTGGCAATTTGAGCATCGTGGTAGATTTTCTTGGGGATTTTCTTCTTCTTGTAATGACTCGTCCGAATTTTCAATGTTATGGAAATTCGGGTTGGATTGCTGCCAACTCATGGGTGTTGCTTTGGTCAAATTTGAGTTAGCTTTGGGTGTGCTCGAAAAGTATTTCGGGTTCGGTCCTTGTTTCTGGAATGATTGGGATTTTTGCTGTTGAAGGGTTTGAGGTGCTTTAAATGGATTTCCTTGATTTTGCGGTCTACTAAAGTTTTGGGAGTGGTTTCCGACGATTTTACTGTTCCCAATGTTGTAATTTCCTCTGTTGTTGCTAAAGCTTGGGTTCCCTATTCCAGGTTTTGCGGGAAAGGTTTTGTTTGGTGGGGCCTGGCTTATGGGGGAATTTTTGTGGTAGTTATTTATAGTTTGGTAATCGTTCGTTAACCAGTTCAGGGCTTCGCCCAAGTCTTTGGGTTGTCTGGTTCTAAGCAGAGAGCCTAAAGGCTCGCGGAGTTGTAGTAAAAAGCATCTTAGGGCTAACGCTTTATGGTTTTTGATGATGCTGTCTGCGTCATCTACATAGTGGTTAGTAACATAGGCGATTAACACGTTTTGTAGCTTAACGATGCGGTCGTGGAAGCTGAATGCGGTTTCGTTCGCGTTTTGTTTTATTTGGGCAAGTTCAAGGACTAACGTTTGCTCGTCTCTCTTGTCGGTGTATTGGTTTATTAATTCAGCTCTCAGTTCCTGATAGGTAGTGATCTGTGATGATAGAATTTGGTAGGAAGCTGGCGGGATTATTTTGCTCTTGATGAGAGCTAGCAACTCATAGTTTTGGAAACAATGGACGTTAACCGGGTCGTAAAAGTGTTCATGAAGTTTTTGGGATACGTTCAAAAATTCACTAAGTTGGGTCACTTCTCCTGAGAAGGTGGGTAATATGGCTACGTGGTGAGCTTGGAGACGTTCTCTACTACTTCCTAGGTTTACGGTGGGTGTGACTTGGGGTGTTGCCGTTCTTTGGGCGACGATGAGGGCATTTAACGTGTGTTGTAGTTCGGCAATTTGTTCTCTTTGCGTTTGTACTATTTTTACTAACTCGTGGGAACTGAGGGTTTCCTCGGCAATGCCGGCACACGCCGATCCCTCTTGATTTGCCATTTCGGAATTGGCGATCCTGCGCGCTATATATTGTAGGAATTTGCTTGGTCCTTTTGGCGTCTCCAGGATCGTTGGCAAAGTTTCGGGTTTTTTGACCCTACTGTGCAGATATTTTTTGCAAGGTCTCGGCAGTGTGACGGCGGGCCGGACAATTGGGGTGAGCAATTGGGGCTCGATTACTAAATTTCAGCGAAAAGTTACTGAGAAAGCTGGTTTGTGATAAGTACTTAAAAACTAAACAAGTAAATAAGGTGAATTGAAATAGTAGGTTAAGTAAAGAATGTTAAGATTAATAATGTTGGTATCTTAGCTGTCGGAAGTTTCGTCGGAAGGCGGCCGGTGCGAGAGTGTCGTCTTTTTGCCGTCTTCTTGCGTGGGACGAGTTTCTTCGGCCGGTGGATGAGGGACGAAGGGGAGTTGCGATAGCGCGAGGAGTGGAGTCACGAGCGGAAGCTTCGTACGAGATAACGAAGTTTCTTACGTTCGAGGAGAGGATTTAGATGAAATTATGCTTTTGCGATCGGGTAATGACTGCTCTAGTCTGGAGTTATCCGGTCGAAAAGGGTCTGCGTTGCGATTCGGGAGTTGTACTCGGGAGTCCGAAAAACGCAGGGAGGTGAAGTAGGTACTTCGAGAGTCGAAAGTGATCTTGAGCGAAACGGAGGGATTGATCGGGTCGATCGAAATCACGGGGTCCTTTTTTCGTACAAGATTTTGTTGTGTTTTACTCACAAGAAGATGATGCTGTACTGGAGGATTGGCATACTGGAGTCTTCTTGCGAGGAGCCGGAACTTCTGCTAGGATGTTCGAAGTGCTTTTCGTAGGTCTTGACTTCAGGTGGTGTGTGTGAACAATATTCTTTTGTTCCACTCACTTTCTGATGGGTCCTACCGACTGCGCCAATTAACTGCGTTATTTCCGGATTCAAAGAAAAAAAACTTTATTTCTTTGAATACAAACAAATGTTACATCAATCGGAGATAGTGACAGTGAGTATAACGAGATGCGCACTTAGCTAGCGGGAGAACACGACTGCCTTGGAGAGGCTCACGGGATGGTTTTATAAGCTCTCTAGCGCTGACGCAGCAGCGTACGGTTTTACGCCTACTCGGCTGGGCTTTCGAATATAACTTTCACTCACCCCCTCCCTCCCTCGCCACGCACGCCGCATCCCCGTAAGTGGAACTCGGGCGGAGGAGAGATGAACGAGTTGTGATCTCACAAATGCATCCCTCACGTTGTAATTCCAAGTTGTACGCCTGAATTCTCCACGAAGCAATTTATTTTACTCCCGTTTATCGCCCGGAAAAAACGTCAAAAAATAAATGAATGAATGAACAACCTCCCTTTCTGTGAGGCGATTGGCCTAAAAAGATAAGCAGTGACAAGAACGTTATTATGATAACGAATTAATTGATAAATGATTAGTAGGTAAAGTTACATAATCATTATTCCTAATAAGTTCTCAACAATATTTTGACCATGAGTATGATGGGATTACCAGCTGGTAATTAGCTGGGATAAACGCTGCAACTTTTATCACAGGAGTTGGTTATACCTCGGACCAGGCGCATGGAGACTCATTCCAATCGATTCAGCGTCCAAATTTTAGTGGAAAATGATACGCCACACGCCTAGGTACCAGAAATCTCGTAAGCTGGCTTTCGAAATAGGTAGATGGATAACAATTTTGACCCGAAACCTCTTTCGGTGAGAGCCAATCGTTCTGGGAACCGTCCCATTGGATTCAGCGTCCTAAATTTAGTCGAAAATAATACCCCACACGCTAGATTGCCGATAAACTCGAAAATCCATTTTTGAAAACACATTTTGACGTAGATTGATTATTCAAGGAATAACCAACCAAAACGTGCGCACCACCGCCGTGACGCTCCTCCGCCGTCCAAACCCAGCCCGCCGCCACAATTCCCCTAACCCCCCTCCCCACACCGTGAGAGATAGAAGATTTCTATTTGAAGTCAATTGAAAAGATGCACGCAATCAACCGGCGGGTAAAGTGGGAAAAGCACGACACGAACACGAGAGCAACAAGTGGGGAAAGAAGTGGCGACCGTGCGAGAGGTCGCCGTTTCGTGTCAACAGGGAAATTAAGCGGCGTAATAGGCCTATTACGCCCTCTCGAGCCTGCCGTCTTGTTTTACCGATCAATTTTGAAGTGATGGATGGTGTTTGTCGATTTGTCAGTAACGATACTGTTTTCAAAGTATCCACAGAAAAGTAAATTTTGAAACAATACTCAATGATAAAAAAAAAAGAGTGACTATAGAAGAAATAATATGAAAAGAGCGATATTATGGAATGATTTTTCTCGTAAAATCGTCAATTTCCACATCAAAAATCACATTTTAAACCCATAATGTGGGTTTGTGGGTTGGAGGATGCGCAATTTTGTCAATTTTGGAATATTCCAGTAATGAACAATAAAGTTTGTCTCAAATTGATTCAACGATTGAGGAGGATAATGAGCTTTGGGTTTTTTTGTAGGGGGGGTTCATGTAGGAACATGGGCGTGTAATATTCTAGGTTTAAAATCAAACGTTCAACAGCTACTAATGTCGTGATGAAAGGGGTTGTTGAGGGTAGGTAAGTTGAAATTGATCTCTACCTCCCCCTATGGATCCGCCCTTGATCACAACTGGGGTGTCCTAGTGGAAAGGGCTCAAAGCGCTATGAGTTGAAAATCAATAAGTCAATCATTGAGGTTGAAGAGGGATTTGGTTTCATCTCTTTGAGGTCAATAGAGAGAGGACCAGTCGGGTTCCGTTAGAGAAAGGTTTACAGGTCGCGGCGGGGAAGGGGAGATATGGCGATATAAGAGGAATGATAAGGTATAAACGCGTCTCTGAAGGTGGTGACGGAGCCGAGTACGGGGAGGTTTAATCCGATCCCCAGAGAAGATCTAATAAGGTTAAAAGGAAAACAGAACCTCGCTCTGAAAGATACTCCGCTCACGTTTTTCCTCTCTTACCTCTTCTTACCCTCTCTCTTCTACCCCTCGCCCGGCAACACACTCTTCTTGCGACCACAAAGAACATTTATTTATTTATTTATTTATTACAAATACGGGAACAAGCCCAATTACAATGAAAAAAAAAGAATCGTGGCAAAAATTATTAAAGAAAAAAAGTTACAATTCAGTGGGGGAAGAGATTATGATAACTTCTAATCGTCCATGTACACAATCACAAAGGAGGGGCAAAAAAGAAAAAGAAAACACGAAGGGATGTCTTCAGAGATGAGGTCGAAGCGGCGAATAAATTAATATGAGGGGGAGAGTCAGCAAGGAGTAACTGCAGCAAGAGCGGTCGGTCCGATATAACGAGTAGCCATGAAAGCCGAGTTCGTGCGTCTCCACATTATCCTTGAGCCATGTTTCGGTGAATATGACAAATCGTACGTAGTGAGAGGTGCTTGGAGAGAAATTATTGTAAGTTTTGTGTTTAGGCCCTTACATTTTGGTAAAACCCGGAGAAGGTTTTGGGGCTCGCTCGTTTTGGTTGGTCATTCCCCGAACAATCAACCTATGTTTTGACCCAGAGTCATTAGGGCTTTGGCTAGGATTAACAGGGACAACAGAGGGGATACCCGATACGTAGCATATAGTCATGCTCGTATCACCTTCATCGTGCAAGCGTCTTAACTCCTCACGCAATTGCCTTAAGTAATCACGCTGTGCTTGAGTTTTGTCAGATGCCGCCTCAAAAACCGGCGGCCGAGAAGAGCGATTAGCCATTAGAACGCTGGTTGCTGTGGAGGGGAGGTCGAACACTACCTTGATTGGTCTAATGCTATCAGATCTCCACTTGCCGATTCTGGAAATGGACCTAACAAGGCTTCTGAAGTCGGGCTTCAGTTTATCGAGGGCAACATTAATTTTGGACAAGTCGTCCTCTGCAGCCGCGATCTTCGAGGTAAGGGTCGATTCAGGGACTTTGAAAACCAAAATATTCGCAGCCCGACGCAGCCTCTCTTCGGCCTCATGAACGGCCACCTCCAGTTCCCGAGAGCCAAGCCCACCAACAGTGCCAGGCCCCGACACTGGCTCAGAATGCTCCAAGGAATGTATCCGCCGGTCCATTTCGCCAATCTTGACATCGAAATCGGTTCGCAAGTCACCTACTTGGGCCTTGAGAGTCTCGTAGTTGTTAAGACAAGTATCTAACTTAGTTGACAACTCGGAAAACTTCGCCAGTAACTCTGATTTGATGGCTTCAGTGTCTCGTTTTAGAGCCTTGAGATCGGACGTATTTTCTTTCAGTGTTGATCCGAGGGAATCGACATCATCTTTGAGATCTTTCTTTAGGCCCAGTAATAGGCTCTCCAACTTGTCTGCAGAGGCTCGACAATCGGTGCACTTCCAGTTTGCTCTATTGGTTTTATTCATTTTTCTGAAGTTATCCTCCTTCATGCCAGCGCATATAAAGTGATAGAACCTCCGCAAAATACGCAACATATAACGTCCTCGGCTAACAACTCTTTAGGGCAACGGGCGCAGTCCATAGCTGTTCAAGTTCCGACTGGAGCAATATTGACAGTGTCGACGAGATGGGAGATAGCCGTGAGAGGAAAGACGTGCTTCCGGAGGTAGGAGGCGACAGAGAGTGGGAGACGACGCAAAGGTGGGGTATCGGCGATAGCGATAGCGGGCACCGGCACGTGGTTCCAATATTCGATCAGAAACGAGAATAATAATTAGTTCAATCACTCACTTCTTGAGGGCTGGATACAGAGCCAGATCACACCAAAATTCGCACAGCGATGAATGGCGACCTGAGCGTGATTATGGCCGAATCTGGTAGCAAACCGTTAATTGGAAAGTCCGTTTAGGTGAGATGGCAAATGGAGCGTGAGCGGACGGTGTTTCCTCTTACAGGAGCGAACATAGACTGTAAGTCAGTAATATGTGAACTAATCTTTCCTGATTAAACACCCTGTCTAGTAAACTCTCCCTATGAAAACTGCAAGTCCTGCAGCTCCCTCTGGCTCCGCGTAAGCATTCAATCCCGTTTCTTGTGGCAATTTCCTCTCTCTTGTTTTCACCCACTCTCCTCGTGAATTGTTTCATTATATAATTGCATCACTTTCAAATGCGCAAGAGTGAACCCTGGCTACAAATCCAACTCCTTCGAGTACGTCCTAGTATTTCTAATTGCCCCAAGAAAAGCTTCAACAAAGTCTTCGTCCATTACATTTGAATTCCAATTACTCATTGACTTTAACATGTCCTGATCAAAAAACGCTGCAAATTCTTACACAGGGGTTGGTTACTCCTCGGATCAGGCGCATGGAAACTGATTTAAAAACATGGGGGAAATGGGGAAAACGGTGGGTGCGGCGGGTCCCAGACCCATTCCAATCGATTCAGTGTCCATGATTTAGTGGAAAATGATACCCCACACGCCCAGGTACCAGAAATCTCATAAACACATATTCAAAATGAGTAATATATACCCAATTTGACCCATAACTTCTTCCAGTGGGTGCCAATCGTCCTGAGACCCACTTCATTGGATTCAACTTCCAAGATTTAGCGGAAAATGATACCCCACACGCCTAGGTTCCAGAAATCTCAAAAACACATATTCAAAATGAGTAATATATACCCAATTTGACCCATAACTTGACCTTTTGGTTGGTTATTCCTTGAATAATCAACCTATGTTTTCATGCAAATGGTCAACCTCTCCGATTCGGCTCAAAATTTTTTTCTGGACGTTTCATGATGTCCTGATCAAAAAAGGTCAATGTCCGTCCGCCGTACGCCGTACGCCGTCCGCCGTCCACGCCGTTTTTGGTAGTAGAAAATTTTCTAAAAATCTGAAATTTGGGTCAGGGGTCTGTTCCCGGCCTAGGACGGTCCTCCAAGCTTTTCAGCCCGATCGGACCAAATTTGGGCGGGGTAGGGGTCAAAATGTGTTTTTTGAAAAATGGATTTTCGAGATTTTGGGGCGATCTAGGCGAGTGGGGTATCATTTTCCACTAAATTTTGGACGCTGAATCCAAAGAAATGGGTCCCAGAACGATCGGCACCCATTGGAAAAAGTTATGGGTCAAATTGGGTATATATTACCCATTTTGAATATGTGTTTTTTGAGATTTCTGGAACCTAGGCGTGTGGGGTATCATTTTCCGCTAAATCTTGGACGCTAATTTCAATGAAGGTGGGTCCCGGAACGATTGGCACCTCTGGAAGAAGTTATTGGTCAAATTGGGTATATATTACCCATTTTGAATATGCGTTTTCGAGATTTCCGGTACCTGGGCGTGTGGGGTATCATTTTCTACTAAATTCTGGATCCTGAATCGATTGGAATGGGTCTGGGACCTGCCGCACCCACTGTTTCCCCATTTCCCCCATGTTGAAGAAATGAGTCTCCATGCGCCTGGTCCGAGGAATAACCAACCCCTGTGTAGAATTTGCAGCGTTTTTGTTGATAAATTCCAACGGCTTTTCACTTGAAGCATAATATTACATCCGTAAAAACTTATGCATCAGCTTAGTTATGCATATTCATGTTTGGTTCAGGATATTTGTTTCAAATTGTCAACAATTTCAGAAGCACACCCAGTCCAGATACCGCCTTCTGGTAAAAACGGTTCCAAATGTCGACTAGATAAACAATTTTACCTTTTTCAACCAATACGTAAATATCTCTTATCCGAGAAATGTTGATGATATTCTTCTCCAGATGTCACAGATTCGGTCATTCGCTTCCAGCGTGTCTTGAATAGTGTCCTTCCACAACTGATTGTGTCACAACTCCTTTATACCCAAGCTAGAGATCCACTCTCGGCCATTAGTCATTTCCACCTGATCTTCCCGACACTTGTGTCCTGCAATTTGCATCCAATTTGCCCAATATCAATTTATTTAATTTATTCCTCTTCCACGTTTCTCCATCAAAACGATTTCCAACACAACACATCCAATTAAATTTGATGATTTCATCCATTAAAAATGATTCCCATCATTTAAATCCAGTGTGTTCAAAACAAATTTTTTCAATATCCAACTGTTGCTTAGTAAGTTATATATTCTTCCGTTTATATTCTGTGAATTAACTTAATGCTTGATGCATTCGTGATTCTCGTTCATTTATTGCTCGACCGTTCCTCAGTTCCACATTCCTTTTCCAACACTTCCAAGAGTAACTTCCCCATTCCAATTATCCATATCCAATTTCCAATTAATATCCAAGTAAGTTTCCTATTCCAATTTCCAATTGGTCAGCCAATATCCAAGTCATTTCCTGTTCCGATTTCCAATTATTGGTCTACCAATATTCAAGTAAATTTCCTTATTTGGTTGAGGTCAACCCCCACTGTGCGTCTTACACATATATTCCACTGAACACCACTAAAACAGTCCTCTTTGCTTTTCAACAGGATTGGTGTCGCGTAACATTAGGCCTTTCCCCTTTCTTTTCCTTTTGCCCATTCCAATTTACGACTAACGGGTCTTAGAAGAGCCGCTACCACAACCCCCCATCCAAACAAAATATTTGTTAAATAAAATATTATCCGTTGCCTTCCAGCCTCTCATCCGCCCCTTCCGAGCTCCTTCCCTGTGTTCAACCCTTCCTTCAGCCCCAACAGCGATTACTTACTCCAAGCACAACCAAATACCTATTCCGTAGGTAACAGGCCATCCCAGCCGAGATCCTTATCATATGATTTCTCTCATCAATAATTTTGTTTCATTTGTATTATCACATCATATTACATCGCTGCTATTATACATGGCATGAGGAAGAACACATTATTACATAATTAGAACATGAATGAAACAATATTGTGTTTCTAATGTGAGGCCAGACATATACGTGTGGTGTAGCTTTATCCAGGTCAATCTATCAATATGCGATCCTTTTTATTTGTGATCAACAAAACTCTTTGTAAAAGCTCAATGCCCGAAAGAAGGCCCCAATTTACAATAATTTCTCCAAAACAGCTGACATACTGAGACTCCAGAACCGAATTTATGAATCTAACTTCCAT
>CM034009.1:10048712-10116098 GCA_019603395.1 Cyrtorhinus lividipennis | reverse complement strand
ATGGTTGAAAAATTATTCAAGGAATAACCAACCAAAAGTGTGGTTTTTTTCTGTGTAAACGAATTAAAATATCGAATTAAATCGAAATTTCGTTGAAGGTAAGACTGGGTTCGGGCAGTGGATGAAGGTGGATCCAAGTTATCTCCCGCTCAGATCTTTACGTTATCCTCCTCCGGTCCCCACCCCTCGCGACGGGGGCGGCGGAGGGCGCGTAGTTGGGGTTGGGCTCAACGGCGGCGCCACGGTCGCCCCCAGTCGGTATCTTTAGAGCCCAGCGAACCCACCCTTCGCATCCACCCGTCTAGGGCCAGAGCGTTTCGCAGTTCCGATCGTGCGGAGCCCGTCGGCCGGGGGTGACAGCGCCGCCATTGCGTCTAGAGTAGAGTACCCTCCCATCAACGTCGTGTCACAACAAAATAAACCGTGTCGTCGCGGACGTCGTGACTCTCCCCCGCCGTACGTCGTGCGTCGTGCAATGTGCGTCTGTCCCGGTCGTATCAACAGGGCGGTGACGGGATTCGGACGCCGAGCACCGACGAGAGAATCCAACAGGGAGAAATCAATAACCATTAGTATGCCATAGGGTCAGTGGCAACAACAGTTCGGAAACGCGCGAATTTCGGTTCAAGTTTCGTGTTGTGTTTGTGTGCCACGAGTGACTTCGATCCATGTGACTGAATTTCAACAGGAATCATCCTCAAATAGGTGAGCGAACCCTGTCAAATTTTGGCACCCCCCTTCATGACACCCCTAAATCCCTCATGTCATCGCTGTCTGCAGTTGTGAATTGAACGATTTCCTCATAATCAGACCTCATTCTAAAAATTCCCAATTAAAAAAAATATATATTTTTTTATTTTTATTTATTCAAAAATTAATGTAAAATGAAAGCTTTGTTTTACCAAATTTGTACATAATTGTCGGAACATGGCCAAAAAAATGGCATCAATCTTTTGTGATTCAATGAATTTCTTCTTTCTCCACTTTTTATTTATTTTATTTTATTTTTTATTTGACCCAAAACGTCTTTTTAATGAAGAACAAAGTCCATTAAATTATTATTTAACGCTTCATAGATCGCATTTTGGCGGCTTTTCACCGATTTAGTCAATTATATTCGCGAACGGTATTCGTCAATTATTCATTCAATTCCACCGTGGATGTATTTACTGCGTCATACAAATGCAAATTCAAAATCAACGGACATAACGGAATTATATTGACGATTTTCACTAGGGCGGTTTCTTAGAAAAACAAAGGGTTCTTTAGAGCAAAAGTATGGGAGAAAAAGTGGGTGAGGAGTGTCCCTATCTCATTTCAATCGATTCAGCGTTCAAAATTGATGGAAAATGATACCCCCCTTCTGCTCCTACGTACCCGAAAATCTCGAAAAAATCTTTCGACATAGGTAAGTAGGTAAGTTTGCACCCATGCCCACCTCCAGTCAGCCCGATCGGCTCATATGTGTTAAAATGTGTTTTTTTGAAACTCGATTTTGTAGGAATTTTCGGGAACAGGGCAAACGAATGTTTTGCAATCGTGTTACTACCTCCAGTTTCTACCATGTGAAACTTAAATTGAGTTCAATAAACCGAAATGTCCGCCACGTCCGTATTTAGTAGGTAGAACATTTTCTAAAGAATTGAAGTGTTCAACTTTTGACTCAAATTTGACATTTTTTGGGCATATTTGGTCCAATCGGGCTGAAAAGTTTCAAGGACGCATTGAAACGTCCAGAAAAAATTTTTAGGGCGAATTGGAGTGATTGACTTTTTGTATGAAAACGAAGATTATTTATGGTATAACCAATCAAAAGCAGCTCTCAGAAGGCAAGGGAGGGAACCAGCTCTCATTAACATTGAGAATATGAGCAGTTCCCAGCAGGTCCAGTTCTCAATAACAGTTCAGGGACTCTCAACAGCCAAACAGGAAAAAATGCTCACAACAACCTGGAGAGGAGGTTGTCTTTCAGCAGCCTGATGCCCTCAAGAGGGTAGGTTCTACAGGCTTAAAAATCTTCAGCACATCTCATCAAATGAACATCCAAAAACTCTACTTTTCCTGTTCTGTTCTCGTGAACCTCGTGGAAAATCATGTGACACGCTTCCAAGTGCTCTCTCGTGCCAAAGTAATTTTGTTATTCACAAACTACTTGACGCTTATTACGTACTCATAGTCGGGATTGGAAGGAAAAGCTCGAGTTTTTAAAAGTCACGAAGAGCTCAATTGGAAGGAATTTAGGAAGGAAATCCTACAGTAATTGCTGCCCGTCACGCGAGTTCGTTTACATTTGGTTTCTAGCGTCCGTTGTATTCGGTTGAATTGAAAATTTTACTACCGCGGAAGTAAGAGCAAGGGCCTGCGTTTATTCTTATGTTGAAACCGTTTCCTGTTTCCTATGAGACGACGATCAATATTAGGTGGAAGAAGAGCTGCTCTCTCTGGCCAAAGAGGGGCAAACTTTTAACAGTCTAAAGAAAAGACTGGCTCTCAGTAGGCAGGAGAGGGAACTAGCTCTCACCAGTCAAGGGAGAAACAAATTCCAAACAGATGAAGGAGGAAAACCAGTTCTTAGTAGTCTGAAGGAGAAAAAATGACTTTCATCAGGCGGGAGTGGGACCTGGCTCTCACTAGTCAAGTGTGGGCAGACTCTCAACAGTCCAAGGAGAACAATCAGCTCTCAATAGTCTATGGAAATGGGTGGCTCTCAATAGGCAGAGAAGGGACTACTTCTCACCAGTCAAGGGAGAAGCAAATTCCTAACAGATGAAGGAAGAAATCCAGTTCTTAGTAGTCTGAAGGAGAACAATCAGCTCTCAGTAGTCTATGGAAATGGGTGGCTCTCAGTAGGCAGAGAAGGGACTACTTCTCACCAGTCAAGGGAGAAGCAAATTCCTAACAGATGGAGGAGGAAAACCAGTTCTTAGTAGTCTGAAGGAGAAAAACTGACTTTCATCAGGCAAGAGTGGGACCTGGCTCTCACTAGTCAAGTGTGGGCAGACTCTCAACAGTCTAAGGAGAACAATCAGCTCTCAGTAGTCTATGGAAATGGGTGGCTCTCAGTAGGCAGGAAAGGGAACTCTTACTAGTCAAGGGAGAAACAAATTCCAAACAGATGAAGGAGGAAAACCAGTTCTTAGTAGTCTGAAGGAGAAAAAATGACTTTCATCAGGCGGGAGTGGGACCTGGCTCTCACTAGTCAAGTGTGGGCAGACTCTCAACAGTCTAAGGAGAACAATCAGCTCTCAGTAGTCTATGGAAATGGGTGGCTCTCAGTAGGCAGAGAAGGGACTACTTCTCACCAGTCAACGGAGAAGCAAATTCCTAACAGATGGAGGAGGAAAACCAGTTCTTAGTAGTCTGAAGGAGAAAAACAGACTTTCATCAGGCGGGAGTGGGACCTGGCTCTCACTAGTCAAGTGTGGGCAGACTCTCAACAGTCCAAGGAGAACAATCAGCTCTCAATAGTCTATGGAAATGGGTGGCTCTCAATAGGCAGAGAAGGGACTACTTCTCACCAGTCAAGGGAGAAGCAAATTCCTAACAGATGAAGGAAGAAATCCAGTTCTTAGTAGTCTGAAGGAGAACAATCAGCTCTCAGTAGTCTATGGAAATGGGTGGCTCTCAGTAGGCAGAGAAGGGACTACTTCTCACCAGTCAAGGGAGAAGCAAATTCCTAACAGATGGAGGAGGAAAACCAGCTCTTAGTAGTCTGAAGGAGAAAAACAGACTTTCATCAGGCGGGAGTGGGACCTGGCTCTCACTAGTCAAATGTAGGCAGACTCTCAACAGTCTAAGGAGAACAATCAGCTCTCAGTAGTCTATGGAAATGGGTGGCTCTCAGTTGGCAGAGAAGGGACTACTTCTCATTAGTCAAGGGAGAAGCAAATTCCTAACAGATGAAGGAGGAAAACCAGCTCTTAGTAGTCTGAAGGAGAAAAACAGACTTTCATCAGGCGGGAGTGGGACCTGGCTCTCACTAGTCAAATGTAGGCAGACTCTCAACAGTCTAAGGAGAACAATCAGCTCTCAGTAGTCTATGGAAATGGGTGGCTCTCAGTAGGCAGAGAAGGGACTACTTCTCACCAGTCAAGGGAGAAGCAAATTCCTAACAGATGGAGGAGGAAAACCAGTTCTTAGTAGTCTGAAGGAGAAAAACTGACTTTCATCAGGCGGGAGTGGGACCTGGCTCTCACTAGTCAAGTGTAGGCAGACTCTCAACAGTCTAAGGAGAACAATCAGCTCTCAGTAGTCTATGGAAATGGGTGGCTCTCAGTAGGCAGAGAAGGGACTACTTCTCACCAGTCAAGGGAGAAGCAAATTCCTAACAGATGGAGGAGGAAAACCAGTTCTTAGTAGTCTGAAGGAGAAAAACTGACTTTCATCAGGCGGGAGTGGGACCTGGCTCTCACTAGTCAAATGTAGGCAGACTCTCAACAGTCTAAGGAGAACAATCAGCTCTCAGTAGTCTATGGAAATGAGTGGCTCTCAGTAGGCAGAGAAGGGACTACTTCTCACCAGTCAAGGGAGAAGCAAATTCCTAACAGATGAAGGAGGAAAACCAGTTCTTAGTAGTCTGAAGGGGAAAAACTGACTTTCATCAGGCGGGAGTGGGACCTGGCTCTCACTAGTCAAGTGTAGGCAGACTCTCAACAGTCCAAGGAGAACAATCAGCTCTCAGTAGTCTATGGAAATGAGTGGCTCTCAGTAGGCAGGAAAGGGAACTCTTACTAGTCAAGGGAGAAACAAATTCCAAACAGATGAAGGAGGGAAACCAGTTCTTAGTAGTCTGAAGGAGAAAAAATGACCTTCATCAGGCGGGAGTGGGACCTGGCTCTCACTAGTCAAGTGTAGGCAGACTCTCAACAGTCCAAGGAGAACAATCAGCTCTCAGTAGTCTATGGAAATGAGTGGCTCTCAGTAGGCAGGAAAGGGAACTCTTACTAGTCAAGGGAGAAACAAATTCCAAACAGATGAAGGAGGAAAACCAGTTCTTAGTAGTCTGAAGGAGAAAAAATGACTTTCATCAGGCGGGAGTGGGACCTGGCTCTCACTAGTCAAGTGTGGGCAGACTCTCAACAGTCTAAGGAGAACAATCAGCTCTCAGTAGTCTATGGAAATGGGTGGCTCTCAGTAGGCAGAGAAGGGACTACTTCTCATTAGTCAAGGGAGAAGCAAATTCCTAACAGATGAAGGAGGAAAACCAGCTCTTAGTAGTCTGAAGGAGAAAAACAGACTTTCATCAGGCGGGAGTGGGACCTGGCTCTCACTAGTCAAATGTAGGCAGACTCTCAACAGTCTAAGGAGAACAATCAGCTCTCAGTAGTCTATGGAAATGGGTGGCTCTCAGTAGGCAGAGAAGGGACTACTTCTCACCAGTCAAGGGAGAAGCAAATTCCTAACAGATGAAGGAAGAAATCCAGTTCTTAGTAGTCTGAAGGAGAACAATCAGCTCTCAGTAGTCTATGGAAATGGGTGGCTCTCAGTAGGCAGAGAAGGGACTACTTCTCATTAGTCAAGGGAGAAGCAAATTCCTAACAGATGAAGGAGGAAAACCAGCTCTTAGTAGTCTGAAGGAGAAAAACAGACTTTCATCAGGCGGGAGTGGGACCTGGCTCTCACTAGTCAAGTGTAGGCAGACTGTCAACAGTCTAAGGAGAACAATCAGCTCTCAGTAGTCTATGGAAATGGGTGGCTCTCAGTAGGCAGAGAAGGGACTACTTCTCACCAGTCAAGGGAGAAGCAAATTCCTAACAGATGGAGGAGGAAAACCAGTTCTTAGTAGTCTGAAGGAGAAAAACTGACTTTCATCAGGCGGGAGTGGGACCTGGCTCTCACTAGTCAAATGTAGGCAGACTCTCAACAGTCTAAGGAGAACAATCAGCTCTCAGTAGTCTATGGAAATGAGTGGCTCTCAGTAGGCAGAGAAGGGACTACTTCTCACCAGTCAAGGGAGAAGCAAATTCCTAACAGATGAAGGAGGAAAACCAGTTCTTAGTAGTCTGAAGGGGAAAAACTGACTTTCATCAGGCGGGAGTGGGACCTGGCTCTCACTAGTCAAGTGTAGGCAGACTCTCAACAGTCCAAGGAGAACAATCAGCTCTCAGTAGTCTATGGAAATGAGTGGCTCTCAGTAGGCAGGAAAGGGAACTCTTACTAGTCAAGGGAGAAACAAATTCCAAACAGATGAAGGAGGAAAACCAGTTCTTAGTAGTCTGAAGTAGAAAAAATGACCTTCATCAGGCGGGAGTGGGACCTGGCTCTCACTAGTCAAGTGTAGGCAGACTCTCAACAGTCCAAGGAAAACAATCAGCTCTCAGTAGTCTATGGAAATGAGTGGCTCTCAGTAGGCAGGTAAGGGAACTCTTACTAGTCAAGGGAGAAACAAATTCCAAACAGATGAAGGAGGAAAACCAGTTCTTAGTAGTCTGAAGGAGAAAAAATGACATTCATCAGGCGGGAGTGGGACCTGGCTCTCACTAGTCAAGTGTGGGCAGACTCTCAACAGTCTAAGGAGAACAATCAGCTCTCAGTAGTCTATGGAAATGGGTGGCTCTCAGTAGGCAGAGAAGGGACTACTTCTCATTAGTCAAGGGAGAAGCAAATTCCTAACAGATGAAGGAGGAAAACCAGCTCTTAGTAGTCTGAAGGAGAAAAACAGACTTTCATCAGGCGGGAGTGGGACCTGGCTCTCACTAGTCAAATGTAGGCAGACTCTCAACAGTCTAAGGAGAACAATCAGCTCTCAGTAGTCTATGGAAATGGGTGGCTCTCAGTAGGCAGAGAAGGGACTACTTCTCACCAGTCAAGGGAGAAGCAAATTCCTAACAGATGAAGGAAGAAATCCAGTTCTTAGTAGTCTGAAGGAGAACAATCAGCTCTCAGTAGTCTATGGAAATGGGTGGCTCTCAGTAGGCAGAGAAGGGACTACTTCTCACCAGTCAAGGGAGAAGCAAATTCCTAACAGATGGAGGAGGAAAACCAGTTCTTAGTAGTCTGAAGGAGAAAAAATGACCTTCATCAGGCGGGAGTGGGACCTGGCTCTCACTAGTCAAGTGTAGGCAGACTCTCAACAGTCCAAGGAGAACAATCAGCTCTCAGTAGTCTATGGAAATGATTGGCTCTCAGTAGGCAGGAAAGGGAACTCTTACTAGTCAAGGGAGAAACAAATTCCAAACAGATGAAGGAGGAAAACCAGTTCTTAGTAGTCTGAAGGAGAAAAAATGACCTTCATCAGGCGGGAGTGGGACCTGGCTCTCACTAGTCAAGTGTAGGCAGACTCTCAACAGTCCAAGGAGAACAATCAGCTCTCAGTAGTCTATGGAAATGAGTGGCTCTCAGTAGGCAGGAAAGGGAACTCTTACTAGTCAAGGGAGAAACAAATTCCAAACAGATGAAGGAGGAAAACCAGTTCTTAGTAGTCTGAAGGAGAAAAAATGACTTTCATCAGGCGGGAGTGGGACCTGGCTCTCACTAGTCAAGTGTGGGCAGACTCTCAACAGTCTAAGGAGAACAATCAGCTCTCAGTAGTCTATGGAAATGGGTGGCTCTCAGTAGGCAGAGAAGGGACTACTTCTCATTAGTCAAGGGAGAAGCAAATTCCTAACAGATGAAGGAGGAAAACCAGCTCTTAGTAGTCTGAAGGAGAAAAACAGACTTTCATCAGGCGGGAGTGGGACCTGGCTCTCACTAGTCAAATGTAGGCAGACTCTCAACAGTCTAAGGAGAACAATCAGCTCTCAGTAGTCTATGGAAATGGGTGGCTCTCAGTAGGCAGAGAAGGGACTACTTCTCACCAGTCAAGGGAGAAGCAAATTCCTAACAGATGAAGGAAGAAATCCAGTTCTTAGTAGTCTGAAGGAGAACAATCAGCTCTCAGTAGTCTATGGAAATGGGTGGCTCTCAGTAGGCAGAGAAGGGACTACTTCTCATTAGTCAAGGGAGAAGCAAATTCCTAACAGATGAAGGAGGAAAACCAGCTCTTAGTAGTCTGAAGGAGAAAAACAGACTTTCATCAGGCGGGAGTGGGACCTGGCTCTCACTAGTCAAGTGTAGGCAGACTCTCAACAGTCTAAGGAGAACAATCAGCTCTCAGTAGTCTATGGAAATGGGTGGCTCTCAGTAGGCAGAGAAGGGACTACTTCTCACCAGTCAAGGGAGAAGCAAATTCCTAACAGATGGAGGAAGAAAACCAGTTCTTAGTAGTCTGAAGGAGAAAAACTGACTTTCATCAGGCGGGAGTGGGACCTGGCTCTCACTAGTCAAATGTAGGCAGACTCTCAACAGTCTAAGGAGAACAATCAGCTCTCAGTAGTCTATGGAAATGAGTGGCTCTCAGTAGGCAGAGAAGGGACTACTTCTCACCAGTCAAGGGAGAAGCAAATTCCTAACAGATGAAGGAGGAAAACCAGTTCTTAGTAGTCTGAAGGGGAAAAACTGACTTTCATCAGGCGGGAGTGGGACCTGGCTCTCACTAGTCAAGTGTAGGCAGACTCTCAACAGTCCAAGGAGAACAATCAGCTCTCAGTAGTCTATGGAAATGAGTGGCTCTCAGTAGGCAGGAAAGGGAATTCTTACTAGTCAAGGGAGAAACAAATTCCAAACAGATGAAGGAGGAAAACCAGTTCTTAGTAGTCTGAAGGAGAAAAAATGACCTTCATCAGGCGGGAGTGGGACCTGGCTCTCACTAGTCAAGTGTAGGCAGACTCTCAACAGTCCAAGGAGAACAATCAGCTCTCAGTAGTCTATGGAAATGAGTGGCTCTCAGTAGGCAGGAAAGGGAACTCTTACTAGTCAAGGGAGAAACAAATTCCAAACAGATGAAGGAGGAAAACCAGTTCTTAGTAGTCTGAAGGAGAAAAAATGACTTTCATCAGGCGGGAGTGGGACCTGGCTCTCACTAGTCAAGTGTGGGCAGACTCTCAACAGTCTAAGGAGAACAATCAGCTCTCAGTAGTCTATGGAAATGGGTGGCTCTCAGTAGGCAGAGAAGGGACTACTTCTCATTAGTCAAGGGAGAAGCAAATTCCTAACAGATGAAGGAGGAAAACCAGCTCTTAGTAGTCTGAAGGAGAAAAACAGACTTTCATCAGGCGGGAGTGGGACCTGGCTCTCACTAGTCAAATGTAGGCAGACTCTCAACAGTCTAAGGAGAACAATCAGCTCTCAGTAGTCTATGGAAATGGGTGGCTCTCAGTAGGCAGAGAAGGGACTACTTCTCACCAGTCAAGGGAGAAGCAAATTCCTAACAGATGAAGGAAGAAATCCAGTTCTTAGTAGTCTGAAGGAGAACAATCAGCTCTCAGTAGTCTATGGAAATGGGTGGCTCTCAGTAGGCAGAGAAGGGACTACTTCTCACCAGTCAAGGGAGAAGCAAATTCCTAACAGATGGAGGAGGAAAACCAGTTCTTAGTAGTCTGAAGGAGAAAAAATGACCTTCATCAGGCGGGAGTGGGACCTGGCTCTCACTAGTCAAGTGTAGGCAGACTCTCAACAGTCCAAGGAGAACAATCAGCTCTCAGTAGTCTATGGAAATGATTGGCTCTCAGTAGGCAGGAAAGGGAACTCTTACTAGTCAAGGGAGAAACAAATTCCAAACAGATGAAGGAGGAAAACCAGTTCTTAGTAGTCTGAAGGAGAAAAAATGACCTTCATCAGGCGGGAGTGGGACCTGGCTCTCACTAGTCAAGTGTAGGCAGACTCTCAACAGTCCAAGGAGAACAATCAGCTCTCAGTAGTCTATGGAAATGAGTGGCTCTCAGTAGGCAGGAAAGGGAACTCTTACTAGTCAAGGGAGAAACAAATTCCAAACAGATGAAGGAGGAAAACCAGTTCTTAGTAGTCTGAAGGAGAAAAAATGACTTTCATCAGGCGGGAGTGGGACCTGGCTCTCACTAGTCAAGTGTGGGCAGACTCTCAACAGTCTAAGGAGAACAATCAGCTCTCAGTAGTCTATGGAAATGGGTGGCTCTCAGTAGGCAGAGAAGGGACTACTTCTCATTAGTCAAGGGAGAAGCAAATTCCTAACAGATGAAGGAGGAAAACCAGCTCTTAGTAGTCTGAAGGAGAAAAACAGACTTTCATCAGGCGGGAGTGGGACCTGGCTCTCACTAGTCAAATGTAGGCAGACTCTCAACAGTCTAAGGAGAACAATCAGCTCTCAGTAGTCTATGGAAATGGGTGGCTCTCAGTTGGCAGAGAAGGGACTACTTCTCATTAGTCAAGGGAGAAGCAAATTCCTAACAGATGAAGGAGGAAAACCAGCTCTTAGTAGTCTGAAGGAGAAAAACAGACTCTCATCAGGCGGGAGTGGGACCTGGCTCTCACTAGTCAAGTGTAGGCAGACTCTCAACAGTCTAAGGAGAACAATCAGCTCTCAGTAGTCTATGGAAATGGGTGGCTCTCAGTAGGCAGAGAAGGGACTACTTCTCACCAGTCAAGGGAGAAGCAAATTCCTAACAGATGGAGGAGGAAAACCAGTTCTTAGTAGTCTGAAGGAGAAAACCTGACTTTCATCAGGCGGGAGTGGGACCTGGCTCTCACTAGTCAAATGTAGGCAGACTCTCAACAGTCTAAGGAGAACAATCAGCTCTCAGTAGTCTATGGAAATGAGTGGCTCTCAGTAGGCAGAGAAGGGACTACTTCTCACCATTCAAGGGAGAAGCAAATTCCTAACAGATGAAGGAGGAAAACCAGTTCTTAGTAGTCTGAAGGGGAAAAACTGACTTTCATCAGGCGGGAGTGGGACCTGGCTCTCACTAGTCAAGTGTGGGCAGACTCTCAACAGTCCAAGGAGAACAATCAGGTCTCAGTAGTCTATGGAAATGAGTGGCTCTCAGTAGGCAGAGAAGGGACTACTTCTCACCATTCAAGGGAGAAGCAAATTCCTAACAGATGAAGGAGGAAAACCAGTTCTTAGTAGTCTGAAGGGGAAAAACTGACTTTCATCAGGCGGGAGTGGGACCTGGCTCTCACTAGTCAAGTGTGGGCAGACTCTCAACAGTCCAAGGAGAACAATCAGGTCTCAGTAGTCTATGGAAATGAGTGGCTCTCAGTAGGCAGGAAAGGGAACTCTTACTAGTCAAGGGAGAAACAAATTCCAAACAGATGAAGGAGGAAAACCAGTTCTTAGTAGTCTGAAGGAGAAAAAATGACTTTTATCAGGCGGGAGTGGGACCTGGCTCTCACTAGTCAAGTGTGGGCAGACTCTCAACAGTCTAAGGAGAACAATCAGCTCTCAGTAGTCTATGGAAATGGGTGGCTCTCAGTAGGCAGAGAAGGGACTACTTCTCACCAGTCAAGGGAGAAGCAAATTCCTAACAGATGGAGGAGGAAAACCAGTTCTTAGTAGTCTGAAGGAGAAAAACTGACTTTCATCAGGCGGGAGTGGGACCTGGCTCTCACTAGTCAAGTGTAGGCAGACTCTCAACAGTCTAAGGAGAACAATCAGCTCTCAGTAGTCTATGGAAATGAGTGGCTCTCAGTAGGCAGGAAAGGGAACTCTTACTAGTCAAGGGAGAAACAAATTCCAAACAGATGAAGGAGGAAAACCAGTTCTTAGTAGTCTGAAGGAGAAAAAATGACTTTCATCAGGCGGGAGTGGGACCTGGCTCTCACTAGTCAAGTGTGGGCAGACTCTCAACAGTCTAAGGAGAACAATCAGCTCTCAGTAGTCTATGGAAATGGGTGGCTCTCAGTAGGCAGAGAAGGGACTACTTCTCACCAGTCAAGGGAGAAGCAAATTCCTAACAGATGGAGGAGGAAAACCAGTTCTTAGTAGTCTGAAGGAGAAAAACTGACTTTCATCAGGCGGGAGTGGGACCTGGCTCTCACTAGTCAAGTGTAGGCAGACTCTCAACAGTCTAAGGAGAACAATCAGCTCTCAGTAGTCTATGGAAATGAGTGGCTCTCAGTAGGCAGGAAAGGGAACTCTTACTAGTCAAGGGAGAAACAAATTCCAAACAGATGAAGGAGGAAAACCAGTTCTTAGTAGTCTGAAGGAGAAAAAATGACTTTCATCAGGCGGGAGTGGGACCTGGCTCTCACTAGTCAAGTGTGGGCAGACTCTCAACAGTCTAAGGAGAACAATCAGCTCTCAGTAGTCTATGGAAATGGGTGGCTCTCAGTAGGCAGAGAAGGGACTACTTCTCACCAGTCAACGGAGAAGCAAATTCCTAACAGATGGAGGAGGAAAACCAGTTCTTAGTAGTCTGAAGGAGAAAAACAGACTTTCATCAGGCGGGAGTGGGACCTGGCTCTCACTAGTCAAGTGTAGGCAGACTCTCAACAGTCTAAGGAGAACAATCAGCTCTCAGTAGTCTATGGAAATGAGTGGCTCTCAGTAGGCAGGAAAGGGAACTCTTACTAGTCAAGGGAGAAACAAATTCCAAACAGATGAAGGAGGAAAACCAGTTCTTAGTAGTCTGAAGGAGAAAATATGACTTTCATCAGGCGGGAGTGGGACCTGGCTCTCACTAGTCAAGTGTGGGCAGACTCTCAACAGTCTAAGGAGAACAATCAGCTCTCAGTAGTCTATGGAAATGGGTGGCTCTCAGTAGGCAGAGAAGGGGCTACTTCTCACCAGTCAAGGGAGAAGCAAATTCCTAACAGATGGAGGAGGAAAACCAGTTCTTAGTAGTCTGAAGGAGAAAAACTGACTTTCATCAGGCGGGAGTGGGACCTGGCTCTCACTAGTCAAATGTAGGCAGACTCTCAACAGTCTAAGGAGAACAATCAGCTCTCAGTAGTCTATGGAAATGGGTGGCTCTCAGTTGGCCGAGAAGGGACTACTTCTCATTAGTCAAGGGAGAAGCAAATTCCTAGCAGATGAAGGAGGAAAACCAGCTCTTAGTAGTCTGAAGGAGAAAAAATGACTTTCATCAGGCGGGAGTGGGACCTGGCTCTCACTAGTCAAGTGTAGGCAGACTCTCAACAGTCTAAGGAGAACAATCAGCTCTCAGTAGTCTATGGAAATGAGTGGTTCTCAGTAGGCAGAGAAGGGACTACTTCTCACCAGTCAAGGGAGAAGCAAATTCCAAACAGATGAAGGAGGAAACTACACGCCTAGATCGCCAAAAATCTCCCCCGATCGGGCTGAAAAGTTTTGAGGACTAACTAGAACCAGCCACGGACCGATAACCCAACTGTCAGATTTTTAGACATTTTTCTACTACCAAATTCGGCGTGGACGGCGGACGGACATTTGCTTATTTTGATCTAGATACCTTGTAACGCCCAAAAAAATATTGGACCGAAGGGAGAGATTGACTTTTTGCATGAAAACATAGGTTGACTAATACCAGGAATAACCAACCGACAATCAATCATTTATGGCTTTCCGTTAATAGTTTAAATTTTGGAGGATCTGAAATTGGTGAATTTATCGGTTAAATTTGGGGCACTTTGTCGTTCGCTGTAAGGTTGTTGATCCCATCGAATCGCATGTGTTCTGGACGCTTCGAGCACGACACGCGAACGAACCATTTCATTTCACACATTCAGGAAACGTTTTCTGGCAAAAAGCCGCCAGGCACAAAGAGACCACCGGCCTATAAGGTCAACTCTCGTTGGCAAAGTGTATCGAACTACAAGTATTTATAGCCCCGTCATGTTACACCTGGCTACCGATGGAGAATTCGGAACCTATTGAGATATGAGAGATGAAAACAATTCCTCATCGCCCCTTTATTATTCGCTGAAACTTAAGAACGGGCGTTAAGTGGATTTTCAGAGGAATATGGCTCAGGCTGAGTTGGGAAGAGGATTAAATGATTTACAGTTGGTTTTGAAGGCCGAACATAGCGCAATAATAGCTTCAAATGGTCACAGTCTGAAGACAATTTGGCCAATTTTCCTGTTTGAATAACTTCAAATCAAGAAATTATCTCTGAAATGGTAAATTATTAATTCTGTGTGAGAGCCTACGTAAATAAAATGGGACTAATTAATTTGCAACGTTAATTATTCTGACTAATTATCTCGTTTTCTAAATTTTTAATGAAGCTGTTAATAGGTTAAGCTTTCATTTGCACAATTAGAATATGGTTCTTCTGAAGAAAAACATATTTTTATGTTCGAAATCCCTACAGAATTAGATTGAAGAAGGCAGGCTAATGAGTTTGCCTCTTGCCTGAATATTAGCCTGTTTGATAGTTAGATGGCTAGTTCCCTCTTTTGCCACAATGTAGACTACTAAGAGCTGGTCTTTCTCCTGCAACTGTTAAGGTCCCCCCCCCCCCCCCCTTACTCCTGACTAGTGAGTGACAGGGCCCTCTCCTGCGCTCGTTGCGGCATGCCAGGGACGTAATATTCCCTGTTATAGAACCTTCTTGTTGTTGTTTCATTTCTATGTTAATTTACAGTTATCTTTATTCTAAAATGGATTGAAACTTAAAGAAACTCATTAGGACTGTTAATGATGAAAAATCAGCAGTTCTGTTTTTACAACAAAAGAAAATCATCCATTCCAGTGTATTGTGTGATGAAGCTGCAAGTCGGGGCAGAAATTGGGTGTCATACAAAAGGATGTAATTCTTTCAATGTGATTATGGAAGATATAATGAATTTTCATAACAGTTGTATGTGAATATATTATCATATATTCAAACAAAAACGTGTAATCATTTATTAATTCCTAGTTAGGCCATTTACATTATGTTTATCAATTAACCTGATCAGAAAACAGTTACCTCACATGACACAAGGCGCGCTGCAGTCAACGGCAGAAATAACAAGTACCGTCATTTCTTCTCCTTAGACTACTGAGAGCTAGTCTTTTTCCTATGACTGTTAAGTTTTCCCCTTCCCCCTTGACTAGTGAGAGGCGGGTCCCTCTTCTATCAATTGTGTCAGTCATTCTCCTTAGACTACAGCCAGCTGGTTTTTCTTCTGCCACTGTTGAGTGTACCCACCCCCCTTGACTAGTGAGAACCGGGTCCCTTCCTGTCGAGAGCCAGTCTTTCACCTTATGCCACAGATAGGTACCTAGTCCTATTCCTGCAACTGTTACGAGTTTGCCCCCTGCCCCCTTGACTAGTGACAGATGGGTCCCTTTCCTGCCAATTGAGAGCCTGCCTTTCTCCCATGACTACTGCGAGCTGGCATCTCCTTTGGCTGATAAGAGTCTGCTCTCCTTTGACTAGTGAGAGGCGGGTCCCTCTTTAATCTATTGAGAGTCTAGTCTTTGAGTCTGGACTACTGCGAGCTAGTCTTTTTCCTACGACTGTTAAGTGTACCCCCCCCCTTGACTAGTGAGAACCGGTTCCCTTCCTGCCTGTTGAGAGTCTGTTAAGAGAACTGTTAAGAGTTTGCCCCCCGCCCCCCTTGACTAGAGAGAGGCGGGTCCCTCTTTTATCTATTGAGAGTCAGTCTTTCTCCTTAGACTACTGCGAGCTGGTTTCTCTTCTGCCACTGTTAAGTGTACCCACCCCCCTTGACTAGTGAGAACCGAGTCCCTTCCTGTCGAGAGCCAGTCTTTCACCTTATGCCACAGATAGGTACCTAGTCCTATTCCTGCAACTGTTAAGAGTTTGCTCCCCGCCCCCTTGACTAGTGAGAGGCGGGTCCCTTCCTGCCTGTTGAGAGCCAGTCTTTCACCTTATGCTACAGATAGGTACCTAATCCTATTCCTGCAACTGTTAAGAGTTTGCTCCCCGCCCCCTTGACTAGTGAGAGGTGGATCCCTCTCCTATCTATTGAGAGTCCTATCTCCTTTGGCTGATAAGAGTCTGCCCTCCTATGACTAGTGGGAATGAAAGCATTGGGAGAAAAGCGCCTTCCACTGAGAACGGACTGATGGATGTGCGGCCTGGCGTCATGAGAGGATAAGGGGCTGAAGATCCACCCCTGCCATGCCCTCTCATCACGCTAGGCCGCACAACCTTCATTTAGGTTCTCAGCTGTAGGCGCCCTTCTCCATACGATGTCCTGCTCAGCCCGATTAAACAGAATTTGGGATAAGTACCTTTACTACAAACATGCCTTAATCCAAGCAATTTTTCCCCGAAACATGTTTTAACAAATCTAATATAAAATTAATTTTTATTTGAAAAATTTAATATAAAATTAATTTTTATTTAAGACATTTGATTTGAAATTAATTTTCATTTTAAATATTGTTTAAATTTACGTTTTTGCCCAAACCGGCCTTTTTGAACAAATTTCATAAACGGAGGAAAATTTTCAACCCAAAAATATGTCGATTGATAGCTGACAGAAACTTGATTTACTTTTCAGCGAGCTTTTTACTTCTGCTCTCTCTTTCACATGTCTCCATTAGCTCTAGCAAAGCTGGGAGGAATTTTACGTAAATTTAATGTTTATGGTGTCTAGGGCTTATAAAAGGTTGACGCTCTTGTCCCTATTTAAGGGAGGAAGTTCTGAAGGAATCTGGGGCATCCTACGGGTTCAGCCATCCTTGTGACTGTGCAGTTTCTTCAAGGAAAAGTTCTCGCTCGAAAGATTGCAATTCCGCGATAGCGACAAGGGGGCGTGGAGATAGTTCGTCTCGTAGAGAAACATGGGTAAAGAGGAAATCTGTGAAAAGGCCCGAAGAAAGACGAGAGTGAGACGAGCTGCAGTTCCCATTGTACCGACCAGGCAAAAGGTAAAAAAAAAAAAAAAAAACCCCGAGAAGGGTTGGTGGTTTGAACAATAGGAGCAGCCCGAGATGGCACCCCCTCGATTTCCACACCGTTCTGGCAGGGTGGAAAACTACTACCGCGGCCTCTGATAAAACGCATCAATGAAAAGAGTCGCACTCCTCCCACTCAGTCCGTCTGTTGGGTATTGTTTTGAGAGACACTCGGCAAAAGTGCAAAATATTTTTGCTTCACTTCCAACCTTTCGACGCCCCAATTCTTCGTTTTCTTGGCGGAACGTCCACAAGTGTCAGCAACCTGCTAGTGGTGGCAGAGACCTTGAAAAATTGTCACATTTAACTTTCAGAAAAAGTTGAAGTAACTGGTTCCACCTTCTAGAGAATTACTATAGTGAGGTTAATTCGGCGCCTGCGCAGAGCAAACTGATGATTCAACCCGGGGTGGAACCAATAGCATCTAAATCTGAACCCAAACAATTTCTGAAGGTTTGATTGACCAAAACTGAACTACAAACAGGCAGAAGTTATTGCTTGAGCAAAAGATGAGTTAACAAATTGATGTTATGTTCGCTAAAACGGGAGCTGAAGCTGATCACATCAACTGGGGAAATTTAATTCACAAAGGAAACGGTGTTCTTGTTGAGATTTGTTCTTTGTATGTAATTTAAGGTTAAAAAGCTGCAAATTCTTCCACAAAGGTTGATTATTCCTTGGAGCGAGAATAGGGAAATCAGCGTCCAAAGTTTAGTGGAAAATGATACCCCACACGCCTAAGTACCAGAAATCTCAAAAAAACCATTTTCAAAATGGGTAGATAGATACCCATTTTCACCCATAATCTGTTTCAGAGGGCACCAATCGTTCCGAGACCCGTCTCATTGGATTCAGCGTCTAAAATTTGGTCGAAAATGATACCCCACATGCCTGTATCGCTAAAAATCTCGAAAATCCGTTTTTCGAAATACACATGTTTACCCCTACTCACCCTTCCAAGTTAACCTTCCCCAAGGTTAACAAAGGTTAACCTTTGAAGGGCTGGGAAAAATGAAAAAGCCCTGCTCCCATCACCCATATTCTGAGAAGAGGATAACAACTCCAGTCTCTAGTCAGCCACTTTCATGGAATTTCGTCTGGCCTCATTTTCTCTTCATTCTTAGTTTGTTGTTATTGGCATAATGCACCTGTGGATTCTGTGAAGCACTAAGGACAGATGACCATTATGTGCTGCCTGGCCACCTTTCTGCATAGGTCAGGTATAAGAATCCATACAGGCACCATGCCAACCCCAAGACCAGCAGTCTCCATTCACTCCTGCTCCAAGCAAGTCAGCATATCATCTCATTGTGTTGTGTAGATTTGTAATGTATGATCAAGTATCGGTAAATCTTAACATCAGTGCACGCACCCCCGAATATCGGTTGAATCCCAAGATCAACCAAAACATCGTATTAAAAACGCTGCAAATTCTTTCACACAGGTTGGTTATTCCTCAGACCAGGCGCATGGAGATTAATTTCAAAGAAAAATTCAAGTTTTTAGAAAATTGTCACGATTGTCGGCCGATTGGCCCCAATTGTGGGAGGAATGGATGAAAATATGTTTATTGAAACTCGGATCGTTGGTACTTTTTGAGAACTAGGCAGGTGAAGTATATAATATTTTTCTCTAAATTAGGACGCTGAATTGATTAGAATGAGTCCGGAACACTCCACATGTCCAAACTCTCTGGTTTTCCCCATACACTTGCTCCAAAGAATAACCAACCATTGTGGAATTTATTTCCTTTACAATTCACGCTCAAAAGAGCAAAGAACGAGGTCGCACTACTTGTTATGATCGACTTCCACACTTCATTGAACGGAATTCTCCATTTGACATATCGAGGTTTACAGGCCAAACGGCCTCGAAGCAATGTCGATTCTATTGATGACGCTAGTCCCCGCCAAGTTTTCCGAGGATCGATGTCTGGTGCAGAGGGTCACGCGGAGGAAAATATGGGATTTGTACAAATTTGTACACTGGACATTCGTGGTAGGAATGGTTGGGTAACAGGTTTGCCAACTCGGGCCATAAGTAATGTGTAGGGTTGATTTTAGCAGGGTTGTTGCTAATAAATAAATAGTTTTGATTCGTGACGAGGACACACCAAAGCGGAAGCTTCAATTTCGATTACTCGATCTAATATTAGAATCGTTTGTTGTTACAATCTAGTTACTGTTCCCTTGTGCATTTTCAACATTCTTGTGCGCGCTCAGAAAGGGCGGATTGTCTGAAAATATTCACTCATCTTTCGTAGTCTCTGCCAGGACCAAGGTGTTCACTGCAGAAACAAAAGCAATATTGTGCTATGGAGCACAGGTCCACAGCAATTGAACAGGTGCAGAGTTACTTCATAAAATCAATGTTTGGCCTCACAAAGAACACACCAAACTACTTGATTTACATTGAGTCTGGTTTATTTATTTATTTATTTCATATAAACGGGACAAGCCCAATTACAGAAAATCCAGGCAGGCCATGAGTTAGAGATAGTAATGGGATGAAGGTTCAGCACTGCAAAGGCACCAAAGACAAGTCAGGGGATTGAGAAGATTTCAGTGAGACAGGACCAAAGAGAGAGAAGGGAGATCGAGAGCAGGTCGATGACGACAGCAGGTTAGCCATTCTGGGAAGTCGGCAGAGAGGACGAGAACGCATGTAGTTGGTAGGCGAGAATGGCACAGCAAAGAGATCGCAGGAGCGCAGGCCAACTTGGGGCACCCGCAGGCCAAACCTGGCAAGCAAAGATTGGGCATCAATGCGCCCAGAGATGATGCCGTGCATGAAGTACATGTCTGCGAGAGCCCGGCAGAGGGGCTGAGCAGGTGAAACTGCTGACCCAGGGCATTGTAGTCCACGTCCTCCCGACAAACCCCAAGCTAGAAGGCCAGGTAACGTAGGAATTCACGGTACACCCTGTTGAGCTGATCCACATGGAATTCTTATGAGGGACTCCAGACGACGGAAGCATACTCCAGGTTAGGCTGGACAATAGCCCGATAGAGGGCAACGAGGGCAGTGGTATTGGTGAACTCCCTGGTGTTTGGCTTTGTAAACCCAAGGGCACGCATAGCGCGAAAAGAGGCCCAGGCAATGTGTTCATTGAAGGTCAACTGCCTGTCCATAAGATCACCAAGATCAGAGACCATCAGGGACGTCTAAGAGCAACACCGTTGATGGTACAGGGGTGCATATGAGGGGTCAGCAGATGGTGATACGTCATCACTGAACATTTATCTGGGTTGAGGGAAAGGCCAGCATCTAAACACCATTGGGTGAAGTCATTGAGTCAAAGCTGGAGAGTAGAGGAGTCAGAGGTATCGAGCACTTGAAGGTAGAGCTTCATATCATCTGCAAATATGATAAAGTTGACCCTCTTGAGAGCTGCACTAACGCCATTAATAGGCCCGATTTACGCCGAGACTGTCATGCTGGCAGGCAGATATTTAATAAAGGCGCTGAGAATGGCTGAGCAGCGCTATCTACAGCGGCTGGCTCAGGAGCTCGTTAGGCGAGAAGTGGGTGCATTTGCCCACTGGAAGGATCTAGCCCCTCCAGTTTTCGTGTTCTTTTGATGGTGACCCTGGAAATTTGAGATACTGGGGTCCGCAGCTGGCGTTGACGGGAGAACGATGCGCGAGCCGGTGCAATGCCGGGTGCTGTCTCGGGATGTGTTGTATCCTGTGCTTGATTTGTAGATAAAACCGGCAGACCTGCGGGGCGGAGCGGAGCACATCCCGCTGTGGGCCACAAATGGATCCTGAAGCTGCGGGGGGTGCTTCTCCCACTCAACGATCGTATATATTGGAGATCTGACAGTTCAAGCGGCCTGTGCTCCCTTTGCAACGTGGGTGGTAATGAGGATGTCATCCACATCTTTGCCAGCTGCCCAGTCCTGGCCGACTTAAGGGTGAGATTCCTGGGGTTCAGTATGCTGTCCATGAGCGAAACAGTATCCCTGCTGGACTCCAGAGAAAGATGGATCGACGTGGCAAGATTCGCATACCATGCCTGGAGGTATCGTACTGTGTTGGTGGCAGAGTTCAATTGGTGACTGCAAGGGTGTAAATTGTTAAACGATAATGATGATTATGGGGGATAGTTGTGTAGGGATGGTTATAGTTACAAGTGGTATTTGGAGAGAGGTTTATTGCGTTGTATGTTTGTAATAGTTTTGTGGTGGAAATCCCAGTCAACCCGGCAGACGGACGACACGTCCACAGCCTACCATGTTTAGTTTTAGTGTGTGTTTTACATTTGATTATGATAAAGATCAATGTAATTGATGAATTCGAAAAATAAACATGTTTTCTTCTTCTTCTTCTTCACTCATCTTTCGTCTTTCTTTGCAGGATGGGAGAGCTGTGTTTTGACTCGCAATGAGCGAACTTCAAGCCACCGTCGAGTTCTCGATTGAGCTCTGCAAATTCTACAATGTGGATCTCTTCCAACGAGGGTGAGTAAATACGAGGTTTCCTTCTCCAACGTTGTGATAGTTGTTCGAGAGAATGTGAATATGTGAGAACGCGAGCTTGCTAAAATCATAATTCGAGCGGTGAATAGTCGGATTGTTCAACTAATAATTTAAATTAATGTTTAAAATTACGTATATAGAACCACCGCAAGTGATAAATAGAATAAATAGAAAATTCCAACCATAAATGGAACCAAAATTGATGAATTCCTACGCAAAACATAAAATTTCCTCTAATTCCGAACTAGTCTCTAAAAATCATTCCGGTTAATCTTTCCCTGTCTATTTCTCAAAGTCTTCAAAAGCATCAAAACGTTCGCGCATTGATTTTTAATCATTTTTACAGGTTCTACCAAGTTCGGACGACTCTCAAAGTTTCGCCCAAGCTGCCAGTCAAAATCGAGTGCTCAATACCCACGCAAACCAAAAATTTAGCAGGTAAGAGTATGATTCAATTATTGTTTTTTATTTAACGCGTATTTTGATTTATTATTTTTTGGATAATATGGTCAACTGTGGTCAACCCAATTTTGGTCCGATTGGTAGGGGTCAAAATGTGTTTTTCAAAATATGGATTTTCGAGATTTTGACGGTCTAGGCATGTGGGGTATCATTTTCGACTAAATTGTGGATGCTGAATCCAATGAGACGGGTCCCGGGACGATTGGCGCCCTCTGGCAGAAGTTATGGGTCAAAATGGATATTTATCTACCTATTTCAAATGTGTGTTCTGGAGATTTCTGGTACCTTAGGTGTGTGGGGTACCATTTTCACTAAATTTTGGACGCTGAATCGATTGGAATGAGTCTCCATGCTCCTGGTCCAAGGAATAACCAATCCCTGTGAAAGAATTAGCAGCGTTTTTAGAAACATTTTTACCACCAAAACGGCGTGGATGGCGGACGGCCATTTGCTCATTTTCATCTAGAATCCTTGAAACCCCCAGAAAATTGTTTTTGGAGCAAATCGAAGAGGTCGATTATTCATGGAATAACCAACCAAAACCGAAATGTCCGCCGCCGTTTTTGGTAGTAGACAAATTTCCAAGAATCTGAAATTTTGGCCAGGGACCCGTTTCCGGCTCTAGTTGATCCTCGAAACTTTTTAGCCCCATCGGACCAATATTGGGGAATTGCGTTGGACCCGAGGAAATAAATCAGAGGCGAGGAGATGAAAGGTTATAGAAAGTTCACGTCTGGGGGGGAATGTTATATTTCCCTTCAAAACAAACAAGGTCTCCCTCCCGTCACCGCCTAAACCCTCTTAAGCAGAACCAACTCCCGAGTATTTTCCTCGGCAGGAGGTGACATTTCCCTTTGCCATCCCGTCGTCCTTTCTATATGAACATTTGTTGGAGGGGGGGGGGGGGGGGACGTTAGTGTCGGAGTCGAGGATTCACTGGTGGCACGGGCAGAGGTGGATTTGTAAAGGTGAGCTTCGTCGGAAAGGGGGTTCGTTTTCCTCCATGTAAAACCCAAAATGAAATATGACGCGGTGGATTAGAAGGGCGTTGGAGAAAGATCGATGTTTACCTACATGGTCGGCCCGAAAAGAGAGCTTTGCGTGTTGAGGACAACTTCATTTCAAACGGCTCACGCCTCAGATTACCGGATTAGAAACCACTTTCCATATAAGATGGCGCTTTGAAAGAGTATTGGCTTTTTTCTTGGAGCGCTGCTGTATTCAGATGAGATCAAGTTCCCCCAAACTGCTCTTAACGAGCTTGTGGGAGGTCAACATACAACAACGCTTTTGGTCGAGGGAATCAACAGATTCGCTCAGTCGTGAAGCAGGGTTCTCATCACCCGTGAAAATCACTAGTCCGTAGGAACAATAGTGAAGGGTCACCTGCGACTCATTGGATAATCAAAAGGGATATAGAGACTCATTGAAGCCTCTGAAATCGATTGTGGGTCAGGTGAGAATAGGAAGGAATAAAGGAATCAGAGAAATACTCAGGTGGTGCGCCCTGGCGGCCATTCCAGTAGCGTCCTTCCAGTAATTGTTCCTGGGAGGGAAACACAGGATTCATTGAACACTGAGGTTTCATAAGATGCAACGTTACAAAATATCCCTCATTGGCTGACAATGACAAACTGTAGACCAGACGCACAAAAGCTTCCCTTGTTTCTTCATGTTTAGCAGTCAAAGTGATCTTGTTTGCGCAGGTTGTGGAAGACGTACTTGGTCATAAGCCTTCTGTCATGTCAACTCTAACTTGCTGGCTTTAATGCTCTTAGCATGCCTTAAAAGCTTGGCTTAAAAATTCAACTGATATTGAAGGATGCTGATAAATGAGCATGTTTATAGACAGCTCAGGGTTTTGCTGGAGGGAACTGATGATGTGGCATTTTCCATTTACTGTTACTGATGTAGTTTGGAGGATGATGTAGTTTCCTGTAACTGAAGAGTTTGTTAAATATTTAGTAGTTACTAGAATGGCCGTCGGGGCGCGCTACCAGTGTTTTGAGAGCTGTCTCGAACGTCTTGTCTAGATGCTTGTCCCAGTTGGCACCACCCCTCCTCCTCCTTGGCCAATTGGATGGAGCCGCAGCTTCCTTTCTTTTCGTCACGTGATGGAAGGGGTGGGGAGCTCTCATCACCTGAGGAACTGGTGAGAAGGATGCTCAATGATAATGACATCTGTCAAAGTATTTCCAAATATATTGAAGTGATCATGAGAAGAGAGATGATCCTTGAGAAAGAACGACGATAGACCAGGTGGCCGACTGAACCTTGAGCAAGGACCCAGACTCTGCCCAAAGTAATGTGCTGAACAGTCCCACGCTGAGTTCCAGAGATCCTGAGACGTGAGGTTTTAGTGCAGTTGGAATCCCACATACCTCGCAGTGTGGTCCCTTAAGAGTACCAGCCATTAGAGTCTTACTGGAAAAAAGGTTTACTTGCTAGTCTCCTGGTAATTAGCAGCCTCTGGATCATTTGTCAGGGCTACTTTTGATGCACTCGATGTAGCTGAGAAACCCTGGGGGAGGTGAAATGACGCATCGTCATCGTCAAAAAACGATAACCTCTCGTTCTTCTAGACTCCTTGAAGCTTCATGTCTGCCACCAGCCCAAAAGTTAGCTTGTTGTCTTCTCAAAGCATTCTGGCAAGCATTCTACTCAAAACATCCCCTTTTGCATGGGTCAGGCTAATGGGCTCCCTGCAAAAGGCTGCATGCCTGCCTGGTTCGCAACCTTATCAAAGAATTGAAAAAATGAAGAATTGTTATTGTCCAACGCCAGCAGGAGTTTTTCAAATGCCCTTGTACAGTAGTATGATTAATTCTCCTACCTTCTCCAGCCACATTATGCCAAATTTCATGGTAACTTGAGGGTATCAATGAACGAGTCAATACTGTCAGTTAGAACCAACTTGCTGATTTTTATTGCATTATATTACTTTTGTTCTTACAGGAAGGTCCACTCGGTTTTACATTTCCTCTTTGTTTTTATTGCAGAGAACGAGCTCGGGCTACCTTCATGCGTCATTGGAGGAACAACAGGTGTGAGCAGAACGTTTCAAATTCTCTATAGAAACGAAGAAGTATCATTAGAAGAAACGTTCATGTACAGGGTACACATCCTCGTTGATAGCCATAAGGTGAGTACTTGTTTCGTTGTGGACAAACAATACATTAATAGAATAAAATGGATTTTAAATATCATATTTGCGACCCCGTGCAGCAGCGCAACCATGCGCAAGTGACTCTCTAACATTCCTATTTTAAATGGGGGCGCCAAATTTTGTATATTTTATTGCAGATTCGGATTTTACTCAAACTTTCGTCGAAAATTGTATCCCTCAACCAATTATTTTATTTCGAGTGTACAGTTCAGCGTGCACGCAAAGTTGCTCAACCCCGAAATTTTATATTAGGGGATGGTGGTGTAAGCCTCACTCGAATTAAAATCGGTTATGAATTTACTATAATTTAATTCGGGTTTCTTCGGAGAATTTGGAAAGGACCTAGCGAGAGGTTACACAATGTAAGTCCAAGACTTACAACTGAGCAACTAGGGATACCAAGGATGAGCATAAAATACATTGATACAAAATGAATTATAATTGAAAACAAGGACTCGTTGCAAAGGAGAATATGCCTCAACCTGGGCTAGAATTGATACAAGACAAAGTAATTCGACAAAGAAAAATTGGACAACATGTGGAGCATAAAATACAATTAATACAAGATACATGAAATTATGATATACATGAAATACAATTAATGAACAAGTGCACCAATACCAGCTGACGAAAACGGCGTCGACGTCGAAGGAAAAACAAGAGGGGGCATGCTGTCCCGCAGGTACACAGTGAGGCTTATTAACTTGAGTCCTTTATCATCTCATGGGGAACACAATATTACAGCTTCGGTCGACTTCAGCACGGTAGAAGAGTTCACTTCAGAGCGAGCACAGGACAAAGCCAGGATGGACTGAGTGAGATTCACTTGCAGGACAGGGTTACAAAAATATATGACTCCAACATGTTGGGCGCCTTGGCCCCGAGGGGCGCTTTGACGCTTTCGCCTGGTTGGACGCCTTTGCAATGAGTGAGCGCTGGGCCTCTCTCCAAAATGGGAGGTCCAGGCAGGAGCTGCGCGCGCATCCTGGCGCATGCTCCCTCCCTTCTGGCCTTCTGGAGGCAGCAAGCCTGGGGGCTTACAGTGGTGAACTCTGGAGTGGCACATGAATTTTCATTGTTTTTTAACGCTGAATCACAAGATGTTATCAGTTTATGGATTCGAATAAATTTCTGCGGAACAGTAACCTACAAACTAACTTATTGTAACGATTTATGTTCTTTGTAAATAATTTATTACAATTGTTCACTCAAATACTATCCTCATTCACACTTACACAATCACAAGGTGTAATACATGGTTGTAATGCAGTTGTCGCACTAATTTATTCAGACTCTGAACTGAACTGAACTCTGCCGCTTCCTCAGTCCCTTTTATGCTCGCTCCCTTGGTCAAGAACCTTCTCGAGTCTTTCCTGGCTCTGGGAACTCCACGTGTTGTCTTGAGCGAAGGGGAAGGTTCCAGCCAATTCGAATGTTCAAGAGTGACCCTCCATGTTGACCATGTAAAGCTGGTTGCCCAGGAGACTGGTGTGGGTGTAATCAACACTATGCTATTATATGTGCAAACAAACGCTAACTAAAGCGGTTTTTACGCGAAATAAACGAATTTTCACGATGTTTACTCCTCTTTGGACGATTTTAGGAGGGTGGGAACAACTCCAGGGACAACCTGTAAGTGAATAAGACATTATCCACTTGCTGTGTAATCCTCATAAGGTATTTATGGAGTAGCGGTAGCTGACTGTCGTTCTCAAAAGTTTGACACCTGCTAGCTCAGTCTAAAAAGGACGAAATGATTGTTAATAACTGATCCTTTGGGCCTTCAGGCGTATGGCAAAGACCCTAGAGAAGGATCCAGTTAATTGTCAATTATTTATTTGCACAGCATACCTCAGAGGACGCTCTGCCTCGGCTAGACTCACGCACCGTTTTAATAAATAAAACACGGAATTATATACTTTCGAGCCAAATTCGACCTTCCTAGAATCCATACGCAGGTATATCAAATCCCAACGGCCGTTAGGGAACCCGGATGGACACCTATGATTCATGAAGCCTCTTCCGAAGAATACCCACCAAGGCCTACCAATCCAAACCTACTCTGACGTCAGCGCATAAATTGTGCAAGTTTCGAAAACTCCCTCTCGTTTTCATTCAATGCGCCGCCTAAATATATAAAATATCCCGAACTCGCCGTCATATTTCGTTCCCGTTTTATGGCAAGTTACTTTATGCCTTTGCATGCATATTTCATTCGGAGGAAGTTTTATTCATAAAGTAGGGGAAAAGGCCGGGATCCCGTTTCAATTCTTCGACTGTACGATATTATCCTTTTATGGCCGTCGGAAAAAGGTGGGGCGACCGTAACTCGCACCCTGCGTGTATAATGTTTCTCGAATTATGCGCCCGTTTATGGTTTTTCTTGGTGAAAATTTGGCCATCGTTATTTTACGGTCGATCTTTTTGCTGAAGAAATATCCTCTTTTGAAAAACTTGTTTCTGAAATCGTGTCAGAGGAAAAATCTCTTTAATTGGCGCCAAAATTTGACTGATTATGTTTCACTATAAATACCCAACGCCAATAACAAAACCGTCCACGCCGTTTTGGTTGGTTATTCCTTGAATAATCAACCTATGTTTTCATGCAAAATGTCAATCTCTCCGATTCGGCCCAAAAAAATTTTCTGGACGTTTCAAGGTGTCTAAATCAAAATTAGAAAATGCCCGTCCGCTGTACGCCGTCCGCCGTCCACGCCGACTTTAATAGTAGAAAATTTTCTAAAAATCTGAAAATTTTGTCAGAGACCCGTTTTAGGCTCTAGTTGGTCCTTGAAACTTTTCAACCCGATCGGACCAAATTCGGGTGGGGTAGGGGTCAGAATGTGTATTTCGAAAAATGGATTTTTGAGATTTTTGCAATCTAGGTATAGGGTATCAATTTTCCACTGGAAATTCTGGACAACTGAATCCATGAAAGGGTACCAGAACGAATTGGCACCCAATGGAAGAGTTATGGGTCAAAATGGGGTCTATCTCCATTCAGGTGAGATTTATGTATAGCCATTTCCCCTAATTTTGGACTGAAATGAGTGTCCCAGTCAATTTGAAAAATAACCAATTCCTGGGAAAAACGAATTTGCAGCGTTTTTGGTGGTCAATTTTCTAAAAAATCTTACATTTTGGCCAGAAACATCTTATTGCCTCTAGCTGTTCCTCGAAACATTCAGGTCGAAAATTTTTGGTGGGAGGGGGGAGGTTTATGGGTAAAACAACGCAACATGAAAGCCTAATTGAGCTCAAAAACCCAATGTTCGTCCGCGGCACCTATATGATATTTTGTAGAAAATTTTCTAAAAAATTAATTTTAACTGAAATTTGAAAATTTTTAGCCCAATTGGCCCAAATTTGGGAAAAACATGCGTAAAAATGTGGGTAAATCTTCAGCGTCCTCATCGCCATATTGCCGGATAAAATTCGATATATCATACAAAGGCAGTAATCGATGTGTAATAATAATTATACAGTATTTTTAATGGAAATGAAGTTATGTAATAAGAAATACGTTCCTAATATAATTCATTTAAAAAATGAAATGATGAAATGAAATAAAATTATATTAAAAATAATAATAAAGTTTATTATTATTTTTCTTTTTTTTTTCTTTTATTTTTCAGTTCATTATTATTTTGGCCGTTACATTTAAAAATCATCCAATCAGCCGTTGCATTTGAATAATCAACAATTGGAAACGCATACACCTATTTGCACAATTGACACTGGCAATGATTCCTAGACTTTATTATAAGGTTATTATCGATGCATTGAACCCGATATATCGAATCTTTGACGTCAATAGATCCCCCGACGCCATTGTAACCATTGTAGAAAATTTTCTAAAAACTTCTGAATTTTGGGCAGGGACCCGTTTTTGGCTCTAGTAGTTCCTCGAAACTTTTCAGCCCAATTGGCCTAAATCAGGCTTGTGGAGTATCATTTTCCACTGAATGTTGGACGCTGAATCGATTGGAATGAGTCTGGGACACTTCACACTCACTGTTTTCCCCATAATATTGCTTCAAGGAATGTCAACCATTTTGGAATAATTTTCCAGATACCTCGTTTCCTTTTTCAGATTGAGGAGAGCCTGGAACGAGCAGACTTCGTGCTGTCCGTTGAGCTCTGGTTCACCGATCAGTCGCTTATGACGGATCAGCAGACGAACGTCAATTGCGTGTCAATTCGAACTCTTCAATTGAGCTTCCTCGCCACCAAAGGCCTTCATTACCATCTGCCGGTTCTTTTCGACTATTTCCACCTTTCGGCGGTCACCACAACCATTCACGGCAGTCTGGTTGCACTTCACCAGCCATATATCAAGTCAGTTTCTAAAATAGCTGGTCCACCGTATTCTTTTGTAGGTCCTAGTAGGAAATGAAATAACGGTAACCAAGAAAAAAAACTCAAATTATTCAAAGTGAATTTCCTTCTTGTCGGAAAGCGTAGGTAACGTTGATGATTCGTCCGTGACGACAGACTACTTTAATTTTTACACTAATGTCCAAAGAAAACCCATTTGAGCCCGCAAATATCTGCTATACCCCATTCAGCTGAATCCAAAGAGACCAAAGTTGACCCATATAACCCTGAATTGCTTTTTCTTTGGAAGTTTGAAAAGTTTTGCATAAATGATGTCCTAGTGTAAGCCTCTCTCGAATTAAAATCTGTTATAATTTTAATTCGGGTTTCTTCGGAGGTTTTGAATGGACCTAGCGAGAGGTTACACAATGTAAGTTCAAGACTTACGACTGAGCAATTAGGGATACCAAGGATGAGCATAAAATACATTGATACAAAATGAATTATAATTTAAAACAAGGACACGTTGCAAAGGAGAATATGCCTCAACCTAGGCTAGAATTGATACAAGACAAAGTAAATTAGACAACATGTGGAGCATAAAATACAATTAATACATGATACATGAAATTATGATATACATGAAATACAATTAATGAACAAGCGCAACAATACCGGCTGACGAAAACGGCGTTGACGTCAAAGGGAAAACTGGAGGGGGCAGGCTGTCCCAAAAGTAGACAGCGAGGCTTAATTAGCTTGAGTCCTTTATCTCATGGGGAACACAATATTACAGCTTTGGTCGACTTCAGCACAGTAGCAGAGTTCACTTCAGAGCGAGCACAGGACAAAGCCAGGATGGACTGAGTGAGATGCACTTTCACGACAGGGTTACAAAAATATATGTGACTCCGACATGTGCGGCGCCTCGGCAATGACTGCCCGGTTGGGCGCCTTGGCAAGGAGTGCGCGCTGGAGCTCTCTCCAGATGTCCAGGCAGGTGCTGCGCGCGCATCCTGGCGCATGCTCCCTCCCTTCTGGTTTTCTGGAGGCAGTAAGCCTGAGGGCTTATATAATCTCGTATCTCAATTTTTTAAGTTGGATTTTCTGAATGAGAACCTCGTATCTCATCAAGCTGTAATTCAAATTTTGGCGGAATATTCATTTCCTGCTCTCTAGCGCCCTAAATGATAACCTTGGCGAAGTTGAAATTACATCTTACATTATATCTAAAGCTTCGTCTGGGTCTTCATCAGTGATACTTTCCGTAGCATTAACTAGAGGAAATGTTGTTATGTTGTACCTTTCCAACTCCAAACTTTCATGTTCTTCCAGGGCCGTCAGAAGCTCGTGAAGATTCATGACTTTTTTGAAAAGTGGAAAGAAAACGCATAACCCTAACGTCCTTCTGGAAGGACCTGCTAGTTCATACCTTTTCCGAACTGCCCAATCCGACAGGATTCTGACGAAATGTAGTTATATACATTCAACAATAACCTAACAAAAGATAACAGTCATTTTTACTGCCAAAAAACACTGTAAATGTACAAAAAAGGTACCCTACTAAGATGATGTCCAGGAGCGCAGCCATTATGAAAACAACCTTTCACATTAGATGATGTAAAGAACGTATAACATTCTGAATCGGTAATTTCTACGCTGTAACGTTGACCATAGGATCTAACTTACACTGTTAAGCCAAGGAATACTGGAAAAGCTTCTCCCCCTGCCTTCCAGAGCGCTCTAAGATCGCATGAGAGGTGAGTCCTTCTAGAAGGACGACATATATGACCACAAAAAGCTCGAAAAACTTTCTCTATTTATCTGAAAATGAAATAGGATCAATTAGGGGCGACATTTTCCGCTTGTTTGCTGCATTTTAAAACCCCTTTTTGACCCGGACGGCGAAAGAATAATCCGGATTTCGAATTAACCGAATTTACCGGGTCGCCCAACAACACAATCCGCCATTTGATCAGGTACCTAATCTGTGGATAGAACAGATTATGAAGAAAATTAAAAATATTATATATTCGTGTTTCACGCTGGTCGTAGGAAAAGCATCCTAAATCTGGTTCAAAGCTGGTGAGTAGCTCAATCCTTCACGTTAGCGCTCTCCAATTATTTTCATATTATATGTTCATATTATTGTTTTTCAATTTTTTACAAATAATATTATTGATAATTATTTATTTACTCCTTTATAGCACACCAAGAAGTGGCAAGACCTGGCTGGGAACGTCGCAGCGATACAACTTCCGTCCACAAAATACCGTCGAGACTGTATTTTTCAGCAATTTGGTAAGAAAATTGAATTGCTTGTTTTGTTGATTGAATTCAGCTGCTAATAAAAATTGAAAGGAGGAAATACAGGGCCCACGTGAGCCCCTCCCTCCCTTAAACATGTAGGTAATCTTTAAACCCTACTTCATTTTTTGTAAAATATCATACAAATTAAAGTTTGTTATTTTGGCTAACACTTCTTTGACTATTTTAAAATTTCAATTTTTTCAATATTTAGTTATACAGGGTGTTCCACAAGTCCCCCTACCCCCCGTTAATTAATTGTTAATAGTGGTTGATGGTAAACTCTGAAGTGTGGCACATGAATCTTCATTGCTTTTTATCGCTGATTACGTGGTGCTATCCGTTCCTTAATTCAACTCAATCTCTGCGAAATAATGACCAAAATTTGTTTATTTCGCCTTAAAATAATCCATTTATCATCCTTTTAGCCGCGGGCCAAGCTCAACTTCATATTCAGCAATGTCAAAACTCGTGTTTGGCATTTTTCTTGGTGGAAACTTTTATTTTCATTGAATCTTTGGCGTTCCAGAATGGCTCAACCAGCAAGTGCGTCGGTGGTGGCAGCAGTGGAGGCGGAAGCGGAAGCCGGTTGGCGCATGCGCGTCACGTTCACCGCGAGGTTTGCACGATGCTGGTGGCGTCATACGACTCGTTACATTCCACATTGCAGCAGTACATTCGACTTGTTCATCCGGACAGCCACGTCGACAAAGACAACACAAGGAACTTGCTAGCTGCCATTCAACAAAGAACTGCCTTCTTGCATTCTGAAGCTCATTGGGAAAGACTGAGGGTGAGTGGGGTATCAACTTTTCCAGTCTGCTAACACTGGTATAAACGGGATTCCCACAATTTGCCCCCCTCCAACAAGAGTTTCATATTTACGCAACCCGCGCAACTGTGCAACCATGCGCAAGTGATACAAGTGACGCAAGTGGCACTAACTTTCTTATTTAATACGGGAACCCGAATTATTTTTTGGAGATTCGGATTCTACCCAACATTTCATGAAGATTTGATCCCTCAACCAATTTTTTCTTGTAGCGCGCAACTAGCGAGCACGCTAAGTTGCACAACCCCAATTGTCTAATAAGGGATGATGGTGACTTTTAAGTGTGTATTACATCCTGTATTTCTCAGAAGAACTATAACTTGACTTATCTCCATGATGCAGCTGATGGAAGGCGAGGAAGAGTTTGCCACAGTAGCAAACTCCGACATTGCCCAACTCTGCGCAGAGAACATTGTTTTGTGGCACCAATTTCTCGAATTGTGCTCCTGCCAAGTGCCTGTTAGCATGCATTTGGCCACCATTCACCACCACTTGAGGGTAAAAAACCGTTAATTGCTGGGATTACTCAATTTATGCTAACAATTTTGAAGTAATTATTATTGTACAATTTTCAGGTGAAAAGGTTCGCCGAAGGGTTCTTCGTTTTAGACAACCCAAGGCAATCAGCTGCTGGTTGTTATGACCAGAATTATCAAACATATTTGGCAGTGTCTGAGCTAGCCAAGAGAAGGTGAGTTGAACTGGGAGTAAGAATATTATTGATTGAACAATAGGGCGAGGGTTTTCCAATCACTGAAACTGGTCACCAGTCTTGTGTCACTACCTCCTTGACATGACTGAGACGATCGTCCATCTGCGTGCTTGCAGTCCCAGGCAGCCAACGATCACACCTGATGGGATTGCCGCTGTCAACCATAAAAATTGTGAGCTGTAATGAGTTTCTGCCTGTTAGGAGTTGACCCGAGGTTCAGCTGACCCGTCGATAACCCATGTGATTGACACAAAACGCTGCAAATAATTCAAAAATGGTTGATAGATCCTTGGAGCAAGAGTAAGACAAAACAGTGAGTGTGGAGTGTCCCAGACTAATTCCACATTATCCCTGGCCTGGCCAGCGTACCGCAGATAATCCACGTCGTTTTTGGTAGTAGAAAATTTACCTAGGCGTGTGGGATATAATTGTCCACTAAATTTTGGACGCTGAACCGATTGGAATGAGTCTACACTCACTGTTTCCCCTTAGTCTTGCTCCAAGTAATAATCGACCTTTGTGGAAGAACTTGCACCGTTTTTGAAACTCGATTTTTCAATTTTTTGAGAATTAAGCACGTAGGGTACCATTTTCCACTAAATCCATTAAAGACGCCTAATCCGACCGATTGGTACCCACTGGAGGTGGCTATGGGTCAAAATGGGTACCGATTTATTTCAATCATTGGAGGAATAGTCAACTGAAAACGACCAAATTTGTGCTTTCCAGGTATTTGAGCCTTCTACCTCAACTCCCTGTCCACTGTCCGCAATTAGATGGTGACGTCAATTCATTGCCAGTGATATTTGAGGACCAGTACCAAGATGTGGCAGAGTTTGCCCGAAGGAGATCCGCTGCTAGGAAAGCGGGAAGTGGTGAGTGATGTGAAAGACTGATGTGGCATTGACTTAGCTCTAAATTCAAACCAAAAATATGAATTTTCTCCTTTTAGACCCATTTCTCAACCAATGCGGCGTGGAACCTAAGACTGAACCAAACCCTAGCACTGCCGTGGCGGTTGTGCAACCACAATTAGCGCAAGAAGACTGTAGCTGCGGTATAGCTGCTATCTTACAAGCCAGATCGAAACAATCCCATCACGGATCCTCATCTCAAAGTAAGTATTGACACACGAAATGTGAATTTTTTATCACACCTATGATAGAATATATAATACAATTATTGTGTACAGGAGGAGGCGTTTGGTCGGATTACGAACAGAGAAACAACGGCATGAATTCTTGGGGTCTGGTACCGCAGGCAAGGCACAGCAAATCGTTAGACCACCTCCTGAGAGCTCACCAACCTGTGGCCATGGCTCTGCCGCTAGGACATCATCATCACCACCACCACGTACATCGGACCACTATAAGTAAAAGGTGACAATCTGACAGAGACAATTTGAATCTCACCATACTTCACGTGTATCCTGTTGTCTACCACACCTCCGCTTTCACCTCCAAAAAAGAAACGTGAGGCACTTTTTCCATCGCAGAACACTCCCTGAGTTATTGGCATCACATTCACAACTTTGCATGATTTATCCAGTGTGACCATAAATTTGACCAATTTTGAGGTTGTTTGACCAACGAAAGATACGCTTGTCACCTGCAATGGTGCCAACTTGGATCTTGTGATTCATACATGGCCTAAGGGTCTAAGGTTACATTCGTGTACGTTGGGTCAGATTACCAACATTTTCAGGAATAATTCTACTGGTCTAGATGAAACAGATACAGGGGCTTCTAATTCTATTTGCTGCCGTAGGCTGTTGGATGCAGATTGACTGCTTGTTATTCTACAGGGTGTACCCCCCCCCCCCTTCATAAAAGGAGTAAACGCGGGGTGCACAAATATGATATTTGAGATCCTTGCAGAATAGTATGAAGATTCCCGTTTGGAGAAGGATTTCTGGAGGACGGGAGAACAACTCGTGGGACACCCTGTATTTTATCAAGCTCAATGTCGTTGAATTCCTCTTGCCACCAAGTGTGACTAAGCCCTGGCTGTAGTAACCTTGTACCAAAACCATCATATCCTCAATGGGATTGGACGAGACTGAACCCACACCTTTTCTGTTTCTCTCCCTGTCCTACTGAAATTAGGGAGCCATTAACGATAGATTGCTCCACTCTACCTTCAAGAGGGTCCAAAAGGACAGAGGAGCCAACGGATTTCAGGACGCTCCCGTTGTCGAGAAGTCGGCAAAAACACGACGTCAAGAAAAAACCCGTGCAGCGCGACGCGGGCGACCGAGTAGTAAATGGGCACCATCCAAGTAACGAGCGGCCTCAACAGTTGGGTACAACGCCTGGAAAGAAACCAGGACACTTTTCAACGTTACCCACTCGACGGCGGCATCACCAGCCATCGACTGCTTTCCTGAGGAATGGCCTGACCGCGGCGCACAGGCATCACAAGTCTGGTGAGTTGGCCTGTCATAATGAAGAAATTGCTACAAAGGCTTTCATGATCAGCAAGGGACATGGATGGATGTCTTCTGCAGAACATTGAAACCATCTTCACATGAATCGACCAATTTCTACACTCATTCAAAACGACATTGCCCATTGTCTGATTCCAGAAGAGGAAAAAAAGTTTGAAGAAAAAGTGCTCAGGTTAGAAAGCAGCATATCAGTCCCTCATCGGCTGAGCGATGGTGACAAGCCCAACCGTGGGGATTTGGACATCAAACCAAAGCCAACTGGTTCTATGCCCAATCTCACGTCAAGCCCCAGGTAAGTTTCGACAATATTCCTGCATGCCTGTCTGATAAACGTCCTTAGAGGAAGAGGTATTGAACCATGGATTGGGAGTTGCTTATAAAACAGGATGCAAGTTGTTGGGATCTCCGGTTGTCTGAGTGGCTCCGCTTCTTTCCCGTACGATGTTCCTCAGGGAACTGTCGAATAGGATATTGACTTTTTGCATGAAAACATAGGTTGATTATTCAAGGAATAATCAACTTTTTGGAAGAATATAGTAAATTTTGATGGCGTTTCATTGCAGATCTTCCATCTCATCCCCTTCATCAGATATCACGTCTGAGGTGAGCGGATGGGTGTCCAGCCACAGATCCACCCCATCATCCAGCCCCCAGCCTACCCCTACTGGTAGCGAAACCGGAAAGGAAGAGGATGGGGGCTGGAACGTAGAGCATACCTACGAAGAAGTTCGGCTACCCCCTCCATCCGAATTTAGAGACCTGCCACCACCAGAGCCTTTCAGAGATCCACCGCTCGACGAGGGGCCCCAACCCATCGATAATCTTTTGTATCACATGTACGAGACCGTCAGGCAAGAAATATTGGCCGATCAACGCTCTCAGGCTGACCAACATGCTGCGAGTATACTGTAAGTGGTGACATCAGTCCATACAGGTCCAAGGATCGCATGGGTTAAGATTTGTTCAGATAAAAATTGGGTTTGTACAGCATGGTGTCAGTCAGTCAAATGCTCGCTGTATTTATAATGGCCAAGGACAACCACAGTCGCACAGTAGAATTTGAGGCTCACAACATGCCAAATAAGCTTTTCACATTGCATCCCTGTTGCCATTGTGAAGCCCAACGCGGTAGGTTTACACCGTTCTTTATTTCAGGCGGCAAGCAGTGTCAATGGCCTCAAACGAGAACGTTTTGTCGAGAAGATCGTCACCTCTCAAAATGAACACCGCCAATTCGTCGCAACAACCCAACGCTGAGGAAGACTTATGCGAATGCTACACAGAGGAAAAGCGGCCTCCAATTCTCAGCAGCACTGACATGGACGACACCACGTTTCACAAGTCTAAAGAGGAATTCAAGAAACAGATTAATATCACGGGAATGATCTATAGGTAGGTTGTCTGGTTGTCTTTCTACAGCCGCCTTGCTAAGTCAGAGCGCGACTAAAAGTTTGACTTGCTCAATTTGGCCCCATGGGTCTACGTTACTATCCTCCCCCTCCCCCCATTCTACAGCTCATTCGCAACAAGAAGTGCCCCCTAGAATTTGTTTACCAATCAGGACAAAATACAGAAATCGGATTTCCTATCAGAGAGTAGGAAATTTAACGCTCTTTCCAACAGTATCCCCAGCTTTTACAGAGTAATTGATGGGGTTTCCAAAGCCGTTTTACTGAGACAAGATCAAAAATACAACAAAAAATCTTGAAAGTGACAAAAATAGGATTTTTAGTTCAATATGAGCTGTACTATTGTACAGCCTCGATGTTCAATGCCCCATTTTGACCACTCCTTGAATGAACTACCATTTTTCGGTTCTTCAACAGTGATGCGCCAACGTTAATATCAACGTTACCGTACTTCCACATACCTGAAGATCAACGTGTTCTATCACCTGAAGGCCTTCACCTAATCGTATGCGTTCACGGTCTGGATGGTAATTCAGCGGATCTACGTCTGGTGAAAACCTATCTCGAACTTGGATTGCCTGGAGCGCACTTGGAATTTCTCATGTCCCAGCGGAATCAGGTTAGTTGTATCAGGAAGGTTGGTTGCTGACCAGTTGGTAAACTTAGCTAACATTTTGATGACCTCTTTTCAGGGAGACACGTTTTCAGACTTTGACACAATGACTGACCGGCTAGTGGCTGAAATACTTTACCACATTGAAGCTGGAGGATTAAACCCGTCGAGAATCAGTTTTGTTGGACATTCCCTAGGTGAGTCATCTTCAATTGAAGACTATCACTCTCAGCAAAGTGTCAATACTAATATTCCATCACTCGCGTTGCAGGGAACATCATTATTCGCGCCGCTATCGCGCGACCGCAGCTAAAGCACCTGTTGCCCAGGCTTCATACATTTCTGAGCTTGTCAGGACCGCATTTAGGCACCCTCTACAATAACAGCGGCCTCGTGAATATGGGTGAGTCAGAATGTCAGGGCTTGATAATTGGACTTATATGTGGGCGACTCAACTCGAGGAATTATTGGTATTTTTTCAGGTATGTGGTTCATGCAAAAGTGGAAAAAGTCCGGTTCTCTACTTCAATTGGCGCTCAGAGACGCGGCCGACGTCCGGGACACCTTCCTTTACCGGTTAAGCCAACGATGTAATCTTCCTCATTTCAAGAACATTCTCCTGTGTGGCTCCTCCCAGGACCGTTACGTTCCTCTACATTCAGCGAGAGTAGAATTGTGCAAAGCGGCTATCAAGGACCAGTCACCAATGGGTAAGCGTTAATGGCTGGTTGGTATTTGTACTACAGAGTCACCCTGGGTGGATTCTGAAACTGTATGGTTTGGGAGGGAACGAGCAATATGCTCGAGCTCCATCGTTCTCAGTGCTGATTGATCTTGAGGAAGCGCTTTTTATGACTGATGCAGGCGTGGCTAGATTGCTCCTAGGGTGAACGACAGTGAGCACAGGCTGGCCAGTGGAGAGATAGGCTTTTGGTCGCAGGAATGAAGTATGGAAGATTATTGAATCACCTGCGCAGGATGCGAGGGGAGAAAACACCAAATCAAACTGCTGCCTGGTGTTCTCCAGGCCTTTCTGGAGAGCTACTCCAGGCTGTTGACTGCGCAAAATGCCTGCAGCTGCGTCCCCCTTCAATCTCTGATACAAACTCACAACTTGCCATGTTGTTTCAGGTGCTGCCTACAGAGAAATGGTTCACAACATAATGTGGCCCATTGTCAAAAAACGCGACGTCACTTTGGTCCGCTACGACGTCCATCACGCCCTCCCCAACACGGCCAATTCCCTGATAGGACGAGCCGCTCATATCGCCGTTCTTGACTCTGAACTCTTCATAGAAAAATTCCTCGTGGTCGCCGGCCTCAAATATTTCAGATAAGACTGAGAGTGTACTCGAATACTCGATATTAGCAACAAAACGTTGCATCGTGGACAATGTATTTAGGGAAATTTGGACTTTATTTTCGACTCGACATCCAACTAGTATTGAACAACATTAATGACCAAAAATAGTTTCAAAATAACTCGTCGTTCTCAACAAGGTTGTTCTGGCACAGGAAGAGAAATCATCGACTGGGGCGAAAATTGAGATTTGGGATGGATTGAAGAAAAATACAGGATGTCCCACGAATTCCCCCCACCCCCGACCCCCTCTACCTCCTAGAATCATTCAAATGGGAGTAAACAAAAAAAATATTTTACAATCTTCATAATTTTTTACAAGGATACAAATAGTATATTTGCCCACCCCGCGCAACTGCGCAACCATGCGCAAATGACACTAACTTTCTTATTTGTGGGAACCCCAATTTTTGATTGCAGATTCGGATTCTACCCAAAATTTCATGAAAATTTGATCCCTCAAACAACTGTTTGTTATTGCGCGCAACCGGTTCATCGAGCACGCAATGTTGCGCAACCCCAGAATTGATTCACGAGATGCTGTCCGTTTCTTTTAATGTCTTGATTAGACCCAATTTTCGCGGAATGATTCGCGATTGAGAAAAAACAAGAAAAATAAATAAAATAAAATAATTTCTGTGCGACACATGCGCTAAAAAAAGATTAATTTTTCACTTAAATGGAACAAATTTGGTCATTATTTCCACGAAAATTGAATAATATATTGAAATATTAAATTTGAAACCCCTGCAAAAAAATATTAAAATTTAAAAAATTGTAAACTCCAATTTGGACGGATTTTGGGAGGGTGGAGGGGAGACACCCTGTATATAAAACGACTTGAAATAAAAAACAGAATAGCTGTGAACAATTCTATAATTAAATTGAAGAGCTGACGAAAACCGCGTTTTTGATCAATTTTATCATCTTAAACAATTTGTATATAATAATCTGTATCGTGACACCGTGTAATTATACTGTATTATGTATTTACATTTTATAGTACTGAATCACAATTATTGTAATTAAGTCGAGACCGTTTAAAGACATTTTATTTCTGTCTGCGGATACCTTCCATGATTTTTATTTCCGCTTTGTGACGTCGTGAACCATTTTGAAAATAATCCGAAAACCCCGTTTTGCCGCAAATTAGAATTGAATGCGAAAAAAAAAAACTATTTTACTGTCGTATGACTCTTTTTGGATTTTCACGTCTTTGAGTTGAGAAGATATTGTACTGCCGATGTAAATATTTAAACAATTTAAACACCGATATGTGTCAGTTTAGAGTAAAAAATAGATTCGGATGAAAAATACGAGTTATTTGATCCGGTGCGGTATTGAAAATTTATTGAGGCACTAGGTAGGTATATATTTTGTTTTTTAAAAAACCGATCTCCTAGAAATTGTATGAATAGCCGTCTCGGGGAGCTTTTTCTTTTAAAAAGTAAGGCATATACGAGGTATAGTCAATCGATTTTTTTTCTTGTTTCAATGAAAAGTGATCATGAATTTTTCGTTCCTCTTACCCCGATCATACAGGTGATTTAAATGCAAGACGTTGTATAGCTGAAGCCATTTTGAAGAAATGAACAGCTTAGCTCAACTTAAAGAACTGCTTGGTTTGACCAAGAGATGGGAAATCGATAGGTAACACTATAATAACGTTATAACAACATGATGTCCCAAATTTTGACCCATGACTTCATCAGGTGGTCGCCAATCGTCCCAAAATTCTTCTCATTGGATTCAGCGTCCAAAATTTAGTCAAAAATATCGCCGAAAATCTAGAAAATTCATTTTTCGAGAAACACATTTTGAAAAAAATGATAATAAAATATCTAATAAAAAATAATAAATCAACTCAAATCATCTAACAAGGCTAGGAACTTGGAAATCAACTATACGACTATTTTGGCGGACTAGGAGCGAATTATCAAAGCAGGAGAGATCACGAGTTGACCGGTTGGCCGGAAGGTAGCGCTCGTGGTGGTCAGCAACCAGCTCATAGTCCAGTCATAGTTTTTACAATAACTAATTAGGGTAGTAGGTTTCTCGACGGGTTCCTATGTTTTTCGGTGTGCTAAATCCAAATCTAAAGTTTGCGGGAAAAAAAAAAAAAAAAAAAAAAAAAAAAAAAAAAAAAAAAAGACGGAATTACAATAAAACTTGCAAAATCCCTAAAAATTTCGTTTTTTTACAAGATTGCTTATAAGTTGAAAAATACGCAACCTACTGAATTTCTCATTATATACACAATTAAAATAGACAAAATGCACTGATCACATTTATTTTTTGAGTGCAGAGTACGGCCGCTAGAGCGTGCTAAGAGCAGCTTTTTGGCAAAAACGAGAAACTAAGCTTCAGACGCTTTATAGTGTATTTCCTGCATGAATACGTGTTTTAATTACGTTATATGGTGGTTACAAGATCACCTCAAAAAACATTGCTCACAGAGTGGTAGGAATCAAGTCGTTTTATTATTATATCAAAAATGAAACGCAATGACTATAATGAAAAGGAACATGAACAAACGCGTATTCATGATAGAACGTGAATAAAACGCGTATTCATGGAGGAAATACACTATAAAGCGTCTGAAGCTGAGTTTCTCTCGTTTTTGCCCAAATGCCTAAAAGTTGCTCTTTTTCAGCACGCTCTAGCGGCAGTACCCTGCACTCAACAATTGAAAGTGACCAGTGCATTTTGAAGGAAATTTTGTCTACTTTAATTTTGTATATAATGAGAAATTCAATAGGTTGCATATTTTTCAACTTATAAGCAATTTTGTAAAAAAAAAAGTTCGACATTAATAGGGTTTTTTGCGATTTTTATTGCGAAGCCGTCATTTTTTTGTTGGCAAACTTCAGATTCGGATTCAGCACACCGAAAAACATAGGAATCCGTCGAGAAACTTGTATTCTGATATTTTTTTCTCATATTTCTCTTTCTTTCTATTTATTTCTCATTCATTGTCTCTTAAGAAGCAACACCGCAACTCATTTTTATCAACTTTTCAGGGGAGCTAAAAAAGTGTTCTGTGGTGAGCTATGGATATTTTCATTATGTTTGATAACAGTAACTATTGCTTTGACCAATCATTTGAAAGTGGGAAAACAATGTATAATGAAGAAATTCCCTGAGAAAAGTTGCACGTTAGATATTACGGAATAAGTTAAATGGTGTTGACATTGATGAATTTTGCGCTCGATCTGACGGCAGGAGAGAGAAACCGTCAAAAACTCATTTCGGTCAAAAAAATTATTAACGTGGTGTTGCTTCTAGTGGTGCTGCTAGTGAAGGCTATCTTCACGCGCCAGGCGCGTGCGACGCATACATATTGGAACAAAGCTCACGCGCTGAGCGCGTGACCCGCAGCGAACGTGTCAAGCGACGAAGCTCATAAATTGGTTTAATTAGAGAACCGGTTGTGTAGTGAAAACGTCAAATATTAAAGTATCAATCTTTATTTTGGTTTTGACAATTCAATGTCTAAAAACGTAACCTTCCCGTAAATCAGTTTAACGATCCCCGAGACGGCTCCTTTAATTTGCCAACAACGATGTCAATTTGATTGCTCACCAATCAAAAGAAGGAAGATATTGTCATTGAACAAACATTTCCATCTTAACGACCTTTACTTCCATTTCCTCTAGCCAAAATAATGTCACCTCCCGATTAGATTAGATTTTATAATACAACCTCTACGTCGGTAGAGGAAGAAAACAAAACATTATGCGTAGAACAGAAAATTATTTAAAAAATCGACCAAAATAATGTTAGACTTTTCTCAGAGTCTCATACTATTACTATCTAAAAATTATACGTTGATAACCCCGCGTTTCTTCATGGTCAAGATATATTTTTTAAAATATAACTGTAGTTCTAGCTAGAATCTAAACGAAATATCACAGTATTTTTCCTGGGTTTACAAGGCCTAAAGTAATTTGGCTCGATCCGAATTTTTCTCGTTCATAAATAATCCGTATAATTAATTATATTTGCTCACAACAATCAATATCGTACATGTATGAGTTCCTATTGATTACGTTTTTAATTAAACGTGTGTTGACTTTAAGTATTATTATTCGTCAAGTTGCGTATGCAACTACTTGCACTTTTTTTTTTTTTTAAATTTAAAACCTTTCAATTAAAAGTGAGCAGCGTATCCTATGATGCGTCACTTTTTTTGGTGTGAGTAAGAGTGATCTGAGATATTTTAGATTGGGAGAAAAACAGGTAGCACAAGTAGAGTTGCAAACGTAAAACTTATCTGAAGGTAGGTAGAAAAATGGTATCGGGCCATTGTAAGGTTTGGAACTAGGGACGTTCCGATACCACTATCGATACAATATTTGGTATCGAATCAGTATCGAAACAACGGTATTGATATCGATACAGTATTGAAAGGAAAGTATCGATATGGGTAGTATCGAATAAGTACTCACATTGTATTGTATACTGTATTGAGTATACACCGTGGTGGATTCGGAAGCACAAAATTCCAGACAAAATCATACGTTTGTAGTCAAGCAAATTATTACTTAACGAATAATAAATTGAAATACTAACACAAATGTAAAACAAGCTGCTAGCTAACAACGTTTTTTTCTATTTTATTCTACTTCTTAACAGAACCACAACGCTGCCCAGGAAGAAATACAAAAGTAACATAATAACATTTAACAAATAACGAGATGATAACAAGATAACCGAACTATCAGTGTTGCTAGATGACTTCGGCCTTCAGATGGTTTTCCCACTGAGGCCCTAAAAAATTCCCGAATATTCCCATTTATTTTTTCCTCTTACTTTTTTTAGACTTCTAAAAAGCTTCAATCGACCTTACTAGTTCGATATCGATACTGCAGATTTTCTTTCGATACTAGTATAATATCGGGTGATTCGATACCAATACGATACCAGTAGTATCGAAACAAAAGTATCGATACCTACCCATATTGGTAGTATCGGAACGTCCCTATTTGGAACTATGGTACCATCTTAGGCCACCAGAGCTCTCTGAGCTGCACTAGTTCTTTTATACCATTGCGTTTCTTGGCCCAGTTTCCTCAATTTTATTCTAATTTATAATAAGTTTTTGAAAAGCGTTTACTGTATTGGCGATAACACCACCCGTTTTTAGCGTTATTTCCGTATCTTTTTTGTTGAGATTCGGTTTTTTGGTTTCACCTGCTAATTGTTCATCAACAAATTCTAACCTAGAATGGGCCATAACACCAAAACGCAGCAAATTCTTTCACACGGGTTGGTTATTCGTCGGACCAGGCGCATGGAGACTCATACCTCCAACATGGGGGAAACTTTTGGGCCGAATCGGAGGGATTGACTTTTTGCATGCAAACATAGTTTAATTTTCAATGAATAACCTACCAAAATGCAACCTACCTCCAGATACTTAGCAAAGCTGGGGCCTATTCCTAAAAACTCTTCACTCCTCACTCTCCACTCTGAATGTGCAAACTCTCCACGAAAACTTTTCGTTCCTAGAAAGTGCAGGGCATTATGAAGATGTAGAGTGAAATGAAGAGTCAAGGTTTGCAGAGTTTTTGGTGTTCTACTCGGGTTTTGTTCCAAGAAACTCTTCAGTCCTATGAAGAGCCAATACTGTGGGTTTCAAATGAAGATTCGTCCAATTTTTTTGTAGAGTAACCAATGACTTTGCCAAATAGTTGAGTACTCTCCAAATATCATTTAGGAGATAATTTATACTTAAAATATATATGCGATAGAAGTCTTGAGTTTTTCTCGTTTAGGTGTCCTAAGAGTGAGGAAGGTTACAACAAAATAGATACACAACAACAATTCCCTCTACATTTCGAGTAGAACAAGAAAGTTGAAGTGAAAGGTTTCTAGGAACAGGAAGTTCTCCAACTCTTCGTAATTTCAATGTGAAGAGTATGAGATGAAGAGTCGCAAAGCGTGGAGTGAAGAGTTTCTAGGAATAGGTGAATCCGTTTATCACAGTACCTAAAATAATCTACACACTGTTTAAACTGATAAATCATTAAAAAATACCCCTTCACGAAAAAAATTAAAATTTATCTAAAAACATTTTCGCAGGCGTCAAATCGCTCCTAAAAATAGCACCAAAAATATTCTATTAAGGAGCTCGTGTAGTCGGACTTTTGTTCATTCAAAATTGACATCCTTCAAATATCGACGAGTTGAGTGATTTAATAGGTCATTTATTCCATTTAAGCAAATCATTATTTGGTGGAAACTGAGCAATTTAGTTGAAAACAACTTTAGAAGAACCAAAATACACTAGTTGAGGGAATGTTGTGGAAAATATATACCTTGTAGGGAGGTTAGTGAACAATGTCAGGTATCGATTAATCGAAATATAACGAACATGAGCTAGAAGGTGGAGGCCGATGCATGATGTTTTTAGCTTTACTTTAGATTGTTAAATTACGAGTATTCGTAGATTTTTGAAAAGATGTAAAATAATGCTTCAAGAGGCCTAATAACGGATCGGGTGTTTTCATGTTGTTTGCGCAAGGAAAAGATTTGGCGTAAAAAAACCTTGCATGTTAGGTACCTACGAATTGTTTAATTTACGCTGAAGGTCGAAGTGGTTCATTTATTAATTTTTCGTTCCGGTCTGCTTATCTGGCTACGATGGTTGGAAAATCTGGATTAATGTAACTCTGTGATAATGTAAGCCTATTGCCACTTGTTGATAGACTACGTCAAAAGCAGCGAAAGCTTGAAATTGCTCGAAGTGTTGTATTTTAGAACATGTATGAGGAACAGAAAAAAACTACCACCAATCATATTTCAGGAGAAAATAAAATGTAAAAATTAAATGATTCTGGAAAAATAGAAAAATATCATCCAACACACCACTTCAGTTTACCTTGATGCAAACTCCCCCCAAACTATCAGACACAATCACTCAAGAATACACGAGTTGGGCTTATTCAAATTTATCTATCAACTTTTATTGTCATTTAATCATTATCAGTATTCATCGCAACATATGGTTATGTGAATATGTATGTTGAGGAACATGGATTTACCGGAAATTAAATTTAACCGGGCGTGGAGTGACGATGAGTCAGTTGTTCACGCCCGTGATGATGCATCATTATGAGAAAACTATCATACGGATATTGCAATTATTGAAGAGGATAAGGTGTTATAAAATACATTCACATTTATTTTGTCTTCTTGGGCAAGCAGTGTCGCTTTATTGTTTATTTGATCCCCTCAACAGTCAGATTGAATTCTGCTCGATTGAAGAACTGGAGAAGATTGAATGGAACTGGAGTTGCTAATTGGGGCCGTTCAAGATGCCGTTTCCACAGGAGCGACCTATCTCTTGACTAGGGACCACCAGCTGGTTCAAGCATGGGCTCAGGGCTAGCAGGAAGAGGAAAGAGCAGTGGCAGAATTGGATCACTATTGTCACTATTATGGCCGCTTTGATTGGTTCCACCAACATTTTGTGTCATCAGACGACTATGTATAAGTCAATCAGGCATTTGGCGTAAATGTGCTCTTTGGGGGAGGAGGGGGACGAGCTTCTATAGATGTGAGGCAATGTATTTATATTATTCATTATAGAGAAGCCAACTCTTACCAGTGGATTCCATCAGAAACACAGGCGAAGATTTCAATAATCCAAGATATTTGTGACTTGAAGCACAAATATCCACAGCACCGAAGCGTTTATGAGAATATTTAAAATGTTTCATTAATTCCATCGTTCCCCAGAGCCTTTGGAAGCGAATCAAATATGGAGCAGATGTGTCGAGGGAAATTAAATAGAAACGGATCGTGCGACGTGTCATTCATAATTCAAATGATCAACTAGTGCCCTCCCATTGGAAACGTTCACACATTTCCATGAATCAGATCAGTTCACAACGCAGGTAGTTAGTAGAAGTATGGCGGATGTGAAGGCCGAGAAAAAATGCAAGAGAGCAGAGAAGCTAACAGATCGAGAGATGTACATAAGGAAAGCGATGAATGAGTACTATGGGAAATGGATGATCCTTGGAGGCATGTACATTGGCAAATGGTGGATTTTCCCCATTGAATTTGCACTGACATGTAAGAAGATGAAGGTGTTTGTACAATCTGCTTAAACGAATAGATAAATCTACTAAGCTAATCTCCGGGCTTCCCTGCCAATCGACTCCATTTGGAGACAGAAGTACATTTCAGAGCATTTTCTTATCCCTGTTATGCAGGTTGGCACATTCCAAACATGGGAATTGCTATTTACAAGTGCATTGAGGATATTGTGGTTGTCGCCGAGTCCCTGCACTTTGGGGTCTTACTTCTAATGGCGTTCCTCATATCAGCTGTTTACTTGGCTGAGAGGGAGAGGATCGACAACATTTATGAGTAAGTATAATACAAATGAGAATGAGTGTATGAATAGGATTGTGAGTTGTCGAGCCACATGAATAAACTCATCAACATGATGCTCCTATATGGGCGAAAGAGCTATAGGAAGTGGGTACTACAACTATGAGAGCACTCTAGACCCAGAAACTCAAAGGAGGATGGAGGCAATCAAGCAGGGGTCAGAGAAGAGAATAGCACTTTGTGGCTATGTAATATGCGCTGGTGAGTGCCATTTTTATATATTCTTCAGTATGTCTGGTTCAGAGCTCTTGTGTGACCATTATGTCTCTGTGGCAGGCATTTTTGCAGCGGCTGTCTGTGTGCTGATCATCAGGCCACTTCTGCAGTTTTATGTTCCTGCCTTGGTCACCCTTGGAACGCTGCCGCCAGGAGTGAATGGGTGATTTTCTGATGTGACGAGTGACAACCTGAAGACTTATATTAGCTCCCATAGGGACAACGCACCACTTATTCCATTCATACTATCTATATTCTTCAAATTTTACAGAGCCAAAGATTCATTTATATACTACTTTTGGGAAGAACATTTTGAAGGTTTTTACTGGCTGACGCTCTTTGGATATTTCACTCAGGATTTGTACACCATCATCACTGCATGTGAGTTGACATGCTCACCTTATGAGCCAGACACATGCAAATCATTCAAGGTTTTTTTATTCATTACAGTTATCATCATTGGCTACTGTACATCATTTATAGTAATAGCCGAGTCCATATATGTCCAATTGGAAGTTTTGAACATCTCCCTGCTCCGCCTCAGGCAGAGAGCGATGCATGTAACAGGGTTGAATCCTGAACAGAAAGGTGTTTATGAATTACCAGAGTATGTGTTGGCTCTGGACACCTGCGTAAAGCACTCCATCAAACAACACCAAGTGACTCTCAAGTAAGAAAAATGTTGATAGCGTCCTCTAACATCTATGGAAGTCCTATGTGGGACAATTCCATTGCTCAGAGGGCCTTTGCTAAAGTCTGTTCTCGTTGATAAAGAATACAACTGTAACTGCGATGTCACGTAATTTGAAACTGCTCAAATGTTACAGAATTTTTGAAGACTTCAAACAAATCAACTATTTGGTGCTCCTTTGGTTATCATTGGGAATAACATTCTTGTTATGCTTTTCAGTCACCCTCTTTAAGTCGGTAAGATTTTTTTAATTATTTGAGACAATTTTGGTGATGAAGGAGAGGGTGTGCTGGAGTTCATCTGTGTCTCTCCAGCCAGAGCTTGGGTCACAAGGGGCTATCTCCCTTCCTCGTCCCTCATCCTTGCCAAGGTCCCTTGGCATGACATTGGTTGTTAAGACCCAAGACCCAAAAGAAAGTGTTTTTCACCAATGTTTGGTTCCTCAGGAACAAAAGAGAACTGGTGGAGTAATGACAACTGGGATTTCTAGTTATTTCTATAAAAATAATTGTTACAGCCTTCCTTGAATAGCTAGGGTCCAAAGTTTACAGAAGTGCAACAGAAATAATAAGCTGCATGTGTTCACAGGAAGCATCACTGATATCGAAAGGAACATTTGCTTCATTTTTATTTTGCGAAACTGGAGCTGCACTTCTTGTGAGCTGGTATGGAGAACTATTGACGAGCGCTGTGAGTTGAACACATGAAACTACTCATCACTCTTCAATGGTCATACTTTTTCCAATACTGACCCTGATATATTTCTGTATTAATTTAGAGCTCAGACCCGCCGCTGATGTTGTATGACGTGGAATGGTACAAATACAGCAGTCTCATCGCTGTCTACCATGGAATGCTGGTTCAGAGATGTTCTCAACCCATGCAAATTTCAGTTGGTGGTTTTGGAGTTTTGAACAGAAACATGTTTTTAGATGTGAGCACAGCGTCATATTCAAATTTGTTGTGATCCGGTTTGTAGGGGGTCGGGAGGATCATATAAAGAGTCTGTTTCATTTCCTCCTCCACACGAGGTATCAAGTGGTTATTTGTGCTTTGGATGCAAATAGCGACCCACTACATACTCAGATGTCTGCACCAACTACTTAGAGGTCATCTAAAAACTATGATTTTCATTGATTACTGTCCAGGTAATAAAAACTGCCTTCTCCTACGCCAACATTATGCAAGCCAACAGCAACAGAAGCTAAGGCCTTGGGGGTCATTGTAGAGCTAACATATGGATATAGAGAGCACCTCACTTCACCTTAATGCAAGATGACATATCTCTACACATTTGGGGTGCCAAACACATGGAGGCCATGGAGGCGCCCACTATATGGAAATTGGAGCAAGGTTAACCAGGATTGTATTGGTCTTTTTATCAACAAATAAAGATGCACTGTGTACTGCAGCAAATCAAAGTGGAACTATTTATATTTTCCGCACCTCCCTCAGTCCATCCAATGTGCTCCAACTGTACAAGTGACATGAAGGCTGGTGGAATGGTTGATATTATAAGGAAAATTACTGGAAAATGATACCCCACACGCCTAGGTGCCAGATATCTCGCGTCCAAAATTTTGTCAAAAATGACACCCCACAAGCTTTGATCGCCGAAAATCTCGAAAATTGAAAATTCATTTTTCAATAAACACATTTTGACCCCTATCTTGAACCCCCCTTCCTCCTCAACCAAATTTGGCCCAATCAGGCTATGAAATTTTGAGGACCAAAATTAGCTCTTGCAAAGGTACCTGGCCAAAATTTCTGATTTTTAGGAAATTTTTTACTACAAAAAAAAAACTCCCGTTTTCGCTAGAACCTAATACAAGTTGGGTTTTTCAAATTTTTCAACTTCTGTTTTCGTTTAGTCATTATCAGTATTCATCATCAGCACTGCTGGGTGACGAGGAACTTCGAATTGGTTGGTAGAATAAGGGCCTTGGCCAATCTGGCAAACCCTGACAAGGAAGGAGGGGCCTTGATCACCAGGAGGACAGATCAAGGATGGGCTCAGGGCTACAAGAATGATGGAGTAGGCAAACTGGCTACAATGTTGCTATTATGGTGACGCATTGACTGGTCCGACTGACATTTTGTGTCTACATCAGACAAAGAATACAATAAGGCCTCGATGTGATTCCCTATGGAGGTGAATCTGCTTCCATAGGTCTGAGGCAATGTATTCATATTATTCATTATACAGAAGCCATTCAACTCATACCTGTAGACTCAATCGGAAACACTCGAGACGCTTTCAATAACCAATGACTTGAAGCACGAATGTCCGCGCACCAAAGCGTTTGTGAGAAGTTTGTAGAACATTTAATTAATTCAATAGTTCCCCAGAGCCCTTGAAAGAAGATCAAATATGGAACAGATGTGTCGAGGGAAGAACCGCGTCCGTGTGTCGCTGATAAATGTGATGAAATATTCAAGGAATCACATAGAGCCCTCAGATTCTAAACGTTCGTAAATTTCATAAAGTAAGATTAGTTCGAAATGCATAGAGTTAGTACAACTATGGCGGAGAATGGCATGAAGAACAGTGAAGAGAAGCTAACAGAGAGGGAGATGTACATAAGGAAAGCGATGAATGAGTACTATGGGATATGGATGATCCTTGGAGGCATGTACATTGGCAAATGGTGGATTTACCCCATAGAATTCGCCTTGACTTGTAAGAAGATGAAGATTTTTGTCCTATTTGCATAAATTAATTGATAAATCCACAAGGCTCAACTCCGCTAGTTGATTCCTTTGGGATCCTTTGGGAACACAAGTACACTTCAGAGCATTTTCTTTCTCCTGTCATGCAGGTTGGCACATTCCAAACATGGGAATTGCTATTTACAAGTGCATTGAGGATATTGTTGTTGTCGCCGAGTCCCTGCACTTTGGGGTCTTACTTCTAATGGCGTTCCTCACGACAGGTATTTATTTGTCTGAGAGGGAGAGAATTGACAACATTTACGAGTAAGTATAAAACAAACGAGAATGAGTGTGTGAATAGGATTGTGAGTTTTCCAGCTACATGAATAAACTCATCAACTTGTATACAATCCTGTTCTGACAAAAGAGCAATAGGAAGTGGCTACTACAACTATGAGAACACTCTAGACCCAGAAACTCAAAGGAAGGTGGAGGCAGTCAAGCAGGAATCAGAGAAGAGAATAGCGCTTTGTGGCTATGTAATATATGCTGGTGAGTGAGATCGTTTTACATTCTCCAGCATACGGGGTTATACAAACATACAGCACTTGTGTGACCATGATGTCTCTGTGGCAGGCATCTTTGCAGCGTCTGTCTGTGTGCTGATCATCAGGCCACTTTTACAGTTTTATGTTCCTGCCTTGGTCACCCTTGGAACACTGCCGCCAGGAGTGAATGGGTAATTTTCAGTTTGGAGTTCACTTTTCCACCACAAGTGACAAATGACAACCTGAGGACTCATGTTCACGTCCCATTGGGACAATGCATTCATACTATGTATTCTTCAAATTTTACAGAGCCAAAGATTCATTTATATACTACTTTTGGGAAGAACATTTTGAAGGTTTTTACTGGCTGACGCTCTTTGGATATTTCACTCAGGATTTGTACACCATCATCACTGCATGTGAGTTGACATGCTCACCTTATAAGCCAGACACATGCAAATCATTCAAGGCTTTTTATTCTTTACAGTTATCATCATTGGCTACTGTACATCATTTATAGTAATAGCCGAGTCCATATATGTCCAATTGGAAGTTTTGAACATCTCCCTGCTCCGCCTCAGGCAGAGAGCGATGCATGTAACAGGGTTCAATCCTGAACAGAAAGGTGTTTATGAGTTACCAGAGTATGTGTTAGCTTTGGACACCTGCGTAAAGCACTCCATCAAACAACACCAAGTGACTCTCAAGTAAGAAAAATGTTGATAGCAGGGCTCTAACTTCTATGGAAGTCCTATGTGGGACAATTCCATTGCTCAGAGGGCCTTTGCTAATGTATGTTCTTGTTGAAATGGAATACAACTGTAACTGCAATGTTATGTAATTTGATTCTGCTCAATGTTTCAGGATTTTTGAAGACTTCAAACAAATTAACTATATAGTGCTCCTATTTGTAACATTTGGAGTAACTTTCTTATTGTGCTTTTCAGTCACCCTCTTCAAATCAGTAAGACATTTCTAATTTATTTGTGTTACTTTTGGTTAAGTGGGAGTGGGTGTGCTAATGTACATCTGAATCTCTCCAGCCATAGCTTGGGTCACAAGGGGCTATCTCCCTCCCTCGTCCCTCACCTATGCCATGGTACCCTGGCATGGCTTTAGTTGTTAGGGATAGCACTGCATTGGGATGAGTGAGGGCAGTAAGTGTAAAATGTGGCTCCAGATTCATCCTTGGATTTATGGGGTCACATAAAAAAGTACAAGAGAGCAATAAGAAGGCAGTCCCACTTTCCTGAAGATGAGAGGTTCCACTAGTTGATAGGTGAATGTTGCAAAACTGCACCTGGCAAGACAAACCACGAATGTGTGGGGCAATGAGCTTTCCACTTGCCTAGCGCCTAGGCGCACCTGGACATGCTGCCATGTTGCTCCATGTTCGGCAAATGTGGCATGTGTGGAGACCCTATACACTGGCGAAAATTTTGCACAAACGTGGTTACATACATGCAGCAGATTTTTGGACAAACTTCAGTTTGGTTTGCGCTGCGTTCCTACTGTCAATGGACAATTGCTGTGCTACAATCATTCTTGCCTGATGCAATATCAAGGAAGAAAGTGTTCAGCAAAGTGTGGTTGAGGTGTTGGCCTGGAATGTGCATTGATTTAGGTCACAGCCACCCAAGCTCACGACTCAGATCAGCTCATGACTGCTAGAACTACCTACAAATGGACTCAGCTACATTCAACCATTCTCACCACCTTCTCAGAATGGTGACACCTCTAATAATGAAGATTACCACAGTGATGAGACAGAAAGTGCACTGGCTCGATGTTTATGTTTGCACAAACCCTTCATACACTATAGAACAGGTAGTCAAAGGAGCAGTTTCTGTGCAAATTATTTCAATCCTGACTAATTTTATGCGACTAGTGACGACCAGTAAAACAGCCCCATATGATTGAAACACCGAGTTTGCACAAAGTAATTTTAAAGTAAGAAGTAGACCATTCTACAGCCCTCGTTGAAAACATAGTTTTACAATTTTACAGAAATGCAACAAAAATAATAAGCTACATTTCCTCACAGGAAGCATCACTGATATCGAAGGGAACATTTGCTTCATTTTTATTATGTGAAACTGGAGCTGCACTTCTTCTCTGCTGGTATGGAGAATTATTGAGAAGCGCTGTGAGTTGAACACTAAACTTCTCATTATTTTTCAACGACCATAACTTTTCCAATACTGACCTTCATCTATTTCTGCATTGATTTAGAGCTCAGACCCGCCGCTGATGTTGTATAATGTGGAATGGTACAAATACAGTCGCCTCATTGCTGTCTACCATGGAATGCTGGTTCAAAAATGTGCTAAACCCATGCAGATTTCAGTTGGCGGTTTTGCATTTTTGAGCAGAAACATGTTTTTAGATGTAAGCATTGTGCAGTTTTTCAATTTTTTGTGATGTGGATTTGTGAGGGGGTTGGGATGAGCTTATAAGGGTCTGATTAGTTTCCACCTCTACTTGAGGTACCAGGTAGTTACTTACACTTCAGAAGCAAATAGCGACCTAAAACATATTCAAAAGCCTGCACCAACAACTGAATGATCTGTAAAAAGTAGGATTCTCTTTGATTATTGTCCAGATACTGAAGACTGCTTTCTCCTACGCCAACATTATGCAAGCCAGCAGCAACAGGACCTAAGGCCTTGGGGTCATTGAGGAGCTCCAGCCTATGGAGACAGAGAGCACCAGCCTTTACCCTTAAAGCAACTTGACAAATTTCTACACATTTGGGGAGCCAAACACATTGGAGGCGCCCACTATATGGCACTTTGAGCAGGGTTAACCAGGATTGTATTGGTCTTTATTATCTTATTTCTGTCCTAAGCAGTGTTACCCTTCACAAACACTCAGCAACAAATAATGAGACACTGTGTACTGTAGCACATCAAACTCGAACTTGGTACATTTGGTATACATTTCGATTTTGGTATATTTTCCGCACCTCCTTCAGTCTATCCAATATGCTCCAACTACACAAGTGACATAATGTTATAGGTTGGTAGAAAGGTTGTTATTTTTTTTTTTAATTCCCCTGCAACTTTTACTGCAAGCAATTACAATTTTTATTCCTGATGGTTTATTTGTTTTTGATAATACACCCGATAATACAAGCAGTTCTTGATTCTGTATCCAAGAACCCAAGATCTTCTTACTATTGTGAAGTGTGAGCTAACTAAAGGAGTCTCATACACTTTGATGCACTGTTTATTATGCGTTACTGTTATGGGAATGGGACAGCGATTAATCAACGGTTAACTAATTCTTCAGGTCACACTAGTAGAACCATCAGCAGTGCAGGTAGCTGACTCAGCTGTCTGCATTAAAGTTAAAGTCTTCTGCTACCCAACTCCGTAACACTACCTCCATGATATTAGCTACCATTTGTTCATCATCCATTATTACTCGGTCAACACCTATCTTCATGGTAAAAATATCTCATTATACTCGTATATAAACGAGTAATAATGGATGATGAACAAATGAAGGCCGAAGCCAATAGTTGCTGAAGGGATACATGCGGTTTGTTTACTTTTGGGAATGTGACAGTTTTCAGATTCAAGAAGCAAATTTTCTTTTGTGTTGTCTATAATTATAGTAACTGCCTTATTTTATCGCCTCCCGGGCTGTAACAGGAGGGTCACTACGACAAAGTGCTGTTACGGACAAATTGACTGTTTCAACTGATATTTTGTGTCTGCAGGCATCAGTATCAGACAAAGAATTCAATCAGGCATTTAGTCTGACCCTATGGAGGTGAATCTGCTGCCATAGATGTGGTGCAACGTATTTATTATTCATTATAGAGAAGCCGGTAAAATCATACCAATGGATTCCATCAGAAATGCCGGCAACGCTTTCTATAACCAATGACTTGAAGCACGAATAAACGCGTACCGAAGTGATGTAGAATGTTTAATTAATTCCATCGTTCCCCAGAGCCTTTTGAAGCGAATCAAATATGGAGCAGATGTGTCGAGGGAAATTGAATAGAAACGCGTCCGTGTGTCTGTGATAAATGTGATGAAATACAATGAAATATTCAAGGAATTACATAGTGACCTCAGATTCTGAATATTCGTAAATTTCATAAAGTAAGATTAGTTTGAAATGCATGGAGTTAGTACAACAATGGCGGAGAATGACAAGAAGAACGGGGAACAGAAGCTCACAGATCGAGAGATGTACATAAGGAAAGCGATGAATGAGTACTATGGGAAATGGATGATCCTTGGAGGCATGTACATTGGCAAATGGTGGATTTTCCCCATTGAATTTGCACTAACATGTAAGAAGATGAAGATGTTCGTACAATCTGCTTGAACGAATAGATAAATCTACTAAGCTAATCTCCACCAATTGACTCCATTTGGGAACACAAGAACGCTTCAGAGCATTTTCTTTCTCCTGTTGACTCAGGTTGGCACATTCCAAACATGGGAATTGCGATTTACAAGTGCATTGAGGATATTGTGGTTGTCGCTGAGTCCCTGCACTTTGGGGTCTTACTTCTAATGGCGTTCCTCATGTCAGCTGTTTATTTGGCTGAGAGGAAGAGGATCGACAACATTTACGAGTAAGTGTAAAATAAATGAGAATAAGTGTGTGAGTAATATTGTGGGTTGTCCAGCCACATAAATAAACTCATCAACTTGTATAAAATCCTGTTCTGACAAAAGAGCAATAGGAAGTGGCTACTACAACTATGAGAACACTCTAGACCCAGAAACTCAAAGGAGGATGGAGGCAATCAAGCAGGAGTCAGAGAAGAGAATAGCGCTTTGTGGCTATGTAATATGCGCAGGTGAGTGCCATTTTTATATATTCTTCAGCATGTCTGGTTCAGAGCTCTTGTGAGACCATGATGTCTCTGTGGCAGGCATTTTTGCAGCGGCTGTTTGTGTGCTGATCATCAGGCCACTTCTGCAGTTTTATGTTCCTGCATTGGTCACCCTTGGAAATCTGCCACCAGGAGTCAATGGGTGATTTTCTGATGTGACGAATGACGACCTGAAGACACATATTAGCTCCCATAGGGAGAATGCACCACTTATTTCATTCATACTATCTATTCCTCACATTTTACAGAGCCAAAGATTCATTTATATACTACTTTTGGGAAGAACATTTTGATGGTTTTTACTGGCTGACGCTTTTTGGATATTTCACTCAGGATTTGTACACCATCATCACTGCATGTGAGTTGACATGCTCACCTTATGAGTCAGACACATGCAAATCATTCAAGGTTTTTTTATTCATTACAGTTATCATCATTGGCTACTGTACATCATTTATAGTAATAGCCGAGTCCATATATGTCCAATTGGAAGTTTTGAACATCTCCTTGCTCCGCCTCAGGCAGAGAGCAATGCATGTAACAGGGTTGAATCCTGAACAGAAAGGTGTTTATGAATTACCAGAGTATGTGTTGGCTCTGAACACCTGCGTAAAGCACTCCATCAAACAACACCAAGTGACTCTCAAGTAAGAAAAATGTTGATAGCAGGGCTCAAACATCTATGGAAGCCCTATGTGGGACAATTCCTTTGCTCGGAGGTCCTTTGCTAAAGTCTGTTCTCGTTAATAAAGAATACAACTGTAACTGTGCGATGTCACGTAATTTGATACTGCTCAAATGTTTCAGAATTTTCAACGACTTTAAACAAATCAACTATTTGGTGCTCCTTTTCTTAACATTTGGAGTAACGTTCTTATTGTGCTTTTCAGTGACCCTCTTCAAGTCGGTAAGATATTTCTAATTTATTGGAGTATGTTTTATTGAAGAAGGAGAGGGTGGCTAAGGCACATCATATCTCTCCAGCCGGAGCTTGGGTCACAATGGGTCATCTCCCTCCCTTGTCCCTTATCCACAATTAGGTCACCCATACATGAATTTTGTTGTTTGGGAAAGCCAAAAGCACTGTATTAGGTTGAGTGACGGCAGTAAGGGTTCAATGTGGCTCTAGATTGCCATATTCATGCTTAGTTCTATGAGGTGGAATAATGACAACTGGAACTTCCAGTTATTTCTAAAGAAAACTGCTACAGCCTTCCTTGAATAGCTAGGGCCCAAAGTTTACGGAAATGCAACATAAATAATAAGCTACATTACTTCACAGGATGCATCACTGATATCGAAAGGAACATTCGCTTCATTTTTATTTTGCGAAACTGGAGCTGCACTTCTTCTGTGCTGGTATGGAGAACTATTGACGAGTGCTGTGAGTTGAACACATAAGACTTCTCATCACATTTCATTGACCGTAATTTTTCCAATACTGATCTTCATCTATTTCTGTATTAATTTAGAGCTCAGACCCGCCGCTGATGTTGTATGACGTGGAATGGTACAAATACAGCAGTCTCATTGCTGTCTACCATGGAATGCTGATTCAGAGATGTGCTAAACCCATGGAGGTTTCAGTTGGCGGTTTTGCATTTTTGAGCAGAAACATGTTTTTAGATGTAGGTAAGCACATTGCCATTTCCAAATATTATAAGGATCTGTTTAATTGCCACCTCCACGTGAGGTATCAGGTAGTGTTAGTGGGTAGGTAGGTAGGTTGGACATTGGAAACAAAGAGCGATCCACAACATACTCAAAAGCCTGCACCAAAGCTAAGATTCTCCTTGATTACTGTCCAGATACTGAAGACGGCTTTCTCCTACGCCAACATTATGCAAGCCAACAGCAACAGGACCTAATGCCTTATGGAGATAGAGAGCACCTCACTTCACCTTAATGCAACATCACGAATCTTCACACAATTGGGAAGCCAAACTCATTGAATGCGCTCACTGTTTGGCAATTTGAGCAAAATTAACCTGAATCGTATTAGTCATTTTTCTAATTTCTGTCCAAAGCATTGTTGCCCTTCACACACACTCAGCAACGAATAAAGATGTACTGTGTACTGTAGCACATAAAACTCGAACTTGTTATATTTTCCTCACCTCCCTCCGTCCATCCAAAGCTACCTCGAGTGATAGCAAATTTAATTCTGAGGATTTAGCTAATTTTACTCACACATAAGTGATATGACAGAGAACAATCTAATTTCATCAACCGTATAATTAAAACTCTTCAACTACAACTTCAATAACTGTATCGTGTTACAACTCATAACCTACAAGACCTACCAACTCACCTGGGCCCAACATGGCCTTCTCAAAACGATAACACGACAGTGTTGCCAGCCTTGCCTCTGAATTGGCAATATACTACAATAAGAAAGCTGTTTCATACTGTCATTTGGTCGCCATAATGCATTTGGTCATCATGAGTATTCATTCTCACAGATCTGGATTGACTGGAAGCATGAATTAAGAGCCAAAATGATTTTATTCAATCTACACGGTGGAGCGCGGTAACTTGCTTATTGGACATAAAATAAAATGATATTAAACATTTCAAAACTTCAAATTGTATTTTTTTCAAATGTACAGTGACATTCGAACTTTGATATTACGAGGTTTCAAAAAGTGTATCATATCAATAATATCAATCAATTTCTTGAGATTTGTTGACTTCTTGACATTTTTCTGTGGAGGTATCTGAAATATCCTTGTGTTTGACAATCGTCCGCGGTCCTTAGACGCCATACAGGACAAAAAATGAATATTCAGTTTTAAAGGTAGATTTTTGGCCAAAGTTGGACTTGGAATCGTAGATTAGGCCCTATTGCGTTGCCACAAATCTAAACTTAATTAAAAGCACTCATTCTGGAGGCTAAATTCAATAAAAACGATTGGACTTAGCGACTTTGGCAACAGAATTTAATGAACCTGACCTACCAACTTTCATACCAAAGCCGTTGTCTGAAGTTGTCAATCACTCGCAATGTCAAAAGGTATATTTGCGATTTCTCAACTACTCAAAATAGTATTTTCGCTCCATGTGTAGTTGGAGTGGGGGAAATGGAAAAAATATTCAGTTTTCATCAGAAAATTGAGTTGGGTATGTCAGTCGATGGTAAATGCGATGCCGATTTCATTGAAAATAGTATTTTCGCTCCAAGTGTAGTTGGAGTGGGGGAAATGGACAAAATACTCAGTTTTAATGAAAAAATTGAGTTGGGTATGTCGGTCGATGGTGAAAGCGATGCCGATTTCATTAAAAATATTATTTTCGCTCCATGTGTAGTTGGAGTGGGGGAAATGGACAAAATATTCAGTTTTCATCAGAAAATTGAGTTGGGTATGTTGGTCGATGGTAGATGCAATGCCGATTTCATTGAAAATAGTATTTTCGCTCCATGTGTAGTTGGAGTGGGGGAAATGGACAAAATATTCAGTTTTCATCAGAAAATTGAGTTGGGTATGTCGGTCGATGGTCAATGCAATGCCGATTTCATTAAAAATATTATTTTCGCTCCAAGTGTAGTTGGAGTGGGGGAAATGGACAAAATATTCAGTTTTCATCAGAAAATTGAGTTGGGTATGTCGGTCGATGGTAAATGCGATGCCGATTTCATTAAAAATATTATTTTCGCTCCATGTGTAGTTGGAGTGGGGGAAATGAACAAAATATTCAGTTTTCATCAGAAAATTGAGTTGGGTATGTCAGTCGATGGTAAATGCGATGCCGATTTCATTAAAAATATTATTTTCGCTCCATGTGTAGTTGGAGTGGGGAAAATGAACAAAATATTCAGTTTTCATCAGAAAATTGAGTTGGGTATGTCAGTCGATGGTAAATGCGATGAAGATTTCATTGAAAATAGTATTTTCGCTCCAAGTGTAGTTGGAGTGGGAGAAATGGACAAAATATTCAGTTTTCATCAGAAAATTGGGTTGGGTATGTCAGTCGATGGTAAATGCGATGCCGATTTCATTGAAAATAGTATTTTCGCTCCAAGTGTAGTTGGAGTGGGAAAATGGACAAAATACTCAGTTTTAATGAAAAAATTGAGTTGGGTATGTCGGTCGATGGTAAATGCGATGCCGATTTCATTAAAAATATTATTTTCGCTCCAAGTGTGGTTGGAGTGGGGGAAATGGACAAAATATTCAGTTTTAATGAAAAAATTGAGTTGGGTATGTCGGTCGATTGTAAATGCGATGCCGATTTCATTAAAAATATTATTTTCGCTCCATGTGTAGTTGGAGAGGGGGAAATGGACAAAATATTCAGTTTTAATGAAAAAATTGAGTTGGGTATGTCGGTCGATTGTAAATGCGATGCCGATTTCATTAAAAATATTATTTTCGCTCCATGTGTAGTTGGAGTGGGGGAAATGGACAAAATATTCAGTTTTCATCAGAAAATTGAGTTGGGTATGTCGGTCGATGGTAAATGCGATGCCGATTTCATTAAAAATATTATTTTCGCTCCAAGTGTAGTTGGAGTGGGGAAATGGACAAAGTATTCAGTTTTAATGAAAAAATTGAGTTGGGTATGTCGGTCGATGGTAAATGCGATGCCGATTTCATTAAAAATATTATTTTCGCTCCATGTGTAGTTGGAGTGGGGGAAATGGACAAAATATTCAGTTTTCATCAGAAAATTGAGTTGGGTATGTCGGTCGATGGTAAATGCGATGCCGATTTCATTAAAAATATTATTTTCGCTCCATGTGTAGTTGGAGTGGGGGAAATGGACAGAATATTCAGTTTTCATCAGAAAATTGAGTTGGGTATGTCAGTCGATGGTAAATGCGATGCCGATTTCATTAAAAATATTATTTTCACTCCAAGTGTAGTTGGAGAGGGGGAAATGGACAAAATATTCAGTTTTCATCAGAAAATTGAGTTGGGTATGTCGGTCGATGGTAAATGCGATGCCGATTTCATTAAAAATATTATTTTCGCTCCAAGTGTTGTTGGAGTGGGGGAAATGGACAAAGTATTCAGTTCTCATCAGAAAATTGAGTTGGGTATGTCAGTCGATGGTAAATGCGATGCCGATTTCATTAAAAATATTATTTTCGCTCCAAGTGTAGTTGGAGAGGGGGAAATGGACAAAATATTCAGTTTTCATCAGAAAATTGAGTTGGGTATGTCGGTCGATGGTAAATGCGATGCCGATTTCATTAAAAATATTATTTTCGCTCCAAGTGTTGTTGGAGTGGGGGAAATGGACAAAGTATTCAGTTCTCATCAGAAAATTGAGTTGGGTATGTCAGTCGATGGTAAATGCGATGCCGATTTCATTAAAAATATTATTTTCACTCCAAGTGTAGTTGGAGAGGGGGAAATGGACAAAATATTCAGTTTTCATCAGAAAATTGAGTTGGGTATGTCGGTCGATGGTAAATGCGATGCCGATTTCATTAATAATATTATTCTCGCTCCAAGTGTTGTTGGAGTGGGGGAAATGGACAAAGTATTCAGTTTTCATCAGAAAATTGAGTTGGGTATGTCGGTCGATGGTAAATGCGATGCCGATTTCATTAATAATATTATTCTCGCTCCGAATGTAGTTGGAGTGGGGGAAATGGACAAAATATTCAGTTTTCATCAGAAAATTGAGTTGGGTATGTCGGTCGATGGAAAATGCGATGCCGATTTCATTAAAATATTATTTTCGCTCCAAGTGTAGTTGGAGTGGGGGAAATGGACAAAATATTCAGTTTTAATGAAAAAATTGAGTTGGGTATGTCGGTCGATGGTAAATGCGATGCCAATTTCATTAAAAATATTATTTTCGCTCCAAGTGTAGTTGGAGAGGGGGAAATGGACAAAATATTCAGTTCCCATCAGAAAATTGAGTTGGGTATGTCGGTCGATGGTAAATGCAATGCCGATTTCATTAAAAATATTATCTTCGCTCCAAGTGTAGTTGGAGAGGGGGAAATGGACCAAATATTCAGTTTTAATGAAAAAATTGAGTTGGGTATGTCGGTCGATGGTAAATGCAATGCCGATTTCATTAAAAATATTATCTTCGCTCCAAGTGTAGTTGGAGAGGGGGAAATGGACCAAATACTCAGTTTTGATGAAAAAATCGAGTTGGGTATGTCGGTCAATGGTGAATGCAATGCCGATTTGATTAAAAATATTACTTTCACTCCAACTGTAGCTCCAACTCGAATTTTTCTTAAAACTGAATATTTTGTCCATTTCTCCCTCTCCAACTACACTTGGAGCAAAAATAATATTTTTAATGAAATCGGCATCGCATTTACCATCGACCGACATACCCAACTCAATTTTTTCATTAAAACTGAGTATTTTGTCCTTTTCCCCCACTCCAACTACACTTGGAGCGAAAATAATATTTTTAATGAAATCGGCATCGCATTTACCATCAACCGACATACCCAACTCAAATTTTTCATTAAAACTGAATATTTTGTCCATTTCCCCCTCTCCAACCACACTTGGAGCGAAGATAATATTTTTAATGAAATCGGCATTGCATTCACCATCGACCGACATACCCAACTCAATTTTTTCATTAAAACTGAATATTTTGTCCATTACCCCCACTCCAACTACACTTGGAGCGAAAATAATATTTTTAATGAAATCGGCATCGCATTTACCATCGACCGACATACCCAACTCAATTTTCTGATGAAAACTGAATATTTTGTCCATTTCCCCCTCTCCAACTACACTTGGAGCGAAAATAATATTTTAAATGAAATCGGCATCGCATTTACCATCGACCGACATACCCAACTCAATTTTCTGATGAAAACTGAATATTTTGTCCATTTCCCCCTCTCCAACTACTCATGGAGCGAAAATAATATTTTTAATGAAATCGGCATCGCATTTACCATCGACCGACATACCCAACTCAATTTTTTCATTAAAACTGAATATATTGTCCATTTCCCCCACTCCAACTACACATGGAGCGAAAATAATATTTTTAATGAAATCGGCATCGCATTTACCATCGACCGACATACCCAACTCAATTTTCTGTCATGAAAAACTGAATATTTTGTCCATTTCCCCCACTCCAACTACACTTGGAGCGAAAATAATATTTTTAATGAAATCGGCATCGCATTTACCATCGACCGACATACCCAACTCAATTTTCTGATGAAAACTGAATATTATGTCCATTTCCCCCTCTCCAACTACACTTGGAGCGAAAATAATATTTTTTAATGAAATCGGCATCGCATTACCATCGACCGACATACCCAACTCAATTTTTCTGATGAAAACTGAATATTATGTCCATTTCCCCCACTCCAACTACACTTGGAGCGAAAATAATATTTTTAATGAAATCGGCATCGCATTTACCATCGACCGACATACCCAACTCAATTTTCTGATGAAAACTGAATATTTTGTCCATTTCCCCATCTCCCAACTACACTTGGAGCGAAAATAATATTTTTAATGAAATCGGCATCGCATTTACCATCGACCGACATACCCAACTCAATTTTCTGATGAAAACTGAATATTTTGTCCATTTCCCCCACTCCAACTACACATTGGAGCGAAAATAATATTTTTAATGAAATCGGCATCGCATTTACCATCGACCGACATACCCAACTCAATTTTCTGATGAAAACTGAATATTTTGTCCATTTCCCCACTCCAACTACACTTGGAGCGAAAATAATATTTTAATGAAATCGGCATCGCATTTACCATCGACCGAACATACCCAACTCAATTTTTCATTAAAACTGAATATTTTGTCCATTTCCCCCACTCCAACTACACTTGGAGCGAAATAATATTTTTAATGAAATCGGCATCGCATTTACCATCGACCGACATACCCAACTCAATTTTTCTGATGAAAACTGAATATTTGTCCATTTCCCCCATCTCCAACTACACTTGGAGCGAAAATAATATTTTTAATGAAATCGGCATCGCATTTACCATCGACCGACATACCCAACTCAATTTTTCTGATTGAAAACTGAATATTTTGTCCATTCCCCCACTCCAACTACACATTGGAGCGAAAATATATTTTAATGAAATCGGCCATCGCATTTACCATCGACCCGACATACCCAACTCAATTTTCTGATGGAAAACTGAATATTATGTCCATTTCCCCCATCTCCAACTACACATTGAGCGAAAATAATATTTTTAATGAATCGGCATCGCATTTACCATCGACCGACATACCCAACTCAATTTTCATTAAAACTGAATATTTTGTCCATTTCCCCCACTCCAACAACCTTGGAGCGAAAATAATATTTTTAATGAAATCGGCACCGCATATTTACCATCGACCGACATACCCAACTCAATTTTCTGATTGAAACTGAATATTATGTCCCTTTCCCCCCACTCCAACTACACTTGGAGCGAAAATAATATTTTTAATGAAATCGGCATCGCATTACCATCGAACGACATTACCCAACTCAATTTTTTCATTAAAACTGAATATTTTGTCCATTTCCCCCACTCCAACTACACTGGAGCGAAATAATATTTTTAATGAAATCGGCATCGCATTTACCATGACCGACATACCCAACTCAATTTTTTCATTCAAAACTGAATATTTTGTCCATTTCCCCCTCTCAACTACACTTGGAGCGAAAATAATATTTTAATGAAATCGGCATCGCATTTACCATCGACCGACATACCCAACTCAATTTTCTGATGAAAAATGAATATTTTGTCCATTTCCCCCTCTCCAACTACACTTGGAGCGAAAATAATATTTTTAATGAAATCGGCATGCATTTACCATCGACCGACATACCCAAACTCAATTTTTCATGAAAACTGAATATTTTGTCCATTTCCCCCACTCCAACTACACTTGGAGCGAAAATAATATTTTATATGAAATCGGCATCGCATTACCATCGACCGACATACCAACTCAATTTTCTGATGAAAACTGAATACTATTGTCCATTTCCCCCCTCTCCAACTACACTTGGAGCGAAAATAATATTTTTAATGAAATCGGCATTGCATTTACCATCGACCGACATACCCAACTCAATTTTCTGATGAAAACTGAATATTTTGTCCATTTCCCCTACTCCAACTACACTTGGAGCGAAAATAATATTTTAATGAAATCGGCATCGCATTTACCATCGACCGACATACCCAACTCAATTTTCTGATGAAAACTGAATATTTTGTCCATTTCCCCCCACTCCAACTACACTATGGAGCGAAAATAATATTTTAATGAAATCGGCATCGCATTTACCATCGACCGACATACCCAACTCAATTTTCTGATGAAAACTGAATATTTGTCCATTTCCCCCCACTCCAACTACACCTGGAGCGAAAATAATATTTTTAATGAAATCGGCATCGCATTTACCATCGACCGACATACCCAACTCAATTTTTCTGATTAAAACTGAATATTTTGTCCATTTCCCCCACTCCAACTACACCTGGAGCGAAAATAATATTTTTAATGAAATCGGCATCGCATTTACCATCGACCGACATACCCAACTCAATTTTCCTGATGAAAACTGAATATTTTGTCCATTTCCCCCCTCTCCAACTACACTTGGAGCGAAAATAATATTTTTAATGAAATCGGCATCGCATTTACCATCGACCGACATACCCAACTCAATTTTCTGATGTGAAAACTGAATATTTTGTCCATTACCCCCACTCCAACTACACTTGGAGCGAAAATAATATTTTTAATGAAATCGGCATCGCATTTACCATCGACCGACATACCCAACTCAATTTTTCTGATGAAAACTGAATATTTATGTCCATTTCCCCCTCTCCAACTACACTTGGAGCGAAAATAATATTTTTAATGAAATCGGCATCGCATTTACCATCGACCGACATACCCAACTCAATTTTCTGATTGAAAACTGAATATTTTGTCCATTTCCCCCCTCTCCAACTACACATGGAGCGGAAAATATATTTTTAATGAAATCGGCATCGCATTTACCATCGACCGACATACCCAACTCAATTTTTTCTGATGAAAACTGAATATTTGTCCATTTCCCCCACTCCAAACTACACATTGGAGCGAAAATAATATTTTTAATGAAATCGGCATCGCATTTACCATCGACCGACATACCCAACTCAATTTTTCTATTAAAACTGAATATTTTGTCCATTTCCCCCTCTCCAACTACACTTGGAGCGAAAATAATATTTTTTAATGAAATCGGCATCGCATTTACCATCGACCGACATACCCAACTCAATTTTTCTGATGAAAACTGAATATTTTGTCCATTACCCCCACTCCAACTACACTTGGAGCGAAAATAATATTTTTAATGAAATCGGCATTCGCATTACCATCGACCGACATACCCAACTCAATTTTTCTATTAAAACTGAATATTTGCCATTTCCCCCACTCTCAACTACACTTGGAGCGAAAATAATATTTTTAATGAATCGGCATCGCATTTACCATCGACGACATACCCAACTCAATTTTCTGATGAAAACTGAATATTTTGTCCATTTCCCCCTCTTCCAACTACACTTGGAGCGAAATAATATTTTTAATGAAATCGGCATCGCATTACCAATCGACCGACATACCCAACTCAATTTTTTCATATAAAACTGAATATTTTGTCCATTCCCCCATCTCCAACTACACATGGAGCGAAAATAATATTTTTAATGAAATCGGCATCGCATTTACCATCGAACCGACATACCCAACTCAATTTTTTTCATAAAATGAATATTTTGTCCATTTCCCCCACCCAATACACTTGGAGCGAAAATAATATTTTTAATGAAATCGGCCATCGCATTTACCATCGACCGACATACCCAACTCAATTTTCTGATGAAAACTGAATATTTTGTCCATTTCCCCCCTCCAACTACACTTGGAGCGAAAATAATATTTTTAATGAAATCGGCATCGCATTTACCATCGACCGACATACCCAACTCAATTTTTGATGAAAACTGAATATTTTGTCCATTTCCCCCACTCCAACTACACTTGGAGCGAAAATAATATTTTTAATGAAATCGGCATCGCATTTACCATCGACCGACATACCCAACTCAATTTTTCATTAAAACTGAATATTTTGTCCATTTCCCCCACTCCAACTACACTTGGAGCGAAAATAATATTTTTAATGAAATCGGCATCGCATTTACCATCGACCGACATACCCAACTCAATTTTCTGATGAAAACTGAATATTTTGTCCATTTCCCCC
>CM034009.1:10026298-10048672 GCA_019603395.1 Cyrtorhinus lividipennis | reverse complement strand
GTGTAGTTGGAGTGGGGGAAATGGACAAAATATTCAGTTTTAATGAAAAAATTGAGTTGGGTATGTCGGTCGATGGTAAATGCGATGCCGATTTCATTAAAAATATTATTTTCGCTCCAAGTGTAGTTGGAGTGGGGGAAATGGACAAAATAGTCAGTTTTAATCAGAAAAATTGAGTTGGGTATGTCGGTCGATGGTAAATGCGATGCCGATTTCATTAAAAATATTATTTTCGCTCCAGTGTAGTTGGAGTGGGGGAAATGGACCAAATATTCAGTTTTAATGAAAAAATTGAGTTGGGTATGTCGGTCGATGGTAAATGCGATGCCGATTTCATTAAAAATATTATTTTCGCTCCAAGTGTAGTTGGAGTGGGGGAAATGGACAAAATATTCAGTTTTAATAGAAAAAATTGAGTTGGGTATGTCGGTCGATGGTAAATGCGATGCCGATTTCATTAAAAATATTATTTTCGCTCCATGTGTAGTTGGAGTGGGGGAAATGGACAAAATATTCAGTTTTAATGAAAAAATTGAGTTGGGTATGTCGGTCGATGGTAAATGCGATGCCGATTTCATTAAAAATATTATTTTCGCTCCAAGTGTAGTTGGAGTGGGGGAAATGGACAAAATATTCAGTTTTCATCAGAAAATTGAGTTGGGTATGTCGGTCGATGGTAAATGCGATGCCGATTTCATTAAAAATATTATTTTCGCTCCAAGTGTAGTTGGAGTGGGGGAAATGGACAAAATATTCAGTTTTAATGAAAAAATTGAGTTGGGTATGTCGGTCGATGGTAAATGCGATGCCGATTTCATTAAAAATATTATTTTCGCTCCAAGTGTAGTTGGAGTGGGGGAAATGGACAAAATATTCAGTTTTAATAGAAAAAATTGAGTTGGGTATGTCGGTCGATGGTAAATGCGATGCCGATTTCATTAAAAATATTATTTTCGCTCCAAGTGTAGTTGGAGTGGGGGAAATGGACAAAATATTCAGTTTTAATGAAAAAATTGAGTTGGGTATGTCGGTCGATGGTAAATGCGATGCCGATTTCATTAAAAATATTATTTTCGCTCCAAGTGTAGTTGGAGTGGGGGAAATGGACAAAATATTCAGTTTTAATGAAAAAATTGAGTTGGGTATGTCGGTCGATGGTAAATGCGATGCCGATTTCATTAAAAATATTATTTTCGCTCCAAGTGTAGTTGGAGTGGGGGAAATGGACAAAATATTCAGTTTTCATCAGAAAAATTGAGTTGGGTATGTCGGTCGATGGTAAATGCGATGCCGATTTCATTAAAAATATTATTTTCGCTCCAATGTGTAGTTGGAGTGGGGGAAATGGACAAAATATTCAGTTTTCATCAGAAAATTGAGTTGGGTATGTCGGTCGATGGTAAATGCGATGCCGATTTCATTAAAAATATTATTTTCGCTCCAAGTGTAGTTGGAGTGGGGGAAATGGACAAAATATTCAGTTTTAATAGAAAAATTGAGTTGGGCATGTCGGTCGATGGTAAATGCGATGCCGATTTCATTAAAAATATTATTTTCGCTCCAAGTGTAGTTGGAGTGGGGGAAATGGACAAAATATTCAGTTTTAATGGAAAAATTGAGTTGGGTATGTCGGTCGATGGTAAATGCGATGCCGATTTCATTAAAAATATTATTTTCGCTCCAAGTGTAGTTGGAGTGGGGGAAATGGACAAAATATTCAGTTTTCATCAGAAAATTGAGTTGGGTATGTCGGTCGATGGTAAATGCGATGCCGATTTCATTAAAAATATTATTTTCGCTCCAAGTGTAGTTGGAGTGGGGGAAATGGACAAAATATTCAGTTTTAATGAAAAAATTGAGTTGGGTATGTCGGTCGATGGTAAATGCGATGCCGATTTCATTAAAAATATTATTTTCGCTCCAAGTGTAGTTGGAGTGGGGGAAATGGACAAAATATTCAGTTTTAATGAAAAAATTGAGTTGGGTATGTCGGTCGATGGTAAATGCGATGCCGATTTCATTAAAAATATTATTTTCGCTCCAAGTGTAGTTGGAGTGGGGGAAATGGACAAAATATTCAGTTTTAATGAAAAAATTGAGTTGGGTATGTCGGTCGATGGTAAATGCGATGCCGATTTCATTAAAAATATTATTTTCGCTCCAAGTGTAGTTGGAGTGGGGGAAATGGACAAAATATTCAGTTTTCATCAGAAAAATTGAGTTGGGTATGTCGGTCGATGGTAAATGCGATGCCGATTTCATTAAAAATATTATTTTCGCTCCAAGTGTAGTTGGAGTGGGGGAAATGGACAAAATATTCAGTTTTCATCAGAAAAATTGAGTTGGGTATGTCGGTCGATGGTAAATGCGATGCCGATTTCATTAAAAATATTATTTTCGCTCCAAGTGTAGTTGGAGTGGGGGAAATGGACAAAATATTCAGTTTTCATCAGAAAATTGAGTTGGGTATGTCGGTCGATGGTAATGCGATGCCGATTTCATTAAAAATATTATTTTCGCTCCAAGTGTAGTTGGAGTGGGGGAAATGGACAAAATATTCAGTTTTAATGAAAAATTGAGTTGGGTATGTCGGTCGATGGTAAATGCGATGCCGATTTCATTAAAAATATTATTTTCGCTCCAAGTGTAGTTGGAGTAGGGGGAAATGGACAAAATATTCAGTTTTAATGAAAAAATTGAGTTGGGTATGTCGGTCGATGGTAAATGCGATGCCGATTTCATTAAAAATATTATCTTCGCTCCGAATGTAGTTGGAGTGGGGGAAATGGACAAAATACTCAGTTTTAATGAAAAAATTGAGTTGGGTATGTCGGTCGATGGTAAATGCGATGCCGATTTCATTAAAAATATTATTTTCGCTCCAAGTGTAGTTGGAGTGGGGGAAATGGACAAAATATTCAGTTTTCATCAGAAAATTGAGTTGGGTATGTCGGTCGCTGGTAAATGCGATGCCGATTTCATTAAAAATATTATTTTCGCTCCAAGTGTAGTTGGAGAGAGAGAAATGGACAAAATATTCAGTTTTAAGAAAAAATCGAGTTGGAGCTACAGTTGGAGTGAAAGTAATATTTTTAATCAAATCGGCATTGCATTCACCATTGATCGACATACCCAACTCGATTTTTTCATCAAAACTGAGTATTTTGTCCATTTCCCCCTCTCCAACTACACTTGGAGCGAAGATAATTTTTTAATGAAATCGGCATTGCATTTACCATCGACCGACATACCCAACTCAATTTTCTGATGAAAACTGAATATTTTGTCCATTTCCCCCTCTCCAACTACACTTGGAGCGAAAATAATATTTTCAATGAAATTGGCATCGCATTTACCATCGACCGACATACCCAACTCAATTTTCTGATGTAAACTGAATATTTTGTCCATTTCCCCCACTCCAACTACACTTGGAGCGAAAATAATATTTTTAATGAAATCGGCATCGCATTTACCATCGACCGACATACCCAACTCAATTTTCTGATGAAAACTGAATATTTTGTCCATTTCCCCCTCTCCAACTACACTTGGAGCGAAAATAATATTTTTAATGAAATCGGCATCGCATTTACCATCGACCGACATACCCAACTCAATTTTCTGATGAAAACTGAATATTTTGTCCATTTCCCCCACTCCAACTACACTTGGAGCGAAAATAATATTTTTAATGAAATCGGCATCGCATTTACCATCGACCGACATACCCAACTCAATTTTCTGATGAAAACTGAATATTTTGTCCATTTCCCCCACTCCAACTACACTTGGAGCGAAGATAATATTTTTAATGAAATCGGCATTGCATTTACCATCGACCGACATACCCAACTCAATTTTTTCATTAAAACTGAATATTTTGTCCATTACCCCCACTCCAACTACACTTGGAGCGAAAATAATATTTTAAATGAAATCGGCATCGCATTTACCATCGACCGACATACCTAACTCAATTTTCTGATGAAAACTGAATATTTTGTCCATTTCCCCCACTCCAACTACACATGGAGCGAAAATAATATTTTTAATGAAATCGGCATCGCATTTACCATCGACCGACATACCCAACTCAATTTTTTCATTAAAACTGAATATTTTGTCCATTTCCCCCACTCCAACTACACTTGGAGCGAAAATAATATTTTTAATGAAATCGGCATCGCATTTACCATCGACCGACATACCCAACTCAATTTTCTGATGAAAACTGAATATTTTGTCCATTTCCCCCACTCCAACTACACTTGGAGCGAAAATAATATTTTTAATGAAATCGGCATCGCATTTACCATCGACCGACATACCCAACTCAATTTTCTGATGAAAACTGAATATTTTGTCCATTTCCCCCACTCCAACTACACATGGAGCGAAAATAATATTTTTAATGAAATCGGCATCGCATTTACCATCGACCGACATACCCAACTCAATTTTTTCATTAAAACTGAATATTTTGTCCATTTCCCCCACTCCAACTACACATGGAGCGAAAATAATATTTTTAATGAAATCGGCATTGCATTTACCATCGACCGACATACCCAACTCAATTTTTTCATTAAAACTGAATATTTTGTCCATTTCCCCCACTCCAACTACACATGGAGCGAAATATAATATTTTTAATGAAATCGGCATCGCATTTACCATCGACCGACATACCCAACTCAATTTTCTGATGAATACTGAATATTTTGTCCATTTCCCCCACTCCAACTACACTTGGAGCGAAAATAATATTTTTAATGAAATCGGCATCGCATTTACCATCGACCGACATACCCAACTCAATTTTCTGATGAAAACTGAATATTTTGTCCATTTCCCCCACTCCAACTACACTTGGAGCGAAAATAATATTTTTAATGAAATCGGCATCGCATTTACCATCGACCGACATACCCAACTCAATTTTCTGATGAAAACTGAATATTTTGTCCATTTCCCCCACTCCAACTACACTTGGAGCGAAAATAATATTTTTAATGAAATCGGCATTGCATTTACCATCGACCGACATACCCAACTCAATTTTCTGATGAAAACTGAATATTTTGTCCATTTCCCCCATCTCCAACTACACTTGGAGCGAAAATAATATTTTTAATGAAATCGGCATCGCATTTACCATCGACCGACATACCCAACTCAATTTTCTGATGAAAACTGAATATTTTGTCCATTTCCCCCACTCCAACTACACTTGGAGCGAAAATAATATTTTAATGAAATCAGGCATCGCATTTACCATCGACCGACATACCCAACTCAATTTTCTGATGAAAACTGAATATTTTGTCCATTTCCCCCACTCCAACTACACATTGGAGCGAAAATAATATTTTTAATGAAATCGGCATCGCATTTACCATCGACCGACATACCCAACTCAATTTTTTCATTAAAACTGAATATTTTGTCCATTTCCCCCACTCCAACTACACTTGGAGCGAAAATAATATTTTTAATGAAATCGGCATCGCATTTACCATCGACCGACATACCCAACTCAATTTTCTGATGAAAACTGAATATTTTGTCCATTTCCCCCACTCCAACTACACTTGGAGCGAAAATAATATTTTTAATGAAATCGGCATCGCATTTACCATCGACCGACATACCCAACTCAATTTTCTGATGAAAACTGAATATTTTGTCCATTTCCCCCACTCCAACTACACATGGAGCGAAAATAATATTTTTAATGAAATCGGCATCGCATTTACCATCGACCGACATACCCAACTCAATTTTTTCATTAAAACTGAATATTTTGTCCATTTCCCCCACTCCAACTACACATGGAGCGAAAATAATATTTTTAATGAAATCGGCATCGCATTTACCATCGACCGACATACCCAACTCAATTTTTTCATCAAAACTGAATATTTTGTCGATTTCCCCCTCTCCAACTACACATGGAGCGAATATAATATTTTTAATGAAATCGGCATCGCATTTACCATCAACCGACATACCCAACTCAATTTTCTGATGAATACTGAATATTTTGTCCATTTCCCCCACTCCAACTACACTTGGAGTGAAAATAATATTTTTAATGAAATCGGCATTGCATTTACCATCGACCGACATACCCAACTCAATTTTTTCATCAAAACAGAATATTTTGTCCATTTCCCCCTCTCCAACTACACTTGGAGCGAAAATAATATTTTTAATGAAATCGGCATCGCATTTACCATCGATGGAACCAGAAAGCAATCTTCGCAATTGATGCTATTGTGTTACTAACTCTTAACCTCATAGGAAGTCAGCAACTTGATAGCAAAAACTCGTCCTGAAAGTGAAAGGAATCATCAGAACCTGAGTGTAATGGTTTTGTTATACTGTAATTGTCTTAGGTTGCCAGCAACACAATAGCAAAACCTCCTCAGAATCAGATGCAGTTTTTGTGTTACAAACTCCAAACCTTTAGGAAGTCAGGAACACGATAGCAAAAACTACTCAAATCCGGAATGTGCAGACTCCTCAGAACCAGAATGCAGAACTTGCTATTGTGTTACAGACTCTAAACCTTATTGAATGTCAGCAACACGATAGCAAAAAAACTCCTCAGAACCAGAATGCAGAACTTGCTATCGTGTTACTAACTCCATACTTGTCAGCAACACAATAACAAAAAACTCCTCAGAACCAGAAAGCGGCAATTGCTATGGTGTTACTAACTCCAAACCTAATAGAAGGTCAGCGACAGCAATGATGATTCTGCTAAATAGTGGTTAAAGTATACTTTAGTCTGATTTTCAGGCCCCTGTTACTCTCAAAATGGAGAAAAATGTTGTACCATGCACATTTGAGACCAATTGTATGCAAGTTTGCTGTGACTTGAATTGTTAAAGGTACTGAAATGTGTTTGTGTTTGGATGTTTGCATAAATATGTGGCATGGGTAAATTGAGGATGAGCATCTGCATAAAGGATATGCTGGAAATTTACAGTGTGTGTTTGTTTGCTTTGCTAAAGAAATGATGGCTTTGTTCCTTGGTGCAACACTGCAATGGATGATGGGAGTGCACAACAAGAGGAAGGAATAAGAAAACGGAATAGCAGGAGTCATTAAGGTAACAACCCTCTGAGATATTTCACCAAACAACTCTTACAATTTGTTTGGCAGTTGAGCATGTGAGTGACAACAACGCAAGCGGTAAAATCTTCAACAAACTTGCCACGGCGAAGCATAATAAAAGCACCTTGACAGAGGAAAACGCAGGAGAAGAAGCCAACCAAATTAAATTGTACGTAAAATTCACCGTACTTCCAAATATTTCGAGACAAGTAGGTAACAAAAATCCGTTAAACACAAACATAGCGCGGTTCACTATAAATATCTCATTGTCAATTTTAATTTGCAAAACTTTCACCATTTTGGGTTTTAAATTGACGTTCAACGCTCGACAACATTTGTACAATCTTTGATACTGAGCTCTGACTATAGCGCAGAATTGAAACACCCCTGAATAATATTGAAGACCTAAATGCAAGTAAAAAACACTATAATAAAGCTGATTTAGATCTATTTGGTTGTCAAGTATTCCTTTGATTAATAGGAAGTAGAATAATCCGTACAAAAATCCAAATATCGCCCAAATACAACAGTCTAATTTATCGTTGCGTTTAATCGTGTTTAAAAGTTGAATAAATGCCTTGCAATTTGCAGTTACATTGATATGGAGAATGATTAATGAGCTGAAGACAAAAAGGTCAAAAATTGCGTGGACTATGAATGCAACTATTTGAGAAAAGTCTTCGGCTACAAATGCGTTTAAATTGAATTTGAACTCAAAGTAGGAACAAAGTCCAATTAGAACTAACTTGAGAATGTGTAATTCGAACACTGCGTTTAATGAAACATCATGCAAAACATATTAAAAGAGGAGATCAATAATGAAAAGGGCTTGAAGAATTGATTTTGGTGGTTATCTTATGTCAACTTGAGGAATCTTGTGTTACGTGAAGGGCACAATGGCAAGCAAATGGCAGAGCTTCGTAATCAGAAATCTATAGATAAGACAAGCTTAAATACAAATCTAAATTGAATAAATCAAAAAATGTACATTGGCGCTCATCAGAAGTGGTATTGATACCATTTACTCCAGAATTCAGACAAAATATAGCGCTTGTACTGGATTAACTAGGATTCAACATTGAATTGAGGCAAACTGCATGCAGGTACGGTGTACTTACTGGGAGTGCTGCTGAAGTCAGGCTTGAAAAGATAAGGTCAGGGAATAGTTGAGTTGGGTATGTCGATCGATGGTAAATGCGATGCCGATTTCATTAAAAATATTATTTTCGCTCCATGTGTAGTTGGAGTGGGGGAAATGGACAAAATATTCAGTTTTAATGAAAAAATTGAGTTGGGTATGTCGGTCGATGGTAAATGCGATGCCGATTTCATCAAAAATATCATCTTCGCTCCAAGTGTAGTTGGAGAGGGGGAAATGGACAAAATATTCTGTTTTAATGAAAAAATTGGGTAAAAGTAAAGAATAGGGACCATTGTCGCGTTATCAGTTGATATCGATAGTACGCTCAGTCGATATGCACTATCGATATATTATACACGAAATATTTATCCCTGTCGGCCATATTTGTTTTTATAAAAAAGGAGGGAAAATACTAAATTGAAATAAACTAAAATAAATAAATAATTAAATAATAAATAAAAAATAATAAATAAATTGAAATAAACTTACCTCGTGCTCACTAAGCTTCACTAAGCTTCTCTCCCACAAAAACTTTCGATTATCGATCATCGACCGTATGCGCGATATCATTGCTATCAGTTGTTAACGCGACAACGGTCCCTATACTTTACTTTAGCCATTTAATTATTTATTTATTTTAGTTTATTTCAATTTAGTATTTTCCCTCCTTTTTTATAAAAACAAATATGGCCGACAGGGATAAATATTTCGTGTATAATATATCGATAGTGCATATCGACTGAGCGTACTATCGATATCAGCTGATAACGCGACAACGGTCCCTATTCTTTACTTTTACCAATTAAATAATAAATAAAAAATAATAAATAACTACTAAATAACTACTAATAAAACTACTAATAAAACTACTAATAAATAACTACTAACCAACTAACTGTAAACCAAACTAAAATTAAAACAAACTAATCTAAAGTAAAAAAATCTAAAATGATCTAAAGTTTTAAAAATCTAAAATGATTATTATACAGTAGTACAAACGCGTCCCAGGTAGCTGTAGAAACGAAATTAACTACTCGTGATTCGGAAACTGGCAGGTAACACTATGGTTATAGCACCTTTTCGATACCAAAAAACCCCCAAAAAATCGAAAAAAATCGATTCTGACGTTATTCGACCAACACTTATTCGTCCAATAAACTTCGTTGGATGAACAGTTACAAACACTCCTGCTATTTTATTCGTCGAACAGTGTTATTCGTCGAATTGTTACCCGCCGGTTTATTCGGTTGATTGATGAACCGGCCCTAAGTTATATATTTAAAGTACGTGTTTTAAGTACGTGGCTATTGGCAACAACTGCAATACACGAGCAGGTACGAACTGGCAACTGTTCTCGGAGGCCTTGGCTATGTGGTGGGGTGAGCGACTGGGAGAACAGTAACTCAGTTCCGGTCAGCAACAGAGACACCGTCCGAACAGGAAATTATGAACTCCGAACAGTTAAAAAACCTGATGATCGTAAATGAGGTGAAGAAACGCGAATCCCTTTACGATCCCGCCCATCCCGAGTACGGGAAGAGGGAAATTTCGCGAAAATTATGGCGGGAAGTCGCAACTGTCGTCAGCATGTCTGGTAAGTGTCTATAATAACCTCATTTAACCTAGCTAACTAACCTTATCAATTGCTAGGTATCTATCATCATCCAATAAAAAATCATATTCAATACTATTCTCGCTGTTTCTTCATCGCGCTCATCTGATTGATTTTTACGTAGAAAAGTAAGTGGTCAGTTTTTTTTTGTCCCTTCTGGATCAAACGCATGACTCATCTTCTCGTTCAGTTATTATATTTTTTTTGTAATTCAATTCCAGCTACAGACTGCAAGGCGAGATGGCGTAACCTGCGTACAGTTTTCTTCCGAAAAATGAAACCAGGAGGAAGTAAAAGGGGAAGCTACTACCTGAAGGACGCCATGCAATTTATGAAACCGTTTAGAAGAACGCTACCACCTCCTGAAGAAACCTCAGAAGTGTCCCAGCAAGGGTCTACCGAAGAGACTGTCGCTGAAACAAGTACGTCGCGAAGAAAAAGGGTATTACAAATTCAGAAGGATGAGGAAACTGATAACGAAAACACGCCGAAAAAACGCCGAAGAGTTGATCATGAACCGAACGATTTATCATTAAGTGCAAGTCAAGTCGAGCGTTCGGAAGCGACGAAAAAGTTTCATTCAAGTTTGCTGCCCATAATGGAACTAATGAATGATGCCCAGCTCGAAGAATTTAAACGAAAAGTTGTCAACGCCATTGACGATATAACTTCCCCATAGCGGTTCCATTGATTTTTTTTTTTTCCCCAAGTTACTTATTACCAAAGAAATTTAGATGTACCTTCTAGTTACCACAAAAAAGATAATAATCATTGAATTGTCAAATTGAATAATCAACCTATGTTTTCATGCAAATGGTCAACCTCTCCGATTCGGCTCAAATTTTTTTTCTGGACGTTTCATGGTGTCTAGATCAGAAAAGGTCAATGTCCGTCCGCCGTACGCCTGTAAGCCTCCCTCGAATTGAAATGTGTTTGAATTTACTGTGATTTAATTCGGGTTTCTTCGGAGAATTTGGAAGCGACCAAGCGAGAGGTTACACAATGTAAGTCCAAGACTTACGACTGAGCAACTAGGGATACCAAGGATGAGCATAAAATACATTGAAACGAACTGAATTATAATTAAAAACAAGGACTCGTTGCAAAGGAAAATATGCCTCAACCTGGGCTAGAATTGATACAAGACAAAGTAATTCGACAAAGTAAATTAGACAACATGTGGAGCATAAAATACAATTAATGCAAGTGACATGAAATTATGATATACATGAAATACAATTTAATGAGCAAGTGCAACGATACTGGCTGACAAAAACGGTGTCGAAGGAAAAACAGGAGGGGGCATGCTGTCCTGCAGGTACACAGCGAGGCTTATTAACTTGAGTCCTTTATCATCTCATGGCATGGGGAACACAATATTACAGCTTCGGTCGACTTCAGCACGGTAGCAGAGTTTACTTCAGAGCGAGCACAGGACAAAGCCAGGATGGACTGAGGGCTACTTTCACCAAACAGTTGAAACGAGTTTAAACCCGAAGAGGTTGAAAGTTACCTGAGTTTGAACCAGAAACGTCTTTCACCAGAGTGGGTTTCGAGTTTAAACTCCTATCAAGACATTTAGAGTTTAAACTCCCAACAGCCGGGCGGTCAAGCCACTAAACTCGTTTACTGCCAGTGTTTTTAAAGATGGCCGCAGTAGATGTTGTATCGTTCAGTGTGAACTGTGAAGGATGAATTCGCGAGATTTAGCATTGTCGGTAATTTTTGACTCGTCGGACGAGGACGACGTTCCGAGGAGACGTCCACGGAAGATCTGGGAACGGATTCCACATTTTACATCTTTGGATGACGTTGAGTTTTGGCGGAGATCCCGCAGTCCTTCAAGTGCTCGACATTCCGTCGGACAAAAAGTAAGTAGGTTAAAATTGATACCTCTTACGACGAATAAAATGTGTGATTACTTGAATAGCGCCAGATAATAGGCTGATCAATGATTATTGCTTAGAACTCATAAGCTAACCATCGTCAGATACACACTGTGACTCAATTGCTGCGAGCACCAAATTTGAGGGGATGTAGGGAAATTACCAACCAATCAATCAACCAATCCAATTACCTAACTATATTTGATGATGGTGAAAGGCAATAGAGCTCATTGGCCCATTAATATGGCTAATATTGCATATGCCTAAAAGAGACACCACTTTGCAATTTCGTGTACAAGCTGCCTGTTTCGGTTGTTCGTTTGTAATTATTGACGTTGTCTTTTCTTCAGAAATAATGCAGTGTCTCCAATCAACCAACTACTGCTCATCCTGAGACTACGCGACTGGTAGTACACAACTGAGCTGTGGCGACTTCAGCGAGTCCACAGCCCACAGAATCATTCACAGGTACATACCTGGCGTCTGCTATATTATGATTTTCTTACCAACTGAAGAACATAATTTTAAAGTTCTCTGCTCCATTTATTGAGTACATTTAGTCACAAGGGGCCATTAACACATAACCAAGTTGATTATTTTTTCCTAGGGTAGGAACCAACTACTGCTCATCCTGTGACTGTGACCGGTAGTACACAACTGAGATGTGGCGACTTCAGCGAGTCTACAGCCCACAGAATCATTCACAGGTACATACCTGGCGTCTGCTATATTATGATTTTTTTACCAACTGAAGAACTTGTTTTTCCTAGGGTAGGGTGGACCCTTGTTGGCCTGGCAGCACTCATGATCAAACCATTTTTGATCAATCTCGAATCGAGAATGGTGAATTCCCGAATTCTCTTGTTTTAGGAGATTCGGGATACGCTAATAAGGCTTACCTGATGACTCCTTTAGAAGATCCCAGTTGCCAGATGAGGTTGCATAAAATAAGGTACATGATACATCATATCTCTATATTTTCTTCTCTGCCAGAACGCTATACTCACTTTAATAATAGTAATATAGTAATAACATAAATATGTAGTAATTTAGTTTTTCTTCTAGAAGGAGGAATCCAGTGGATCGCGCCTTTGGATTCTTGATGTGAAGATTCCCAATATTGGCGCTGGGCATCTCTCACTCCAATGACAGTTGATGCACAAGCGACCTACTTTCTTGGTTCCTACTTGGACGAGCCAGGCGTGCAATCCTGCAATAGTTATACATGATGTGATTTCTAATACCAAAAGCAATAGTGCCATTCTTATTCAGAATTTGAATAAAGCTTTTAATGTAATACTCACTGTTTTACTCATGACACGTTCATCTTCCAACTTGTAAAAGAATTCCACAGCATTTTGTTCCTGCAATGGATAATGATAACATCATAACAGTCCACCCCATCATCAACTTTCATATATTTGTTACTAATTTACTCTTTCGAAATTTTCATGCCTGGCATGAGCTTGAACATCGTCCTGACAACCTACGTCTTTCATCAAGCATAGTCCCTGGCCAAGTCAAGCTAAAACTACTTTATTTGTTTCTGATATTTTTATAGAGTGTCCTCAATATTTCAATATTATTATTATTAGCTCCATGCACACCACACTATAACGGTAGTCAATCCAAATTATGATACTAAATAATTGGTAGTGCCATTGTAAATTACCTTAAACTACAGTGCACCAAGCCATTAAATGTTTGCCCAACCAGCAACAACAAGCTCCACTACATGTACTAGCTCTCTCAAAATTATCTTACCACAATTACTTCAATGGTCACATGAGTGAATAGGCTTTTTATCCGTCAAATGATCTTAGGAAATGAATACAAAAATGAAACTCTTCCCTCACCTGTGAGATAAAATTTCTTTCTAAAATTGCTCGCCGTCTTTCGCGCTTCTCAGCTATTTTCCCTGGTCCGAAACATGCAGCCAGACGTCGAGTTATACTTGGCAGTTATCTGAGACCACGCATTATTCTTTTCCGTCCGGCGAACGGAATTTGAGGTTTTGTTCTCAATGACGCCGGCAAATTTCTTGAGTCTTTAAAAAAAAAATGTAAAAGTCTTTACGTAGCTATCATGCTAGTTGTGTGATGGGCAAACCAATTCGTTTCCGAATAATGCACCTAAAGTACAGGCGTGAGGCATTTGATGTCCAGTCTGAACAGAAGGTGAAACTTATCGTCGTTAATGATTATCCTTTATGGAGTTTAATATTACTTACGTTACGATCCAAACACAACAATTCAGAAAATGAGAATAGCTTAGGTACATCTTGTCAAGGGAATTGATACTCAAAAATATTACAAAATGAAGAGTACCTGTGTCCACTTTCACTTTCGGACGGATGGGACCATTTCGTTTAGCTAAACTCGATAATGTCAAAACGGGTTTACCTGACTTTTGGGGTGGTGAAAGACGCCAGCGCGATTTCAGGTTCAACTTTTCAGTTTAGAAATAAACGAGTTTTACTAAACTCCGGCAAATCATTTTCTGGTGAAAGTGGCCCTGAGTGAGATGCACTTGCACGACAGGTTACAAAATATAAATGACTCCGACATGTTGGGCGCCTCAACAATAACTGCCCGATTGGGCGCCTTGGCAATGAGTGAAGCCCTGGAGCTCTCTCCAAATGCGACGTCTGGGCAGGAGCTGCGCGCGCATCCTCCCTCCCTTCTGGCCTTCTGGAGGCAGCAAGCCTGGGGGCTTACAAAGCCTCCTGCTCCATAATCACCTGCTGTTATCCTTATCATGCTGTATCCAAAAGAGGATTGTCTTCGTTGTGGAGACAAGAGACATGAATCTGCTGATAAATGTCCCGCCCTCAATTCAACATGTAGGGCGTGCAAATTCAATGGCCTCTGGGATTCTGCGTGTTTTAAATCTGAACGAGTTCGTGTGCTGAAAAACCACAACTTCAGCAACTACAGAGGTGGTAAGCAGAAACCAAAACCTGTATCAAATGTGTTTCCAATGTACGGTATTTCTGCAGTCAAACCAGCATCTGACACAGTTTTTGCAATCCACGTCCAACTGATGATTTTTGGCTGGACATGGAATACGACACCGCTGCATATCGATCGATCATCAAAAAATCTACGTGGAAGCAGATTGGTTCTCCAAAATTGTCCACAACTGAACGTCTCAGAGCCTGACCAGACGTGCCAATCAACACAGCTGGAGAATGTCAAGTACGAGTAACAGTGGGTGAGAAATCGCTAACTTTGCCCATCATCGGCTCAAAGAGTGATAACGGTACACTGCTCTTCGGTCGAGACCTCATCGATTTGTTCAGTTTGGAGCCTGTTTGTCCACATGTCACCCGCAAACGACTCAACACTACATCAGCGAAAATTCAACAAATTGCTGATACTGAACGTCAGCAGCTGCCAGACTCCGTCGACCATGTAGAAACCAGTCCCAACCCAGTCGACATTGACTAGTAGAAGTCCGCAATATTTAGCACTCATTGTTTATAACTAGGGATCGGATCCGTATTTGTTTACATATTCTTTTCCAGGCAATGTACTGATGTTTTTCAAGTAGATGTGTTCATATTGGCATTTTCTTAACCGTTTAAGCACACTTTCATTTCACATATTTTGACATATTCCGCTATAAATCCATATTTACAAATATTTAATCCGATTAAACACATATTTTTTAATTTTGGGTAGTTTAAGTAAATACTTTGTTAATGGGATTGGGGTATTTCTGTAATGAAAATTAACAGAAAAACAATTTTCTGGAAAAACCACGTTTTATACAGTATTAAAAAGTAGAAAGCAAGCGGCATAGAGCACGGAACAAAAAACGTGGGCGCTTTTTCTAACAATTACAATTACATTGACATCATATTTTTTTTGTTCCGTGCTATATGCCGCTTGTTTTCTTCTTTTTCTAGAAAAAATTTTTTCTGTTAATTATTTTCTTCTTTTTCGTTTTCATGTATATATATATATATATAACACATTTTAGTATATTGTTGCGAGCTCGCACCGGCGCCGGCCAAATGGGCTGCTGGCGTCGCAAGGTCAACGACCTGTGGAGGATTAAGGAACCGGGAACCTCGGGAACCTCCCCATTCACTCCAGACAACATGTCGAGTTCCCGGAGCCGGGGAACGTTCTGTAAGGTACTCGACCGAGAGGCAGCAGGTATAAAACAGACCCACGAGCGCCGCCCAGTTCAGTTCAATTCAGAGTCCGGATATAGACGCTTTGGGTTATAAATTGTGCCGTGCCGCGTTATAAATAGTGCGACAACCGCGTTACAACTGTGTATTGTGATTCTGTCATTGTGTAAATGCGCGAATGTGAACAGTGTATTCAAGTGAACAATTGTTAATAAATTATTTACTAAGAACATAAATCGTTACAATATATAATAAAACGTGGTAAAAAAATGATTAAAACTCCTGTGCCTTTGGTCGAGAATGGAAAAATAGGGTGCTCCATGTAAACAGTTTTGCAACACTGGCGAGTGTAGAAGGAGGGTTGCTCAGTGGTCAAAACTATATATACTATATACTAATAAATAAATAAATAAAAATATATATACTAAAATGTATTGTCATCGGAAACAAAGCTATATTGAAAATTTTAGAGTGATAGCACATCAGGAAGTAGGTGAAATTATGTTTGACAGATTGGTACTTGTCAATTAGACCCCCTCCCGAGGGTAACCAACTATCCCGAACATGGCGTGATGAATCGATTTTCTATATATCGATCTATATATAACCTCCACGTTAGCGGTTAATTTTAGTTTATGCTACCACGCTGTTGTCAGTTATTATAACCTCTTATTATTATATCCTTTATTATTACATCTATTATTACATCCTTTATTATTATATCCTCTTCATAAATGGTTATTACCGTTGAAATAAATAAATAATTCTGAAATATGTTAAAGTCGGTGCAGGCTACGTTGCGATATATCGTATATATCGCTGTCCAACGGGAAGGTTACGGTGCTAGTAAACAGGTCACCCTCGGGAGGGGTTCTAATTGACAAGTACCAAAAGTAGAAAACAAGCGGCATATAGCACGGAACAAAAAACGTGGGCGCTTTTTCTAACAATTACAATTACATTGACATCATATTACGCCACTCTCATACACTGTTGAAAAAGTGCCCACGTTTTTTGTTCCGTGCTATATGCCGCTTGTTTTCTTCTTTTTCTAGAAAAAATTTTTTCTGTTAATTATTTTCTTCTTTTTCGTTTTCATGTATATATATATAATACATTTTAGTATATATAATAAAACGTGGTAAAAAGTAGGAGATAAGGATGTTAACCAGACATTTTAGCTTTTCGTAGTATGTTTTTGCAAATTTTTGTACCTGATTCCGCTAATGCGTGACCTTGTGGATAGTGGAGGCTGCTTGTAGTTAATTTTGTAGATGTTTTAGATAAAAATGATCTGAATTCATGATTTCCAAAGGGATTGTTACCTGATATAATTTCCTTTGGAAAACCGTGGGTACTAAACGTTACCATACAGGCCTTTTTTACATCGTAGACGCTTTTAGTTGTTATTCTAATTAATCCAATCCATTTAGTGAAATATTCCATTGCTACCAAGTAACTTCAATTTTCAAACTCCAAAATGTCTAAACTGAGTTTATACCAAGGTAGGATAGGTATTTCTTGTGGAATCATAGTTTGTGAAGCATTAGTTGGTCTGTTCATTAGACATACTTGACAATTGTTGATGTAGTTTTCAATATCTTTTGACATGTTTGGCCAATAAAATTTGGCTCTTGCTTTGTTTCGAGTTTTACTAACTCCCAAGTGTCCTTCATGCAACAGTCTCAGCATTTCTTTTCGCAAATCTGTGGGTACTATTATTCTATTCCCGAATAAAATTAACCCATTTTCTCTGATCAATTCATATCTTATTTGATAAAAATCTATCATGTCAGCGTTCAGCTTTTGTGGCCATTTGTTTGATTCCAAAAATTCATTGATTTTGCTCAATACAGGATCAACTTTGGTTTCTTCTTGAAATATTTTTCTTTTATCATTCGACATAGCATTATTAAGTATGGAATGAATAACATATTTTAGTTCGTCGTCTTTTTTAGGTTTAGGACCAACAGTAGCTCTGGACAGAGCATCTGCCAGCACCATTTGACTTCCAGGTAAGTAACTTAATTTATACCTGTACTTAGTTAATTTTAACATCATTCTTTATAGGCGGTTAGGTACTTTCTATATTTTTCTCTGAACTATGCTGATTAATGGCTTATGGTCTGTTTGAATTAGGATTTCTCTCCCATAGGTGAAGTAGTGAAAATGCTCAACGGCGAAACAAATTCCCAACATTTCCTTCTCGATCATCGCATATTTCTGTTCAGTTTTTGTCAATGATCTTGAAGCAAATGCTATCAGTCTGACGTTTTGGAGCAATGCACATCCCAAGCCATCCTTGCATGCATCTGACTGTACCACCAAAGGCTTTTCCTCGTCCCACCCACCATGGTGTGAAGCGCGCTCGCCCACATTATCCCGTCGCCAAATTATCAGTGTTTCTTCACTGAATTTCATACACATGAACAAACCACTTCTTATCTAGCTATTGATCTATGAATATGGATAATACTGGATTTGATAATTGAACAACACATAGTCACTTGAAGGCATTATATTCTTGGATCAACAAGCTCACAACCACAATCAGAAAGAATGCCAAGCATCAGAAGAGAGAAAACAAGCAGGCCTCGCAGTGTTGACAACTGCGAGGTGAACTTCATTATTTTGATATGACAATATAAATTAGTATTGCTTGTTGTTTATGTGAGAGTAATATTTCTTCTATATTTTCTTGAGGGTTTTCTTCTATCAAGACAGGTAGATCATATCTCAACGAAGTAAGGATATGGCTGGTTCAGTAGTTGATTCTCTTCCTGCTAGGTAGGTAGTTGGTGCAGGGAGCAATTGAGCCGTCCCGAGTGGTCAAATATTTAACACCCGTGTTCCTTCATACTTGTTAATGGTAGAAGTCTGAAAATTTTACAGTATCCTCTGATAAAATTGTTTATCCAGGTGTAGCTGGGTGAGTAATTAGAAAAACTGCACAAATGGAATCAACTTTATATCAAAAGAAAGTTTCTTAAGCCGCGTACACATTTGTAACAAACTCCCGCTCCGATCCCCGCTCCGCTCCTCCGTTCCGAACATTTCAACGAACTTTTCGTCGTAACATCACAGCGCTCCAAACGTCGTTCCGCTCCGAATGGAGCATTCCATATTTTTCTGAAATTCACTTTTTTGCATATTTTGAAGGTTTAGAGGGTCCTTCATAACCTGATGAAGGGATATAGCTCAAATCCACCTCATTCCAACCCAAAACTATATGAAAAGGTTTGGCCTCTGGATCAAAACCAGCTCATTCCAAGCTTTTGCCACCTCCCACCAGGAGCGCTTACTTCATAGCGCTATTTCATCAATTACAATATCATTCAATTTTATTTACAATGTTATTTTCTTTGATAAATATTAATAAAAAACATTCTGTTCCATTTGGCGTTGCAATTTATGACCTTTTTCACATTGTACCAAAGTTTATGTCTCACTGTGAAATTTCAGATCATTTGAAAAATTTTAGTGGGTGTCATTTTATTTAAAACGTAAAGACACAAATATTAACTGGTAAACTGGAAAAAACCAATTTCACACACACTTAATTTAACAAAAAATTAAAAAAGCATGAAAAATCGTGTTTTTTGCATCAAAATCAGCTCATTCCAACCTAATTAGTGTAATTACGCAAGTATTAACCTGTAATGAAATGAAAAACTAATCAAATTCTAGCGGTTATACCTACAATAAAAATTAAAAAAAAAATTTAGCTTTAGAACTCTGGACGTGAGAAGTTTTTTGTGTCTCCTGTAAAATTTCCAAAAATGGAATGAGCTGGTTTTGATAGCAAACGCCTCAATTGCTAGGTATCTATCATCATCCAATATAAAATCATATTCAATACTATTCTCGCTGTTACTTCATCGTGCTCATCAACACTGTTGATTTTTACGGAGAAAGTATGTACCACTGTGGTCAGTTGATTTTGTCCCTTCTGGATCAAATGCATGACTCATCTTCTCGTTTTGAGGGATGTTTACATCTACAACAGTTATTTTTCGTAAAATACTCGACTAAGTGGTCTATCTCTCCTTGTGTGTTTATTGTTGAGAGAGTAGGTAACGGCAGCCCATGATGAGATTGGTTTCAAAACCAGTTTTGAGATCGGTTTTGAAACCAGTTTTGAGATCAGTTTTGAAACCAATTTTGAAATCGGGTTCAAAACCAGTTTTGAAATCGGTTTCGAAACCAGTTTTGAAATCGGTTTCGAAACCAGTACAACAATAATGAGCCAGGGAAGGTGGAAGAGAGGGCCACTAGGCCCTAACCTTCCCTGGTGGTTAAATAAAGCAACTCAATCACCTCGTTCAAAACGCCCTCAAATCCGCTGGCAACGTACTGCAGACGGGCCTGCAACTGTTCTCGGTGGCCTTGGCTATGTGGGGGTCCGCTTGATACGGGACCGGTTAGAAAACAGTAACGAACTGGTCTGCCAGCCTTGAGACAGCTTCCCACCATGTCCACCGAACAAGATAAGAACCGGGTGCTCGTTAATGAAGTGAGAAAACACGAATCTCTCTACAATCCCGCGCATCCCCGAGTACGGGAAGAGAGAAATCTCAGAAAAATTATGGCAGGAAGTCGCAACTGGTCCACATGTCTGGTAAGTGTCTATAATAACCTCATTTACCTTGCTGTCAACTATAAAAACAGAAACAAACGGCCGGTAATGACCGTTATTTTTTAATTTTGCGTTAATACAAGACTGTTCAGTTATATTTTTTTGTAATTCAATTCCAGCTACCGACTGCAAGGCAAGGTGGCGAAATATACGGACAGTGTTTTAAGAAAAATGAAGCCTGGAGGAAGTAGAAGAGGATGTTACTACCTGATGGCGCTATGCAGTTCATCGTTCCATTTGTGAAACCATTGCAACCTGAAGAAACCCAGCAAGAGAGAGGGCCTATCGCTGAAACAATACATCGCGAAGGAAAAGGGTGTCAAAAATTGAGGAGGATGAAAAACTGATAATGAAAACCGCCGAAAAGACGCCGAGTGGAACATGAACCGGCCGATGTCAAGTACAAATGAAGTCGAGCATTTGGAAGCGACGAAAATGTTTCTTTTCAGTTTTGCTGCCTATGTACAACTAATGAGCAGGGAAGGTGGAAGAGAGGGCCACTAGGCCCTAACCTTCCCTGGTGGTTAAATAAGCAACTCAATCAATCCCTCGTTCAAAACGCCCTCGATCCGCTGGCAATGTACTGCACACGGGCCTGCAACTGTTCTCGGTGGCCTTGGCTATGTGGGGGTCCGCTTGATACGGGGACCGGTTAGAAAACAGTAACGAACTGGTCTGCCAGCCTTGAGACAGCTTCCCACCATGTCCACCGAACAAGATAAGAACCGGGTGCTCGTTAATGAAGTGAGAAAACACGAATCTCTCTACAATCCCGCGCATCCCGAGTACGGGAAGAGAGAAATCTCAGAAAAATTATGGCAGGAAGTCGCAACTGTAGTCCACATGTCTGGTAAGTGTCTATAATAACCTCATTTAACCTTGCTGTCAACTATAAAAACAGAAACAAACGGCCGGTAATGACCGTTATTTTTTAATTAATTGCGTTAATACAAGACTGTTCAGTTATATTTTTTTGTAATTCAATTCCAGCTACCGACTGCAAGGCAAGGTGGCGAAATATACGGACAGTGTTTATAAGAAAAATGAAGCCTGGAGGAAGTAGAAGAGGATGTTACTACCTGATGGACGCTATGCAGTTCATCGTTCCATTTGTGAAACCATTGCAACCTGAAGAAACCTCGGAAGTGTCCCAGCAAGGGTCTAACGAAGAGACTATTGCTGTATCAAGTACGTCGCGAGGTAAAAGGATCTCAAAAATTGACGAGGAACTGCACGAAGATGAAATTGATAATGAAATCACGCCGAAAAGACTAAAAGTAGAACATGGAATGTCCAATGTATCGACCAGCACGTGTCAAGTCGAGCGTATGGAAGCGATTTTTTTTTTTTTTTTTTATTGTTGTTATCAGAGAACAACTCGGGCTCGTCAATTCAGGCACTACCTACAGACGGGCTTCATTATTCGGGCAGATTTAATTTGTAAATATTCTCATAATTTTGTTGTGAATAAACTTTCTTTTCTCTCTCGTTCAAAACTTATGTCAGCCACAAGAGAAGTACTATGTATATTTTTATTTTTTATTTAGATTTATACTATGATATAGTCTGTACCCTCGCGAACCTTCCTTGTTGTATAGGCCATAGTTGCCTCAAAACGACAAATAAACATTTCTTTCTTTCTTTCTTTCTTTCTTTCGTTCAAAACGCCCTCAAATCCGCTGGCAACGTACTGCAGACGGGCCTGCAACTGTTCTCGGTGGCCTTGGCTATGTGGGGGTCCGCTTGATACGGGGACCGGTTAGAAAACAGCAACGAACTGGTCTGCCAGCCTTGAGACAGCTTCCCACCATGTCCACCGAACAAGATAAGAAC